>CM035806.1:67447761-67704863 GCA_020466095.1 Chlorops oryzae
TATGAATAGAGTCCCGACTGATATGTATCCCTTCACACCACTCTGCCCTGCTCGGTACGCAGGTGATGAACCTGCATTCGAAGCAGAGCGAGGGGGTGCGGTAGTCGATATCAGTTGGGATTCGGAAATCTTTTAAGATTTGAGAGTGACTTATGTCAGTTCTAGACCAACGACTGATCGCGTTTAATCGTACAGCGGCGATCTTTGCCTGTTGTTTGATCAGAAGTGATGTTGGAATCCAACATAGAAGTGCATATAGTGCCTTGGTAGGTGTGGTCCTTAGCGCTCTTGTTATCAATAGAGCGAACTGTCTCCCGACCTTGTCCAGGTCTTTCAGATAGGAGGACTTCTCAGTAACTGGCCACCAAATGGTTGAGCCGTAGAGGAGAACAGGTCTTACTACTGCTTCGTACAGCCACAGTAAAGACTTGGAGGTCAAACCCCATTTTGCGCCTATTGCTCTTTTACAGCAGTATAGGGCGCACAATGATTTTCTCGCTCTCTCCCTGATATTTTCTTTCCATAGAAGCTTCCCAACAAGCAAAATAAGGAAATATGACCAGCCAGTCGACCTATTTTGGTTATATTTTACCTATTTTCGACCAAATTTCTGCCTTAAAAATTTCCAAACTTAAAAGTAAGTTTTACAAGGCCGAAATTACCTTAATTGAACCTATGTTACGGCTTAAAAGTCAATGTGTCTTTAAAGAATATTTTAGGTCGAAAATAGGTAAAACAGTCCTTCTTAAATGCCCTAAATGTGCCATAACTTTGAATTCCAAATTAGGTAAGTTTTTAAGGCATATAGGCTACATTTGCCTGTGGAGTTCGGTCGTGATAAGACGCCTTGTGTAAGTTTTCTCGTTCATTAAATAACCTTAAAAAAAAAAAATAAAAGACTTTTTGTGTCTCCAGCTACCAGCTCCTTATTTTTTCAAACATCTGCCAAACGCCTTGCGGAATTCTTTGTAAGTAACCAAGTCTTTCTTTATCTTTGTTCGACTATCTTTCTGCAAATCACTCTGCCGAAACAGAGAAAGGTTAAGTCCGTTCGTAAGGACGCTATGGAGTCCAGTTTTAAAAATGGCGGCCTAACGGTGCCTGTGTCTGACTTCAACGGTTTTGTTGAGAGAGAGAGAGAGAGAGAGAGAGAGAGAGAGAGAGAGAGAGAGAGCAGATCAGAAAAGGAAATAAGTTCAAGGGTCTATCTAGTCAGGATGGTTCGTGTAATGATCCTGCTAAGAAAATTAAAATCAATGTGCATTGTCCTTCCAGCGGGGATGAAGCCAATCTTGTTTATCTATCTCCAAACGTTGATCTCATGGATGTGCCTTATCAAACTGAATGCGCTGCTAATACCTTAGGAGCTTCTTGCTCCGCTCCTTCTTCCTCTCCAGTATCTACCTCACACAATCATCTAAATGGTCACAGTGGCTTGCCAAATACTAGTGATGCCACGAATAGTGGATTTGGCCGAATACCGAATACCGAATATTCGGTCAACCTCTCGGCCGAATTACGAATATTCGGCAACCGAATATTCGGCACGTAGTAAAGACAGCTTGAGCCTACTCGCGACTAGCTGGAGTCAAGGCAAAAACTGCCGCTGAAAAATTTGCCCACTGTTTATAATGTTTTCGAAGAAAATTTAGAAGAAGCTAGCGTACATTTAATATTTCTAAAGAATAAAAAGCAAATCTGCTGTATTTTTAGATCTCGTTAATTAAATTTTTTAACGTTATTGTGAGAAAAACTTAATTTGTAGTTACTGCTGATTTTTTTAATAAGTTATTTCTACCATTCGGTATTCGGCCGAATATTTTAACTATTCGGCCGAATACCGAATACGGAAAAATGACGCCGAATAGGCCGAATACCGAATAGTGGCCGAATATTCGTGGCATCACTACCAAATACTCCCCCCTCTGACAACTCTAATGTTTCCAATAAGACTGATTCCCTCTCAAAGACTAAGGTCTTCCCTAGCTCTTTCTTGGGTTATTCTTTTGATCTGTTCGATACTTCTAACTGTTTTTTTTTTGAACGGGACTTGTTTATTGAATCTTCTTATTTGTAAAGAACTAACAATAAGTTGTAGAATCTTAAATCTAATTTTACATAACTTTACAAAAGTTTTCGGTTGTAAAGTTTCTTGTATAAACGTGCCTCGGAGCGGGCTTAAGAACTCATATATAGTTGTTTGTACATAATATGTGCCACGGGATCGGGCTTAAATAATAAATTTTTTATACAAGATAAACGTGCCTCGGAGCGGGCTTAAGAACTCATATATAGTTGTTTGTACATAATATGTGCCACGGGATCGGGCTTAAATAATAAATTTTTTATTTAATTTTTTTTTTTTATTTGCATGGCGAAATTTATGGCGAAACAGTTTTTGCCAGTGAAGGAATTTACCGGAATCTGTTGTGTATCGATTAATGGCAGAGGCTACTCAGTTGCCGGCAAAGCGCCCCTGTCGCCGAGTCGGTCGTGGACACGACGGGGAGACTGAACGACATGATTGGTTTACGTAGGAGCTACCGCTCCGTGACCACGTTGGTCGAGCCGATCGCTGTTGCGATGGGAGTGCTGGTCGACGTAAGTGCTTCCCGACAGTATATCATCAAACTGGGAAGCTTCCACAGTGGTGTGGCGATCATTTCTTCGTAGCCGGGAATGTGAAGAAGTGGAGGCTAGGCATCTAGCCATTTCATTAGGATGACTTCTAAGTTTTTCGCTATAGATTGCCTTAAATCGCGAAATTTCATCTTTTACCATGGGTACATTGAGGTCGCGGTGGATGTTTTCGTTTCGGATAAACCATGGAGCACCTGTAATTAATCTTAAAATTTTCGATTGAGCTCTTTGTATTAGTTCTACAGTCGTGGAGCTAGCGTTGCCCCATAGCTGTAGCCCGCACGTCCAAATCGGTTTGATAACACTTACGTATAAAAGCACCTTGTATTCAATGTTCAAAAGAGAGCGTGAGTTAATTAACCAATGAAGCTTAGAGGCTTTTAATTTCATGAGAGTTCGTTTGGCTTCAACGTGTTTGCGCCAAGTAAGACGTTTGTCCAAATGGAAACCTAAATAGTTTACATTGTCGGCCTGTGGTACTAAAATATTATTAATAGATACGGGTGGGCAGATTCCCCTTTTAAGTGTGAATGTGGCGTGCTTACATTTTTGCTCATTTACTTTTATACGCCAAAGAGCTAGCCATTTTTCAACTAATTTTAAATGCATTTGAAGGTTCCTAGCAGCTGAAATTGGGCATTTTTGCCGACTTATAATTGCTGTATCATCAGCAAAAGTAGATATTGTGGTGCTACTGCTTAAGGGAAAGTCTGTGGTGTAACAAGTTGGCTGATAAGTCCCCGGTCTGACACATAGATGTCGCTAGTATTAAATGCATATTATTTTTATATAGTGGCAACCTTCAAATGATCCGTGTCAAAATTTGACGTCTGTAAGTCACTTAGTTTGTGAGATAGAGCGTCTTTTGTGAAGCAACTTTTGTTATTGTGAAAAAAATGGAAAAAAAGGAATTTCGTGTTTTGATAAAATACTGTTTTCTGAAGGGAAAAAATACAGTGGAAGCAAAAGCTTGGCTTGATAATGAGTTTCCGGACTCTGCCCCAGGAAAATCAACAATAATTGATTGGTATGCAAAACTCAAGCGTGGTGAAATGAGCACGGAGGACGGTGAACGCAGTGAACGCCCGAAAGAGGTGGTTACCGACGAAAACATCAAAAAAATGCACAAAATGATTTTGAATGACCGTAAAATGAAGTTGATCGTGATAGCAGAGGCCTTAAAGATATCAAAGGAACGTGTTGGTCATATCATTCATCAATATTTGGATATGAAAAAGCTCTGTGCAAAATGGGTGCCGCGCGAGCTCACATTTGACCAAAAACAACAACGTGTTGATGATTCTGCGCGGTGTTTGCAGCTGTTAACTCGCAATACACCCGAGTTTTTGCGTCGATATGTGACAATGGATGAAACATGGCTCTATCACTACACTCCTGAGTCCAATCGACAGTCGGCTGAGTGGACAGCGATCGGTGAACCGTCTCCGAAGCGTGGAAAGACTCAAAAGTCCGCTGGCAAAGTAATGGCCTCTGTTTTTTGGGATGGGCATGGAATAATTTTTATCGATTATCTTGAGAAGGGAAAAGCCATCAACAGTGACTATTATATGTCGTTATTGGAGCGTTTGAAGGTCGAAATCGCGGCAAAACGGCCCCATATGAAGAAGAAAAAAGTGTTGTTCCACCAAGACAACGCACCGTGCCACAAGTCATTGAGAACGATGGCAAAAATTCATGAATTAGGCTTCGAATTGCTTCCCCACCCACCGTATTCTCCAGATCTGGCCCCCAGCGACTTTTCCTTGTTCTCAGACCTCAAAAGGATGCTCGCAGGGAAAAAATTTGGCTGCAATGAAGAGGTGATCGCCGAAACTGAGGCCTATTTTGAGGCAAAACCGAAGGAGTACTACCAAAATGGTATCAAAAAATTGGAAGGTCGTTATAATCGTTGTATCGCTCTTGAAAGGAACTATGTTGAATAATAAAAACGAATTTTGACAACAAAATGTGTTTTTCGTTGTTAGACCGGGGACTTATCAGCCAACCTGTTATAATAAGTATAGGAAGGGGCCAAGAACACTTCCTTGGGGGACGCCTGCTTTTATTTCAATGTCTTGTGTTATATGATCCTTATATTTTACCCGAAATGATCTATTTTTTAAGTAAGACGCAAGTGTTTCATGTGTATTTGGAGGGAGGAGGCACTTAATTTTGAGAATGAGGCCTTCGTGCCAAACTCTGTCGAAGGCTTGAGCCACATCAAGAAAAACTGCGGAGCAATACTCTTTATATTCAAATGCTTTCCTTATTCCTTAAGATGGAATAATATTGCTTCCATTAATGTAAGGAGTCAACTTGGAGAGCAATGCCTTTTCAAATAGCTTTGAGAGGCATGGAAGGAGGCTTATCGGTCGATAGAACGATACTATTGTAACGTCCTTGCCTGGCTTTGGAATCATAGTGATTAATGATCGTTTCCATGCAGCCGGAAAATGTGCAAATTTAATTATTGAGTTGAAAAGCTTTGTGACAAAAATTATAGCAATAAACGGCATCTCTATAATCATTTTTTGAGTTATCTGATCATGACCTGGTGCCTTTTTCGGGGACAATTGGTGTTTAATCATTTCCTTTATTTCATTTGCGTGGAAGCGAATCGGAAAATTATGAGAATTTTGTTGTAGTGAAGGAGCTTCACCATGAATTCGGGGTGGATTAGGTTGAAACACAAAGCTCAAGTGCTTTGCAAATGTAGCCGCTATTTCTTCATTACTGCGTGCCCAATTACCATTGGAGTCTCTAATCGGAGATTCACCCTGTATGGGTGTTTTTAAGGTTTTGTTCGCTTTCCATAACGACAATTTTCCTAACTTATGTGGTGAAAGATTAGAGACATAATTTTGACATTCCTGATCTTTTTCTCTTTGCAGCGCTTTTCTCAGCTCTTCTGTGGCTGCCTTTAATCTATGTTTGGCTTCTGGGGACCTATTTTGTTGCCATTCGCGCCTTTTCTTTTGCTTTTCTAATACAAGTCTTTGTATTTCACTATTGGTGGTGAAATCTCTTTTTGTATTTTTATTATATGGTGGAGTTGAATTTTCTGCCGCTGACGTTAAAATAGAATTAAGTACGTTTACGGCATCTTCCACGTGATCTTTGCACTCTATTGTGTAGCTTGTGTGTATATGAGTGGCTACATATTTTTTAAATTTGAGCCAATTTGTTTTGGAAGACGTTAGTCCGAGGGCTGGCTTGGAGTGAGTGGATGATTCCGAAAGTCGAAAATGACAGGAGAATGATCTGAAGAAAGATCAAAGCTAGTCGTGGTTGAAACACTTGACCTATCTACTCCTTTGGCAATGGAAAAGTCAATAAGATCTGGAATTTTTCTTTGGTCTGTGGGCCAGTAAGTTGGTTGGGAGGGTGACAAGAAATCGAGCCTACCACCACTATTAATTAAAGTATTATATAGTTGTCTACCTTTTGGATTGATCAGCCGTGAGCCCCAGTGGGTATGTTTTGCATTATAGTCACCTGCAGCTAAAAATCGGTTGCCAAACGAACTAAATAGTTCTTTAAACTGTTGTTCACTTACAGGGTAGCGGGGTGGTGCATAAATAGCTGACAGAGTTAGGCTGCTGCCGTTCGTTTGTAAGCAGATGGATGTTGCTTGCAAGTAGGTTTTAGAGTATGAATTTAAACAGAAATGTTTAATTCTACTGAGAATTAATATACTTGTACCACCATGAGCCTTACCATCAGGGTGATTAGTTTTATAGAAGTTGAACCCGGGGATATAAAAATTGTTTTTATCTGTCAGGTGTGTCTCTGAAATGAGCATTACGTCAATTGGTTTATCGGAGAGATAGTGCATTAATTCTAGTTTGTGCTGGCCTATACCGTTAGCGTTCCATGAACATATATTCAACATGCTCATTTTTGGGAGATAAGAATTTGGAGCATTTGGTTTTGCGTCCGCACTAACTCCTGTAGTGTAGTTTGCATTGATGCCATAAATTGTGACATACATTGCGTCAAATTGAAAATCATATTTTCCAAACTGCTATTCAGTTGTTTTGGTACGTTCTGTGCGTTATTTACACCAGATTTAAAAGCATCAGCGTAGGATAAGCTGGGATTGACGGACGGAATTGATTTGGCTTGCGTTTGAGCCGATGAACGAGTTAGAAATACTTGCTTTTGAGAATTACAGGCGGCTTCTTTCTGTAAAACCAAACGATTTTTAAGCTCCTTATAAATAGGGCAGCCCCTGTAATTAGCTGTGTGGTTTCCACCACAATTACTACACTTTTTCAAAATAAGATCGTTGCTACTCTTGTTATTGCAGACGGAAGAGTGATGAAACTCTCCACATATGACGCATACAACGCGTAAGGTGCAGTATGTCTTTGTATGACCATACTCTTGGCAATTTGTGCATTGCACAGGTCCGCTACGTTTAAGCGGTTCTTCTACTGAAATCCTACGGCTAAGAAGATACTGTAAACTATATACAGGGTGATTCTCATTTTTCCTTAATTTTACAGCATCAGGGCAGAGTTCAATTTTGAACATGGGCTGACGGACTTGCTGTCTATTTATTATATTAATAACATGCTTGAGCCCTTTTCTTCCAAGGCCTGCTTAATTTCAGATGGCTCTATATCTGATTCAAGGCCTTTTATTACAACAGAAATGCCTTTGCTGCTCTTTAGTTGGTAAGTATAAAAACTCTTTTTGCTGTCTTCTAAGTTTTTAGCGACAATTCTATAATTTCTTTCGTTATAAATTTGGATTTTTGTCTCGTGAATATTCCCACGAGTTAATGGCACGATATGGAAGCTGTCTTTGCCTATCAGGCGAATGAGGCTGGCAACGAGGCTATTAGAGCTCCGCTCACGCAAATAAATTGAAGGCGGTTTGAATTCTCTAGTAGGCTAATTTTCGGATGAGTTATCATTCGATTTGTCAGCTAGTGGAGCAAAACGGTTACCCGATAACATATTAGTGGGGGTGGATATGACTTCCGTTTTATTTAGTTTAGCCCTATTAGCGTGTTTTCCAGTTGGACTTCTTTTACGTTTAATTACGTTTAATTATAACATATTAGTGGGGGTGGATATGACTTCCGTTTTATTTAGTTTAGCCCTATTAGCGTGTTTTCCAGTTGGACTTCTTTTACGTTTAATTATATTAACGTAGCGATGCATGCCAATCAGCATCGCCTTCTGCTCGATTTGTTCTTTTGACTTATTGTTTGAGTTTATAGATTCTTCGATAGCTGCGTTACCTGAGGTCGACGCGTTTGTTTTTGTTGTTGTACCGCTGGTAATGGGAGGTGCTGTAGGATCAGCTAGATTTAAGTTGCCTTTTTTTATGAATTTTGGAACTGTTTCGCCGGTGGAATTGGAACGTTGCCTCTGAGAATGGCTTTTCAACATAGAAAATTGGCTGTTAGCTGCGAACTGTTGAAAACTTTCGTTGTCGCGAAGGAATTGTTTGTTGGGTAGTTGTGAAACTTGATTTATAGCATCTTCTGTAGCTAAGAACCCATGGTTTGTGTCGACGCTATTTTTTGGAGGTGAACGAGATATTGGCATCACTTGAACCAGCTGACAGCTGAAACAGCTGCAGCAAACAGTTGTCTCTGTCTATAAAAGTGTTTTTGTAAACAAACAGGAATGAATGGATTTTGGAATACACTTAACTTTGAGGAAATTTTGATTTAAATTCCTCAACTCACTGCCCAAAAGCAGGGAATCGGCTGGACAACAATACTCAGCCGTTCGCGAGGAAATACGACTTAACTTGTAGTTTTCTGTCTAATCGGATGTCGGAATTTAAAAGTTTACTGGAGCGCTTAAAACAACACATCCGAACGCGACAACAGTGTTGCTTCTTTTTTTTTCTATCTGTGAAGCTCTAAAAAACAAAAGGGATCGCAATGGTCTCTATCTGAAAAGGATGCTCAACGAGTGCAAGGTCAGTAAAATCACTACTCTGTTGGTAAATTTTTATTCAAAATTTATTTCGATAAGGTTTGGGATGCTAACGAATGTGTTTCCAATCCTGCCATTATAACTATCGATATACGTGGGTTTATTCCATCTTCCACTTACGTTTCATATGGAGTTGCACGTTGCATTCCTTTGGAATATACTGAATCTGAAACTATTAAGGACGCTAAATCAGATATTAAAATCCTGTCGGTACAATGGTTTAAGAGAAAAATAAATGACTCCAATGATTTTCTGTCTACTGGCAACATTAAAATTGGCTTTCTTGGAAGCTGCTGCCCCAAGTCAATTATAATTGACAACACATTTGTTCGTATTGACATCTATATCCCAACCCTAAAGCAGTGCCATAAATGTAGACGTATTGGTCACTCCACTAACACGTGCAAGTCCAAAAACGTTGCTTATTATGTGGCAATTCGGAATGTACCCCCCATGTGAATAAAATGCTTATTGTGCGAAGATAAAAATCACGTGGCGACTGACAAAGATAAGTGTCCTACTTGGAGAACAGAGCATGACATCTTAACGGTCAAAACTATTAAAAAGGTGCCTAGAAAGGAGGCTATCAATATCCTATAATGTAATTTAAGCTCGAATAGGTTCAACCTACTTATGACTGATGATGAGGATTTCCCTAGTCTTCCCAAAAATGATGACTCCTATAACTGTGATAATATTGTGAATCGCGCTAAGACCAAGCGTCCTTACAGTCAAGTTGCTCGCATGCATATGCTGTCTCGTATACTCAACACTAAGTCCTCAAATTCAAGATCTCAGGCAAAAGAGCCTCTATACAGCTCCGGGTCGAACTTTATTTCTGTTTCGGATCCACAGTCTCCAAGTGTGTCACGTTCTCATCAAAGGGTGGCCTATCCACGTCATGTTTCCTCTGAACCTAAGGACTTCGAATCATTATTCTCTGTTATCTCAAAGATTCTTCATTCCATCTAAAATAAACTTAATGATGAAGCCCTTATTAAGGAGGTTATGTGCATAGATTATCTTCTCAATTTAGCTTCCATCAATAATGATCACAGAGTGATCACGCGTGCTACGAATCCTATTGTTTATGAAGATCCTTCAGTAAGATTGCCAATCTTCAACAGCAAATATTGACAATCTTGACCTTTTCCTAAATAATAATGAAGTACATATCTGTGCTCTTAGCGAGACTTTCTCACTAGGAGCTTCAAGTCATCGTAACTTTTGCAACTTTAAATGTATTGAAAAACCTCGTGGGGATGGTTATGGTGGTGTGGCCATTCTTTTCCATGAAAATATTAAATTTAGAAAACTGTGTTACAGTACACAGTGTGACATCATTATTGTTCAAACGACCAACCTCTGTCCAAACATAACTATCTGCAGTGTTTCCTTCGAGCCAAGCCTCCCTCTTGCTATGTTCGATTCTGAAATGTATAAACATCTTTTCTTTTTAAGCAACTAACCTTATGTCCTTGTGATTGGTGACTTTAATGCCGGATCGATGGTTTGGGGTGACCACAAGCGCTTGGCCAAGGGTTCCTCCTTACTCAACATGATCAATGAATCCATTTTCGTCTGCCTGAACGATGGTTCTCCTACTTTTTTCTATGACTTTGTCTCCCGCCGCGGTTCAGTTCTTGATCTGTCTTTCACAAATTCAACTCTTTCCATGCATTGGGAAGTAATCGACAGTCGCCTTGGTGGCAGTCACCACCTCCCTATTGCCATCACCTTCAATGATATTACCTGTTCCTTTCAGTCTTTCCTTAGTAAAAAGAAGCTTGTAAAATCCTTGTATGAGCTCGAAATCGAGCCCGACCGTGATGATATTCAACGCAAAAACCAAGGTTACATTGCTTCGTGCACTACCACTTTAAATACTGGTAGGATTCCGAAATATTGGTGGAATGACGAACTTTGATCTCTCTTCACTAATCTTCAAAAGGCACTTAAGCGTGCATAATTAAATGCAAATCCAACAAAGTTGCGGGTGGCCATGACTTATTTTATGATCAAAGCCCTTTCAGAGGATTCACAAAAAGTTTGTCTTTGCAAGCCATTAATCAGACCTTCCTGAAAAACCACATCCCTGACAGTTGGCGCACTATTAACATTGTGCCCATTCCAAAAAAAGCCAAAGACCTTTCCATTATATCGAACTTTCGTCCTATCTCGTTGATTTCAATCTACTTAAAAATCACCAATCTGCTAGTCAAAGACAGGATCAGTCTTCATGTCGAGTCAAACAACAAACTACCCAACAATTGCTATGTGTATCGACAAAATAGGTCAGTTGTAATGTGTATCAACCATCTGTTGCATGACATTGCAGTGCGTAAAAACAATAAGGAAAGAGCTTTAGTTTTCTCTGCTGACATTAGTAACGCGTACAACTGCGTTAAACTCATACTCCTCAGAGCTATCCTTAGGGAGATCAATTTTGAACGGCACTACATAGAGTGGATTATTTGTTTTCACTCGTATCGCATTCTTAAACTTGGTGATTCGGAAGTTGTTGTTAGTGATGGCCTCCCTCAGGGTAGCTGTCTTTCGCCGATTCTTTTCAACATTTATACAAGAGTTTTACACAGTATTACAGTACGACTGTGTTCCAATTTGCAGATGATTTTATCATTCTTTCCTCGCACTCCTCTTGCACCATTCTGGCAGAAATCATGCAACAGAAGATTGGTGTGTTTGGTGACATGTGCTCTGGATTAAAGCTGTCTTTCAATGTCGATAAAACTAAGCTTCTTGTTCGTAGCAGAAGGTCGGACCAAGACTATAACATTGAATATAATGGGAGTATCGTTCCGAAAGTTACCTCAGTGAAATTCCTGGGTGTGGTTCTATCTTCTTCTCTTTCCTTACAGGAAAACCTTAAACTGTGTGCTTCGAAGTCTGATTCTTGCACTGGGTTATTCAAATGCCTTACGCCTATTAAGTCTGGCCTTAGCCCTTCTGTTTCTCTTAACCTATATAGATCCCTGGTAAGGTCTTAGTTGGAATACGCGTGCTCAGCCTCTATCTCAAACTGAGCCAAAACGCTAAATCGCAAGATGGAATCTCTCCATATGACCTTTTAAAGGAGGTGTCTAGGAATCCCGCTCAAAACTCACAATTATCTTGCCTATGCTCTTGCAAATGAACTCCCTCCTCACCTTCGGTCCCTTCTTATCGCTGCTAGGGAATTAGTTAAGATAAAGATCTTCAACCCCTCTTTATTCCTCGCTATTTCCAACTCTCCTCAAGTCAAATCGAGTTACTCACTGGTGTAATATATTTTTAAAGATATTTTGGATGACATGAATCCGGATGTCAATTTTTCTGTTGGCAACGAACTCAAAATTGTTCTAAAGATATTCAAAGAAAAGAAAACATCTGTTGGCTATAATAGGTTGCAGAGATTTTATGAAGAGGAAAAAACCGCTCTCCAACGTGAGGGATACAGTTGCTTCGCAACTGATGCCTCTATTAACTAGTGAGCGGTCTTCTGGTTGCTCGATCTTTTTCATTGATACTAACAAAAAATTTAAATACCTAGTGTAACAAAATCTTCCTCTGTCGAGCTACAAGCAATCCTGATGGCCATCTGACTTGTTAGAAGGAGAAAACTTAAGAAAATCTATATTTTCACTAACAGTCTCATCGCTTGTCAACTTTTGAACAAAAAAGTCACTCACAACCATGTTGTTGCTCAAATCCATAATTTCACCAACCATGAATTTGATTCTATTATGGTCATCTGGACCCCCAGCCACTGTGGCATTCCCTTTAATGAAACTTCTGATTGTTTGGCTAGAACGGCGGTCACAGATGGAACGACGTTGTTCACCCCTCTCATCGAATCAATTGTTCTATTTATAATTCCTGGCTCGATGAGGTTCGCCTCAAAGACAACAGTCAACCATCAGGCTATTGCCAAGCTTTTCCCCAGTTACAAAAAAAGCCGTGTTTCCATAAAAGTGTTCTTACGCCGTCAACGATTAAACTACTGAACCGATTTCTTGCTGGATCGACGTATGACAGATCTTTTCTTTTCTCTATCAATGCTACTCCGGATGCCATCTGTTCCACATGTGGCATGGTGGATACTTATGAGCATCACATCTTTGTCTGTCCTGCTCTCTCACAAGTTAGAAACAGATTTGACCTTTTCCGCAGATATGACAATCGTGTTGATCTCCTTAAGGCACTTGATGGTAAACTCATTTCTGATTTGGCTAGATTTCTGGAAGAATCAGGGTGTAATTAAAAAAAAAATTGTAAAAATAAAATAAAGGAAAAAAAAATTTTTTTTAATCTATTTTTTTATAACGAATTAAATCAATCAATTGATTTTCTCCAGTTTATGCGTTCTTATTGCGGCCTCTTCACTTTATTTGAGAGACTTTTGCTATTGATCTCTTTGCTGCTGTATTCGTCATAATAAATTCTCGGCGCCTTTGTGGTTCCTCATCTATATCAATTTTGGGGATTCCTCCTACAGAATATTCCTGACCGAGCCGTGACGTGTGTTGAGGAGGAATAGAAGTACTCTAACACGCTAACTCGGTCACATCTTATGCTATCTGGCTGCGAAATATCCTGATCCATATTGCTGAACATAATACTCTTTCCTGGCCTATGTGGACAGTGCCGTAGCAACCATAGGGGCAAGAGGGGGCTTTTCCCCCCCACGCATTTTTGTTTTTGCCCATGAATAAAATTGAAAAAATAATTTTGCCCCCCACGCAAATTGGAAAAATAGTTTTGCCCCCTCACGCAAACCAGAATTGCTACGGCACTGTATGTGGACCTAATTGTATCCCTGCCATACAGTCATAGTAAAAAAAAAATTAAAAAATAAAAAAAGGCATAAGGCATATAGGCTAAATTTTTTACTTAATTTCGACTAAGTCCGTTGAACTTTTAGGGTGATGTTAGGTCAAAAAAATTTGTTGTTTTGTTGCCTTTCTGCCCTATAAGTCGAGATGCCTTGATTATTCGACATTTAAGTCGAAATGCCTATGAAGGAAAAACAAATAAAGCTAAAAAAAAAGGTATGCCCTATTTAAACCTAAAAGGACCATTATGTAAAGTACCATTGAGAGCGTAAGAATTGTGCGTTTCATAAACTTTCAAAGTGCAAAAGTTTGAAAATGAATAAAAATCCACTAAAACCCGAAAGCAACGCAAAGAAGTGCGATCTATCAGGTGATATCTCGTTCAACTGGGCAGATGACCTCACACAAATTGGTCGAAATATGTGCTATTAGGGCCATTTTAAGGCAAAATTACCAATTAGGTCGAAATGCAATCGCAGAATGCCTTAATAAGTTTAAATGCCTTATTAGAGCAAATATAAGTACAAATGCCTTAACAGTGATAATTTAAGGAAAAAATAACTATAAAGAAAGAGCTGAAAGTCATTTTTCCCCATTAGGTAAGCAAATGAAGGAAATTCGACTTTGTGGCCCGATTTTACGTTCCGCCAGGTCTTTCGAATGGCGGACTTAGAATTCTTCTTCTGCATCTGTTTTTTCTATACGAAAAATAATTTTTTTAAAGAAACATTTATTTAATTCACATAAATGAGATGGGCCCTGAAAGATGAAGAATAAAGGAATACTTTTACCATAAATCCAAGCTGGCATATACATTACCCAAGTAGCAAAATAGGGCGCTTCGACCAGCAGTAAGTCGCATCGACCTATTTTGGTTGAAATTACCCTATTTCTGACTTTTTTTCCGGCCTTAAATGAGACCTAACTTTAAAGTCTGTTTAGAAGGTTAACGTTAACGCGCGGCGCCGCGAATGATAAAAATAGCGACTCTTCACACGCCGCACAGTGTCACGTGAGCGGAAAAAAATGCCAAAAATCGAGGTTCGAATTGTTAAAATAATTTTATGAATTTCGATAGATAATATTTATATTAAGAAAAATCAAAAAGAATTATGTCAATATGTTTAGCCATTGCCTCACAGCATGCTCTCAAACTTTGAAGTTATGTAAATTGTTGTTTTTGAGCACAAAAATTGCAATATAATTACTTGTGCTTTAGTTGCTCTGTACTTGTGAGTTGTGATCCGATCATTAAGTTTAATATGTCAAATTAAAATATAAAATTAGTAGTACCTGGTCATCTTATTTTTTTTAAAGTTTGTTTATAATACGTTATCTGTCATTGGTTTAAAGTAAACAATAAGAAGTTGAATTAATTTGAAATCAAGTTTAATTTTCAAAATTGAATTTCTCATTTTCTAAAATTTCGTTGTTCCAATTTTTATAAAATATTGTTGCTATAAGTAAGTAGAATAACATATAAAAAGATAGGCTGCCCCAATTTGCCCCGTTCGTAATAGGAGCGTTTTTTCTATAGTGACCTCGGAGCTAAAAATTGTCGATTTGTTTAACGTTTGGATAGCGGCTTCTCACAAAACAACAACAGAAAAGCAAAGCGATCTGTTTTCTTTTGTCAAAAATGAAATAAATGAAAATATTGATGCAGATAACCTAAAAGAAAGAGTAAGAATAATTAGTTTGCAATTTTACACTTGGTGGAATAGCTGCAAACGATACAAAGAGCGGTTCCTTACGAAATACTCGAATTGGCTAAGCTCGCCTTTCGAAACACGTTTGAGTGTAAGTGCATTTCAAATGAAAATTATTGAAATTGATTATGACATGTTGCTTGTAAAATAGGAACATAATTACACAATGCCAGAAAATATTCTGGAGAAAAAAATTACATTGATGTTTTGAAGCATTTGATGCTATCGTCTGAACCACAAGATCACAAATATAGAAAACTGTGCACGAGAAAAAACAATTGTGCAAGGAATTGGAAAATTACGTTATATTTAATAATGATGATGATGATGACAGTATATCATCTTTGAATATAGATTTTGAGGCTTTTATTTCATCAGACTCAGAATTTGAAAGCTCTGGGAAAGAGTCTTTGTAAAACTAATTTCGATATTTATTTATGTATTTAATATACCTTGAATCTCAATAAAGATTTGTATATTTTCATAGAAAAAATGTAAGCATTTAAAATAAATTTTATTTTCTTTAAAGCTTTGCACTATAATTGGATATTTTTCTAACCAAAATGTTGAAAAAAGTCAATGAAAATTATATTTCTTGAATAGTATCAACGATATTCAACACAGCGAAGAAGCGCTTTATCCTTTGCATTTTCGCGCGTTTTCACTTTAACATACTTTCTACAGAGCTTGCGCATGACCAAAAATGCTTTTGTTTTCTGATTAATATATGTTTTAAGTTTACAAATAGGCAAAAAATTCTTCACATTTCTTATTTCCTTTGAAAACTTTTATAAGGATAAATATCCCATAAATCTTCAAACTTTGAAGGGGCGTATTTTAAAAAGTAGGCGTGGCATTCTAATTTTTTTTTTTTTTTTTTTGTTCATTTTTATATGTCCATCAATCTATGTACCAAATTTCAACTCTCTAGGATAAAAATTGCGGAAGTTAGGATTTCCCGTTATATGGGGGGTGGGGGTGGCAGTGGGCGGAATTCCATGATTTTTTCAAATTTTCTTAATTAGACCTATAGTAATACTCCTGCCAAATTTCATTGCCCTACGATAACTCCTTATATTTTTTTCCAAAAAATGTATGGAGACGTGACACTGTGCGCCGCGGCGCGTTATAGTTTCAGTATCGTTTCAACCATGGAAACAGAGCAAAAAATTGATATTTTTTGAATTAAAATGAAACATTTAGGGTTATTTTGCATAACGACAAATAACCCCAAACAAAAAAAGAAAAATTACCCCATTAAAAAAATGAAAAATCGCCCTAAAACTAGTGTTGTTGTTTTCAGTATAAAACTTTGGGGCCTTTTTTCATTTTCATTTTGGGGCCGTTTGGCATTGGAGCCATTTTTAACACCTGAATAATCAGTTTTATAAAACAATTCATACATATGTAATTATGTATATATGAAATTAACTTTCTATTGCATACGAAACCATATATGGTTTCTGACAAAAAATAAGTTGATGGAAAAAGATATATAATTATTTTTTAAACTTAAATAAAACAATTTAGTGTGGGGAAAAACTGTTGGCCGATATTTTGATGTATAATGCAGTAAAGGGTTAATGAACCTTTTTATAGCGAAACAATTTTGTCCCAATTATTCAATATTTCATGCAGACAAGGGTTAATAAAACCCTTGGACACGAAAAAACATTTTTTTTCCGCTTATTTTATATATTATGATAGAGGGTTAAAATCGAATTAAAAATTTTTCGTTGAAAATAGCGTCCATCTTCCCGCAAGCGGTACTTTTATAACATTTGTCGCGATATTTTTCATTTTTTACATCCAAAAATACATACAACGAATACTTCTACAACGCAAAACCGCAGCGCAGGGAAACTCGACCGGCGAAAATTTGCCGCTAGTCAACGCTCATCGCGGTAACGCTGCGGCACGCACGCTCGTGTGAAGGCTTCCATTCATTTCTGTGTACTTTGAAACGCTCTGTAACGCTGCGCCTCGACGGGCAATAATTATTGCTAGCAATCTGTCAAATTGCTTTGCCAGGTAGAGGCAATATTGCCAGGGTGGGATTTTTATGTTATGCCATCTTCATATTCAAAATGACGTCGAACAGGCAACTACGCTTAGGGATGCAAACGATATATCGATGTTTCCAAAACATCGATGTTTCAACCCTCGAAATCGATGTTTTAATATCGATGTTGAAATCAAAAACATCGATGATACATTGTTTTTCATGGGCGATATTTTATGAACGATATTTTTTCATACAGTCCTTTTACACTAGCCAATTATTGACGCGAATTCTCACCTGTTGGGCGAACAAAATGTTGAAATTTAGGAAAACATTGCCCGTTTTATTATTTCGCGTGCTGGATAGATCATTTTTCGCCCTCTTTTGTATGTGGAAACAGGTATATAACTCTAAAAGCGTGTAAAAATAATTATTATCAATAATTAACCAGTGTAAAAGGCCTCATAATCAGCGCGCCATCTTTCGTTCTATCCGTGATCTATACTTCAATCAGCATCAGTGTTGCCGTTTTGGTAGATTTCTACCAATTTTGGTAAAAATTTATAATTTTAATTTTGGTAGATTGGTAGTTTTGCGTCAGACTTGGTAGATTTGCATCATTTCCTCTTCACCGAATTGAAATAATTTGGAAACTTCGAAGATATACACAACGGAAAAGGTGGCAAATCTCTTGACTTTTGGGTGGAAAAGAGACATTTATTTTATATATCGCACACTAATCACTAAATCGGCACAAGTCAAAATTTTGCATTTCTCGGGCGAACAGCCTAAAACTCTCGACGCCTGTAAAATCAATATCTTTTCTTTATTTTGTATTATTCTTAATTAACTGCAGAATCAATAAATATCAATATGAATTTTTCAAGTGCATCTTCTCCTGCAGTAAAATGTTGGCGAACATGAAATAATTGATTGGAAAAAGTTTGAATTGTGCCGGTTTAGTGATTAGTGTGCGATATGTGTTTCGGTCGCTCAGAAGTTAATGCGTACCATGAGTGAATGAGATGACACTTTCATACTTTGCTTCAAATTAAGTAAGTTTTCCCCGCTAGCTTTTATCAAAACAAAAGAGAAATAAATTAGCATTTCCAACCCTAAACAATGTTATGCTGGCAGCAGAATTGCTGCATTCAAAGTCAAGTGAGAGCATTTGGTCTCTAAAAATTTATTTTAGTTTTTAAGTTATATTAGTTTTAAGAATTTTGTTATGTTTGTGGAATGAATTCTATGTTTTTGATATTTTTTGTTTAATAAAAAAGGAAAAAAAATAACCATTTACTTCAAACAACTGTTTTGGTAGAATTTTGGTAGATTTTGTTGACAAGATTTGGTGAAAAATTTCTTGGTGGTGTTTCTTGCAGAGCTGTAAATGAGTGACTCATTTTTGTTTTTTAATTCAAATGATTTTTAGAATTTTGAGTTAACTCTTTTCAACACAAGATGCGAGTTGAGTTAAAATTTGATTGCATTCTTTTGAATGAAAAATATTTGAATGAATTCAATTCGAGTAAAAAAATTTAAAGATTTCAAATTTGAGTTCACTCCCTGACGAATTTAAAAATTTGAATGCACTCCTTTCTAAAAAAAAATTGAATGAATTAAAATTTGAGTTCACTCATCAATGAATTTAAAAAAGAATTTGAACTAATTTTTCCCATTCACTACTTGCTAGATTTATCAACTAGTAGGCTAAAACTCGTCTTCAAATATAATATATTATATAGAAAAGAAATAGAAATAGCGAGAAGATGCTGTGGTTACAATGGCTTGGATGAATATCAACTTACTTCAATTTCTCTCTAACTGGTAGGAGTTTTAGTATTTTGTTCAAAAATTAGATGCTATAGATTTTGCCTCAAATTATTTTTTTAGAAACTTGTGAAGAAAAAATACCTGGATCAGTATCTGATGGTGAATTTTTGGCTAATTTAGCAGATAAGTCGAAATCCTTATCTATGCTGGAAAAATATCCACTTGTAAAAAAGCTTTCCTTAAATACAATGCCCCACTACCGTCGTCAACTGCCGTGGAAAGGCTTTTTTCGTACGTATCAATGCTCAATGCTCAATGCACCAAAGCGTGGGTCAACTTCAGATGATAATTTTCAAAAATTATTACTACTTAAAGTAAATTTGATTTTCACTATTTTAAATTGAGTATTTCGCAGCTAAACAAAATGTCCTCTAAGGGTTAAAAATTTATCAAGACCACCATTCGCGAAATTCGCAAAAATTTGATTTTCACTATTTTGAATTTAGTATTTCGCAGCTAAACAAAATGTCCTCTAAGGGTTAAAAATTTATCATGACCACCATTCGCGAAATTCGCAAAAATTTGATTTTCACTATTTTAAATTGAGTATTTCGCAGCTAAACAAAATGTCCTCTAAGGGTTAAAATTTGACCATGACCATTCGCGATTTTTTTTTTGCTTAATAATAATCTCGAGTTTTAGAAGCTAAATCGAAGTACAGATAAGGTATAAATAGATATCCAAGCTAGAACAACGAAAACGGCAGGAATTTTCGTTAAGGTAATGTTTTAACATATTTTAGGCTGAGGAAAAGGTATGTGTGCAATCGGCTTTGCCGATGTAAACTTCTTTACTTGTTGAATTTCTTTTCTATCGGGCATGTGATTGGATTCCCTTTCCCCAAATTTTGGGGAAAGGGAATTTCGTTCCTCCAATATTTTGAAGAATGTATGGCAATTTTTAAAGAAATGACAGTGTCAAAAACAAAAGAGCGGCTATACGATAAAGTTTTCGAATTAAAAAATTTCGAACATATTTAAATTCCCGAGTTTTTATTTCAATTTCCCGGGGAAATGAATTCCCGGGAATCTAATCACACACCTGTATATAATATATTATATTTGAAGACGAGTTTTAGCCTACTAGTTGATAAATCTAGCAAGTAGTGAATGGGAAAAATTAGTTCAAATTCTTTTTTAAATTCATTGATGAGTGAACTCAAATTTTAATTCATTCAAATTTTTTTTAGAAAGGAGTGCATTCAAATTTTTAAATTCGTCAGGGAGTGAACTCAAATTTGAAGTCTTTAAATTTTTTTTCTCGAATTGAATTCATTCAAATTTTTTCATTCAAAGGAATGCAATCAAAATTTAACTCAACTCGAATCTTGTATTGAAATAAATTAATTCATTTATCCCCATTCATTATGTGAATGATTTACTGATTCAATCAAAAATGAGTCACTCGTTTACAGCTCTGGTTTCTTGGTTGAAATAAAGGTGCTCTCACACAATATGTATCGAGCAATATGACCTGTCAAATTTCATTCCGTATTCCTGTCAAAATTGGTTTGGAACATGCATTTACTTTTTTGCACTCACACGACACATATATGTCATGTCGATTAATTCCTTTGTTTTAAAATTGTCAATTAATTAAAAAGCAAACTATATTTACCTTTTCCGACTCCATTTCGCGCAATTTTTATTTTTAAACGAAAACAGCTGTTTTCGCGTGTGCACACATACGATTATCAAATTAGTTTGAAAATCGATAAAACGAAGATGCACAGCCATGTGGCTTATTCATATGTATCGACATTCTTGCATTCACACGACATGCCAGCTTCGCTTGTATCATATTTGACAGGTCATATTGCTCGATACATATAGTGTGAGAGCACCTTAAGCAATCATCATCTCTGAATGAAGGTTTAAAAATTGTAATTAGGAATATCGGAAAAACATCGATCTATCGTGTGGAAACGTCGATATTTTTAACATCGATGTTTGACTTTTGGAAACATCGATATTCTCATATCGATATTTTTTATGAGCGATATTGCATCCCTAACTACGCTGCGCACGCGCTCTCGATGCCTTGAAACAACTTTGCGATGAGTGTGACAAAGAAGAAACTCTCTTATTTTTTTTCTCTGCGATATAGGCAGTTCGCAAATTTTTAATTTTTTTTTATTTCAACGTAGTCCTTTTTAATTTCCTTCGCCATTTGAAGCCACGCATTATTTTTTCATATCAGTACATTTATATGATGAGGCTTTATAGCCCAAAGACATTCGAACTGTCGGTAAAGATTTATTATCTTATAAATATCGGCGACGCACCAATCCATTTTGACGATATACACACTTTGAAAAATTCATAGAAATGAAATTCGGCTGTCAAACAGCAAAATGACAGCTCATTGCCAATCTCAAAGTTGGCAATCGCAGCGAATCAATATTGCTTGCCATATATTGCCATCTTTTCAAAATGAGCGGTCTCCATTGGCAATATTGCTCAAGTTGACAGATTGCTAGCAATAATTATTGCCTGTCGAGGCGCCATGTAACGCAACGCGCCGCGCCGCGAACAACCGCTCGTGTGCAGGTACCCTAACTAGCACGCTCTCCATATTGTCAGCATTGTTGCCAGAAGTGAAGAATTTTCTTGAAAACAAAGGATTAGGAAGAATGCTTAAAACGAATAAATTTTTAAATATTTTTTATTTGAGCTATGTTTCACATTTACAATAATAAAACAAAACAAAAACTTAATAACATTCCAGTTATTTGAAGCATAAAGCTAGTACACAAAGGCAGCGGAATTCATTGGCGGAATTGAGGCTGAATAAATTTTATTTCCGCGAAGGAATGTCAGATTGACAGATACCATAGGGCGGTAAATTTGAATACAAATACATGAGCTGTTTGAAGCGTAATAATTTTAATATTCGAACTCAGTATAACCGTTCACCATAATTTTCCGATGGATTCAGCTGCTAATGTCAAAATTCCTTCGCAATTAATTCAACTCGGCCAATAAATGGCGAAGAAATTCGCTTCAGCGCCATCTGTTGACAATTAAAACAAAAAAAACGCTATGTCAAATTCCTCCGCTCTTTTTTCACTCTTGTGCACTAGCCGAAGGAATTAATTGGAGTTTCAATTTCTTTGCATTCCGCGACGGAATTGTCCCATACATTTTTATATGGAATGTCAAATTCCGCTGCCTTTGTGTACTAGCTTATAACAGCTGAATCAGTGATGTTAAATCCTTTTTCTGATATTCCCTACACAGCCCCAAAAAATCACTACTTTTTCCTTTGCTTACACAAATTTTTACCTACAAAAATCCTTACGATTTTATTTACTTATATTTGCATTATCATAGCTGAATTACAATAGTCTGGCGACTGCGTATTTTAATGGTTTAAAATACAAAAATCGATTTTCTCTCACAAATCAAATTATTTTCTAATCAGTTTTTTCGTTTACCACCAAACCCAGCTGTCAAAGTCGTGAGGGAATTGTACCTACATTTAACAACACTGCAGCTGATCGGAGATCATTCGGCTAACTGTGAGGCTACACAAGAGATAAATGATGGCACGCTACGTAAAACATGTAGTTATCGCATTTAATGTACTAAACGTACAAAAATAACCATCGTATAGATTTTTATGTCCACTAACGTATTACACCCACTTGCAACGTTATATCTTAAAGCATTTTCATCTGATTATATTTCGATATTTCTACCTGCAAAAATGCCCCGGGACTAACGAAGACTAATCCCGGGATTTTCGGGACTAGAAAACGTCCGGGATCCCGGGATCCCGGGATTGGAATCCCTAGTTGAAATCATTTGGTTAAATTTTGGCTTGTATGCTCATTTGTCAGCAAGACATTTGTTTAGCGGTTACACGATATGCACATTTTGTCCCAAAACGTTTGCGCACCACCAATTCTAGATAGTGTCCAAGTATTGTTCGGTCCCAAATTGCTTTTTCGGTTTGCTTGGGTGTTACACGATAGTGACCAAATTAAATTATGGCCAACTGTCATTTGACGCTAAATATTATTGTTGTGCATAGAGTGAACACATCGGCCAGAGATTGTTTTAATAAAATTTTAAAAAAATGTCGCTAAATGCAAAAAGTAAAAGAATTCTTGCCGTCGTATTGGCCGACTATATATTTGACGACGATTCGGACCGAACTGTGTTTGAAAATTCTCGTAAACTTCCCCGAGTTTGGGTAAGGAATTGAGTTACTCGTCGGGACCAAGAAGGGTTTTGCGCAAAGTTGTGCAAAGATATGGAAGAAGAAAAGGACACAATTATGCGAAAAAGCATTTCGGCTTGTGAAAGGCTCATTTTGACGTTGAGGTATTAGGCGATTTCTTTCAAAAAATTTTAGATTTCTGTTGAAATAAATATAAACAAGTAAAGAAGTTTACATCGGCAAAGCCGATTGCACACATACCTTTTCCTCAGCCTAAAATATGTTAAAACATTACCTTAACAAAAATTCCTGCCGTTTTCGTTGTTCTAGCTTGGATATCTATTTATACCTTATCTGTACTTCGATTTAGCTTCTAAAACTCGAGATTATTATTAAGCACAAAATTTTCGCGAATGGTGGTCATGGTCAAATTTTAACCGTTAGAGGACATTATGTCTAGCTGCGAAATACTCAATTCAAAATAGTGAATATAAATTTTTTGCGAATTTCGCGAATGGTGGTCTTGATAAAATTTTAACCCTTAGAGGACATTTTGTTTAGCTGCGAAATCCTCAATTCAAAATAGTGAAAATCAACATTTCGCGAGTTTCGCGAATGGTGGTCATGGTCAAATTTTAACCTTAAGTGACGACTTTATTTGGCGGCAAAATACACAATCGGAAGAAGCAAAAAAAATCATTTTTGTATACAGATATGAGAATAAGAGAAAGAGTGTTTTTTTCTAATGTGTAGGATAATGACCATAGTTATAGCGATGTCGCAATTTTTCAGCGAAAGCTTAAGTCTACATAGTAGCTATGTACACACCAAATTTCAATAAGCTGGGATGTATAGTAAAAAAGTTATCCAGGAAAAACCTTAAAAATCGTGATTTTTGAAATTTCTGAACCACTTCCCACGACCCAAGGAGGGACTACGAAAACAATTTTTATGCAGTTTTTCGGAAATTTACCTGGTTCATGTCCATGCCGAATTTCAATATATCTTTCATGGCTTAGGAGTAAATTACGAAAAACTAAAGTGTGACCGATAGACAGACAGATAGACATGGCTAGATCGACTCCTCTTGTCACCCTGATCAAGAATATGTATATATGTCTATATCAGTTTTATTCCTTTTTGTCGGGCTTAAGGTCATTCATTTCACCTTTTTTGTGAAATGTAGAATTTTTGGCAATTAGAAAAAAACTTTTTCTGAATTGCTGAATGTGGAAAGCTGTTGCGATCGACGATTTCGAACTCAGATACGAGTTCATCATCAGGCATCTTTACCACTTCGACCACGTCAGCTAAGTGACGTTGGTCGACTTAAATTGATTTACTTTGTAAAGTCTATATCTATCGCGACTCCTTTGGTATGTTACATACTCCGAGCCAAACTTAATATACCCTTTCCTTCGGAAAAGGTATAAAAACCACTTTTTAAAAAAAACTGCTTGAATTTATCTTAAGTTTCGACACAAACGTTTGCCATTTGGTCATGGGTCTATTTTTGAGCTTGACCAAATGACAAATCAGCGCAAATTCGTCCCATTTGTTAAACAAATTTGTCCGTGTTGTCCCAAAGGGGTGTTACACGATATGGCTAGTTTGGCATCCAAACGTTTGGCTGCAGCATGAACAAACGTAACCAAATGACATTTGACCATACGTATGGTTGGTGGTTACACGGTTTGGACTGGATTGGGACAAAAAATTACTCAACCATATCGTCTAGCCTACCCTTTACACTTGCCGACTGGGATTGAGCTTGTTTACATTCGATGCATGTAGGAGTGTAGGTCTAACTAGTGTTCGAACAGAAGTATCGATACTGAGTACTATTCGATACTTTAGTTCCGATAGAGGCCTTTTACATTAGTCAATAGTTGACCGTCAATTCTCATTTTCAGTACAAAACGATAACATATCGTTATCGAAAAGTTGAGCGTTTTTTGGTTGCACGTACTCGCTCAATCCGTCTTTGCTCTCT
The DNA here is from genome assembly GCA_020466095.1 of Chlorops oryzae. Classification (NCBI taxonomy): domain Eukaryota; kingdom Metazoa; phylum Arthropoda; class Insecta; order Diptera; family Chloropidae; genus Chlorops; species Chlorops oryzae. The sequence continues at coordinate 67,472,895 of CM035806.1, forward strand.
TTCGTTTATCGAACTTATCGATGGCTGGGAGCAAATTTCTGACATTTATTTTATTCGTTTTCGTTGTTCGTGGAGACAGCATCGCATGCTATTATATGTTTTTACTTATTTTTCTTGATCAATATTTTAGGATCTTACATTCTTGTGTGTACCGAAAACTATAAATTGAAAACTAATTCTTATGTTATAAGATATGAAGAAAATGACGGTTGTTGCGGTATACGCGGCAAAGATGAAAACATTTGTGCTGCTTCCATTGAATCAATGTATTGAAATGTATTTAAATGGAAGCAGCTACATTTCTATCGCCTGAAATGTTCCGTCGATTCTGGAGTTTCGCCTTTATTCTTTTGACAATATGAAAATCACCTAGATAGTTTACTCCTACAAATCGTTAATAGAATTTATTTTCAAACAGAACAATTTAACAGCTACTCACTAAAAATTGTCTTTTTCAAAAAGTATTTTTAATTCAAGCATTTTGAAATACTCCTTAGCATCAATAATTAAATTCATTAAAACAAAACAAGTAGTGCTGTATTTATGCTTCTGCTATCAACCCTTAATCAGAGATACATAATTTATTTTGCTAGTATTTTATAAACTATCACCCCTGTGTTGAAGAGGAAAATGTCATAAAAGGCAAACGAAGTAAGAATGGACGATCAATTCTTTCGAGTAAGTGTAAAAGCGAATGCAACTCCAAAAGGGAATATCGATAGGAATTGACGATCAGCTATTGACTAATGTAAAAGGCCTCATACTGAGTATTTTAGTAATCGATACTTTGAAGAGTAATATCGAGTAGTATTATCGATACTGTTGCTGTAAAGTTGGTATCGAGTACTCAAATTGGAATGTCAAGTTTGTTAGTTTTTTTTCTTATTCTTCTCAGATTTCGCGCTTTTTTCTCATGCGTTCATCTCATTCTTCCATTGGAATGTCATATTTGTTAGCTTTTTTCGTCTCATTTGTGTCAAATTTCGTGCTGTTTTCTTGAGCGTCGGAAAACATTATATTCAACTGTAATAAGTTAGATAATCACTGTCAAATACATTACGTGTAGCCATGGGCTTGCCATCGATATTGTGCTCGGTGTGTGAAGCCATAGGTTAAGTTATCGATTCTATAGAATTAAGTTATCGATTTGATGTCAACACCGCTAGAGAATAATGAGGGCATTCTTATACAAGCAGGCGAACGCAAAAGTTGTACTTTTAATCTTTAAGTGATCGCTTAAATAAAGTAGCCTTAATTCATCTTTACTGAGAGCGTTTAACCTCATTCGCGTTACGTTACTACGCCAATCTGAACGTATTACAACTCAGAAGTGCACGAACCCCAAAGAACAATGCAACGAACTCCGATCAAGTTAACGGAACAGCAGAACATCGATAATCTGATGAAACAGGCCATGAGCACCGGCGCAATAAGGAAGCAGATACCAATTGCTGCAGAGAACGAAGAAGACAACTCCAATTTAGGAGTTAAAGCAGCAGAAAGCAACGCCATATTAAATGTGCCAAAGCCCTCAAACGTTAAAATTTTAAAGAACGACGCCATATTAATTCTGCCGCAGCCCTCAGTCGACGTTACTTTGAACAACGACGCCATATTAGCTCCACCGAAGCCCGCAGCCGTTGGAATTTCAAAAGACGACGCCATATTAATTCTGCCGCAGCCCTCAGTCGACGTTACTTTGAACAACGACGCCATATTAGCTCTGCCGAAGCCCGCAGCCGTTGGAATTTCAAAAGACGACGCCACTCTATTTCTGCCGCAGTCCTCAGTCGGCGTAATTTTGAATAATGACGCCATTTTAACTTCACCGGAGCCCATTTCAGACGCAATTTCACAAGAAGACATGTTCATAACTATGCCACAAACAATTACAGCAGCAGAAGGTCTGAATAACAACGTTCCTCCGATGACCAATTGTCTTATATCACCGCATCAGCCTGAAACTCCGATGAAGCAATTTAACAATGTCGACGAAAATCTTAATTTACGCATAGAAAACCTACAGCTCGATCAACAGATTGACATTCTTCAAAAGCGTATATTACTAGAGCAGCTTAAGTCAGAGCTAGGCATTGGAGGAAAAACAAAATTGGACTTTCCAACATTCGAAGCGATGACGCCGAAATTTAGTGGAGACGACAACCAGGATGTACGCAAATGGTTTTTGGATGTTGATGGATGAAATATTCACAATGTACGAATGCAGCGAAAACGAGAAGATGATTTTTGTGCGACGGATGTTAACCGGAACGGCAAAAGAAGTTGCTTATGCTGAGCGTAAATACACATATATGGAAGTAAAACAACAATTGATGTCTGAATTCGCAAAGTCATTCTCCATACGAGAAATTTTTTCAACGCTGAAATCACGAACCTTAAGACCAGGAGAACCTATCAAACGCTACATCGTGGAAATGCAACAAATAGCAGCCGGCACAAACATCTCGGAAACCGACCTGGTGGAGTTTATCATCGATGGTATCAACGACCGCAGCACAAATGCAGCATTGCTGATGTCCGCTGGAAACATCGCCGAACTAAAGATTTTAGTAAGCCGCTACGAGAAACGACGCCAACAAGCTGCTTATACTCGAAAGGAAACAAGAATCACTGCAGAGCAGCCGAAGACTACTGACATGAGCCAAATAAGATGCTACAATTGTTCAGGCTTTGGACATTATCAGTCACGATGCACCAAGCCCAAACGTCCCGCAAATGCGTGCTTCATTTGCCATGATACTGGTCATTTCCACCATGATTGCCCAAAACGCAGACAACCTATATTGACTATTAATGAGTCAGAAGATGCTTCAGAACAAATAACTCCAATACAAATGGTAAGTGTTGCTTTCAAAAATGAAAAGGGATATCAATGTGCTAAACCGGTTAAACTTTTTTCTTTGTTTAATACTGGAAGTAAACGCAGCTTTATTAAACGCTCGTTAGTGCCACTGAAGCTAAAAGGAAAGAAACCAACGAACTTTATCGGTATGGGAAACTCAAACATAAATTCGCATGGAGAAGTCGAAGCTAATATAAACTTTCAAAATAAAATCGTTGATCATTCAATAGTTGTAGTGCCAGATAATGAAACAGTCGTTCCATTAATAATGGGAAGAGACATTCTTCCAAAATTTAACGTTCATTTATACCAGAAGAAATTAAAATACGAAAAGAAACTATTGCTAATGTATAGAGAAAAGTGTACAAACTGTAAAATAAACGTAAACGTACAACGTACATTGATGTCCCTTAATTTATTTAAAGATGTAAAAATCAAAGTCGTAGGTGATGCAGGCTCAACCGATAATTTAGAAAAAGAGAGATCACCTTCTGTCTGTGTTGGAGAAAGTGATAGCTTAGAGAACTTGTTGGAACCGGATGCTGAGGTGCAAAGAATGTTTGACCTGTCCAGGTTAAACTTAATTGAAATTAACGACGATAGTCAATTAAAGGATCTTTTAGATTTAGAAAGTTTCACAGGGTTAATACAAGCTAGAGACGAAAGAGAACCAATTATCAACGAACACTTAGAGAGTGATTATAGCAACAAATTTAAGGAAACAATACGAGATCATTATTTAAAATCGGTAATAACACAAAAAAATGATGACTACTCGATGCAAATAAGAGTAAAATGTGACATTCCAATGTTTTCTTCAGCACGTAGGCTGTCGTATGCAGAGAAAATCGAAGTTCAAAAAATTATAGATGAGCTACTGGACGATGGAATAATCCGAAACAGTGATTCGCCCTATGCTTCAGCAATTGTTCTAGTTAGAAAGAAAAACGGTCAGATAAGGTTATGTATTGATTACCGCGCGCTTAATAAAATTACTGTGGGAGATAATTTTCCAATGCCCCTTATAGAGGATTGCCTGGAATATTTTAGCAACAAGAATTTTTTCTCCACCCTTGACCTAAAAAATGGGTTTCACCATGTGCAAATGCACGAAGACTCCATAAAATTTACCGCATTTGTCACACCATTCGGGCAATATGAGTTCTTAAAAATGCCATTTGGGTTAAAAAATGCACCCGCCGTGTTCCAAAGGTACGTGTATACGAAGCTAAAAACAATGGTCAGTGCGAGAAAAATAATTATATATCTAGATGACATATGTATAGCCACAGAAACGTTAGACGAACATATCAGTATACTAACGGAAGTACTTAGAATTTTGAAGGAAACAGGTTTGGAACTGAATATGAAAAAATGTAGATTCGGATTTGAGGAAATAGAATATCTAGGATACACTGTAAATAAGTTCGGTATCAGACCTAGCAATAGCCAGATAGAAGTTATTCGAAACTACCCGACGCCGAGGAGTACAAAAGAAGTTCAAAGATGCATCGGATTATTTTCATATTTCAGAAAATTTATTCCGAATTTTTCTTGTGTAGCCAAGCCGCTAACAGACTTACTAAGAAAAGATGCTAAATTCGTCTGGACGGAGAGCTGTGAAAACGTGTTCCAGAAACTCAAACAAGAACTAATAGCTGCCCCAGTATTGGCTGTGTACGACCCTATGAAAGAGATGGAGCTACATTGTGACGCCAGCTCCTATGGGTTTGGAGCGTGTTTGATGCAAAAACAAGAGGACGGAAAATTTCATCCTGTAGCATATTTCTCGAAAAAAACAAACGAAGCCGAATCTAAGTTGACAAGCTTCGAGCTTGAAACATTAGCAGTTGTATACGCACTGGAACGGTTTCACACACTGTTAGATCGATTACCTTTTACGATTGTGACCGATTGTGAAGCATTGTCGTTAACATTGAAAAAGAAAGACGTTAATCCAAGAATAGCGAAATGAGCACTGCGTTTTGAATGTTATGATTACAAGGTCCAGCATAGGAGTGGAAATAGTATGGCGCATGTTGACGCCCTTAGTCGCACGACAATGACCGCAGCTGTTGAAACAATTGAGTCGAACTTAGAGAGTAATATCCAAATTGCCCAGGCGCGAGACGCAAATATAGTATCAGTAAGAAATAGATTACAGTTAGAACAAGTACCTGGTTATATTCTAGAAGATGGACTAGTGTTTAGGATAGGAACACGTGAACAAAAACAACTATACGTACCAAAAGAACTCGAAGAAAACGTCATGAGAACAATCCATGAAAAATGTGGACACTTGGGTGTTGACAAATGCATAGGTCAAATTCAAAAACACTACTGGTTCACAAACATGAGAGAGAAATTAGGTAATTTTATTAAAAACTGTCTTAAATGTATGTTCTATTCAGCCCCGCAGCGTAAATGTGAGAGAAATCTATACAACATCGCGAAAAAGCCAGAACCCTTTGACACAATACACATTGACCACTTTGGTCCCCTCATGTCACAAGGATCACGACATAAATATATTTTTGCAATAATTGATGGGTTCACAAAATTCACAAAATTGTACCCTGTAAACACACCGGGAAGCAAAGAAGCCTGCACGGCATTAGAAAAATATTTCGAATATAATAGTAGACCTAGACGCATTATTAGCGACCGCGGTACAGCATTCACATCAAATGAATTTAGGAACTTTGTAACCGATCGCAACATTGAACATATAAAAGTAGCAGTAGCCTCCCCGCAATCAAACGGTCAAATAGAGAGAATGAACCGAGACTTAAAAGCCATGTTATCAAAACTCGCAGAAAAAGATAATCATACAGACTGGAGATCAAAATTAATAAGAGTAGAATATGCACTTAATAACACAAATCATACGACTACAGGTATATCACCCAGCAAACTTTTGTTTGGTGTAGAACAAAAAGGACAAATCGTGGACGAATTCACAGAATTCTTAGAGACGACATATTCCGCGGGGGAGGGGTAGACCTGAAGACGTGAGACAGGAAACATCCGATGCGATAGCAAAGTCTCAAACCTATAACTCCCAGTATTTCAACAGGCATAGTTCAGCAGCTAAAGAGTTCCATGTAGGAGATTTTGTAGTCATCAAGAACGTAGACACTTCAGCCGGCTCCAACAAGAAGCTAATCCCAAAATTCCGCGGGCCCTACCGAATTACTAAGAAGCTTGATCATGACAGGTACGTTGTGGAAGATATCGAAAACTTCCAGATAACACAAATTCCTTATCACGGAATTTTGGATTCCAGCCGAATCCGGGAATGGTTGAGTCCTGACAGATCATACGGCTTTGAACCAGAAAGCAACACTGACGGGTATCCTGATGCAACCGAACCAGAGCAATCGGGGTCGATTGCAGTCAGGATGGCCGAGCTGTAATAAGTTAGATAATCACTGTCAAATACATTACGTGTAGCCACGGGCTTGCCATCGATATTGTGCTCGGTGTGTGAAGCCATAGGTTAAGTTATCGATTCTATAGAATTAAGTTATCGATTTGATGTCAACACCGCTAGAGAATAACGAGGGCATTCTTATACAAGCAGGCGAACGCAAAAGTTGTACTTTTAATCTTTAAGTGATCGCTTAAATAAAGTAGCCTTAATTCATCTTTACTGAGAGCGTTTAACCTCATTCGCGTTACGTTACTACGCCAATCTGAACGTATTACACAACGAATAACACAAAACGACTTTGAATCATTTGTATTTGTATCGTCGTATAAAATAAAGAAAATGTCTAGCATAGTTTGGAAATATTTTGAAAAACAGACGAAAGATAGTGCAATTCTGCGAGAATACAGAATGCTGTATTTTGGGAAATGCTTTCTCAACGAAGTAGAAATATCTGTAATTTTAAACGGGGAAAACTGGGTTGCACTGTATAATTACATAAAATTAGCTTCAACATACAGAATGCAAATATTAGAAGAAAGATTTTAACTAATAATGAATACTTTATTGTAAACTTAATAAATATTTTTGAATTTGAATATTTTCGGTATTTAAAACGTTGTACAAGACTGACAGCGCTCAGCTAAAGTCTTATTATACATACATATATTATATATATATCTATTAAAATTGTATTTATATGAAGAGAAATATTGAATAAAAACACTACTACTACTACTACTAGTGCAAAATGTAAACTTTGCTTCAAAACAATCAAATCGTCCGGTAACACCACGAATTATCAGAAACATTTAAAATCTGTACATAAAGACGCTTATGATGCACTTGAACCTGCCCCATCAACATCATCATCGATCCCGTGAGTAAATAAATATTTTTATACGACATGTTTATCGTTTACCTAGAGTGCTGTCTACATGTATGATTACATTAAAAATTATTATATTTTCAATTTTTAGTGATGCAAAGAAACGAAAGGCAACATTGAAACAAACAAAACTTGTTTCTGATCCTGATATTGAACAAACGAGTAAAAGTGATCAAACAAAAGCACAATCAACATCAGTTCCGTCTCCAGCTCCAGATGAAACGCAATTAATTGCAGCAAATCCAATTATTCGCGCATTCAATTCACATGCATCAATGAAAGAAGGTGGTTCGCGACATGAACTAATAACCAATGGGATTGTAAACTACATTTGTGCCGATTTAAAGTCATTTCACTCGGCCAAAACAAAGGGATTTTTGAAATTAATGAAAACGCTGGCGCCAAGTTATAAAGTTCCATCAGATAATCATATCAAAACACTCGTTGGACAGAAATACGATGGTTTGAAAAATGTGCTAAAGTCAAAAATACGAGATGTGGATTGGTTCAGTGCAACTTGTGACATTTGGACAGAATCGATGTCCATGGTTAGTTATTTAGGTTCAATAAAAAAATGACAATGTATTAGAAATCGTTAATTTTGCTGTTTTTCGTACGTTTTTTACTTTTATAGTGTTACTTACCATTTTTTTAAAAAGTACTCGATACTGAGTAGTAGATTTTATAATTTCTTTCATTTTATCGCCGATATTTTTCATGTTTTTCTTTTCTTCTTTGCAGCCAGGGGCGGATCCAGAGCCATCCGTTGGGGGGGGAAATAAATTTTTTTTTTAATTAAAATGTTCAATCCGTGTTATACAAAGGATGCACTATACATATATTTTATTAGAAGATAAGCAATTGATTTTGAGAAAATACAAACGACAAAAACCTACAAATAAAAAAAACCTTTTTTAATAGAAAAAATTTTTTAAATAATTTTTTATTTAGGGGCTCTCTCCAGTTCTGTCAGAAATAAAAAACTTCATATAAAACAAGTAAAGAAGTTTACATCGGCAAAGCCGATTGCACACATACCTTTTCCTCAGCCTAAAATATGTTAAAACATTACCTTAACGAAAATTCCTGCCGTTTTCGTTGTACTAGCTTGGATATCTATTTATACCTGTTAGAGGACATTTTGTCAAGCAGCGAAATACTCAATTCAAAATAGTGAAAATCAATTTTTTGCGAATTTCGCGAATGGTGGTCATGATCAAATTTTAACCGTTAGAGGACAATATGTCTAGCAAAATACTCAATTCAAAATAGTGTAAATCAAATTTTTGCGAATTTCGCGAATGGTGGTCATGATCAAATTTTTAACCCTTAGAGGACATTTTGTTTAGCTGCGAGATACTAAATTCAAAATAGTGAAAATCAAGTTATTGCGAATTTCGCGAATGGTAGTCTTGATAAATTTTTAACCCTTAGAGGACATTTTGTTTAGCTGCGAAATACTCAATTCAAAATAGTGAAAATCAAATTTTTGCGAACTTCGCGAATGGTGGTCTTGATCAAGTTTTAACCGTTAGAGGACATTTTGCCTAGCAGCGAAATACTCAATTCAAAATAGTGAAAATCAAATTTTTGCGAATTTCGCGAATGGTGGTCATGATCAAATTTTAACCCTTAGAGGACATTTTGTCTAGCAGCGAAATACTCAATTCAAAATAGTGAAAATCCAATTTTTGCGAATTTCGAGAATGGTGGTCAAATTTTAACCTTAAGTGACAACTTTATTTGGCGGCAAAATACACAATCGGAAGAAGCAAAAAAAAAATCATTTTTGTATACAGATATGAGAATAAGAGAAAAAGTGTTTTTTTCTTATATGTAGGATGATGACCATAGTTATAGCGATGTCGCAATTTTTTTTCAGCAAAAGCTTAAGTCTACATGGTAGCTATACACACACCAAATTTCAATAAGCTGGGATGTATGGTAAAAAAGTTATCCAGGAAAAACCTTAAAAATCGTGATTTTTGAAACTTCTGAACCACTTCCACCGATCCAAGGAGGGACTACGAAAACAATTTTTATGCAGTTTTTCGGACATTTACCTGGTTCATGTCCATGCCGAATTTCAATATGATATCTTTCATGGCTTAGGAGTTAATTACGAAAAACTAAAGTGTGACCGACAGACAGACAGACAGACAGACATGGCTAGATCGACTCCTCTTGTCACCCTGATCAAGAATATATTATGTCTATATCTATCGCGACTCCTTTGGTATGTTACATACTCCGAGCCAAACCTAATATACCCTTTCCTTCGGAAAAGGTATAAAAACGCTTCAGAAATGAATCAGAAATTTTCTGAAGCGTTTTTTTATATGAAGTTTTTCATTTCTGTTTCATTTCTGACAGAACTGGAGAGAGCCCCTTAAAAAGAAAAAACAAACAATTTGTTACGTATATTTAATATAGCAATTTTAGACAGTTTATTTTTCATAGAAACAAATTCAAATTCAACAAAAAATTCATATCTTTCTTATATTTGTATAAACAAATTTTCGAATTCGTTTTCCTTTGGGGGGGGAAATTTCCGCTTTTTCCCCCCCCCGTGGATCCGCGCTTGTTGCAGCACAACAAATTTTTGCTCTGTTCTCTTCATGAGAAGCTGCATGATTAAGTTTTGACATTTTACAAAGCTTTTTTTAATATTTTAGATGATCATAATGAATCATAAGCAGGGTACGGAAAAATTCCGTTCGCGAACCGAAAAATTCAGTTCTTCTTGATTTTACGACTCGCAACGCGATCCATTCGTTTTTATACTCGCGAGCATAATCCATACCTGCGAACTGAATTTTTTCAATTCTTTCGCCAACGAACGGAAACGAGTTTTTTAGAGAATGGAAAAATTGCGTTCGCGAACCGAAAAAATTCCCTTCGCGAACCGAAAAAATTCCGTTCGCGAACCGAAAAATGCTCGCTATGCGAACCGTTCGTTTTTGAATTCGCGAGCAATATTTTCTACCTGTGTACTGAAATTTTTAAAATTCGCTGGCTGCCGAATGGAAAGAGTTTTTTAGAGAACGGAAAAATTCAGTTCAGGTTTTATCGCATGAGCACAATTCTTACCTGTGCGTTGTATTTTTTTAATTCACCCCTAAGAAATACAAAACTGCATATCTACTGCGGAGAACGAAAAAGAACCGATTAATTCCGATTAAAATCGCTCACGCAATTTTTTTTCCCGTTCGTTTGGTTTACGATTCCGTTCACGAACCAAAAATATTTTTCGCGATCGAAAAGCATTTCGTTCGCGAACGTAATAAAAATTGAGTTCGTGTGATTACGATTCGTTTGCGAACGAATCGAAAAGAACGGATTTCCGAACCCTGATCATAAGCGAAGACTAATGAAGGACTGAAAATCAATTAAATCAGTGCCGCGAACAACGCCGTAAGATTAGTATACATTTAGCATGTGCATGTTTTCGTGTCAAAATTAACGGTAGTAAGAATGAAATTATATACAGTGCACTCACGAAAACTTGAACTAATTAAAACTAGCCATGTTCTAGTTGACGAATTGCCAGAGTTTTTCAACACCTTGAATTTTTGATCAAACAACGCATTTTACCATCACTGTACTGTACTGTACCAGTACTGTTCGAGTTTTCGAGAGTGCACTGTATGTCTATTTATAGCTTATGTATTTTTTTACATTGTTGCATCATCCGTTTTTCAAAAGTTTATTTAGTTTTTACAACGAGACCATCAAGAGAACACCGATTTGAATGCACGAATGCATAAAATGCAAAAAAAAATCAAAAGTGGGTGGGGGGAAAAGTTGAGGTTCTGCGATTTTCGGGTTTGCATTTTTTTTTCTCTGGAACTATCCCAGAATCATATCCATCAAAAATTTTCGGGGTGGTTTTCCAAAAAATTTAAATTCGTTAAAACCCACCGTTCAAAAGCTCGTTCCCCTTGCGTGCTCGCCCAGGGTGAACACGCATAGTGTAAAGCAGAGACCTCCACGCCATATAAAAATTTTTCTCGCTCACTTCACACGTATGCCTTACGCTCTTTCTTTAGTCGGTAGCAATCGCCCGACGAAAACACTTCGAGCGGATCTGCGCAACCTTTTTTTAAAAAACACTTAAAAAATATTTTATTAAAATGTAATGCAAAGCCTACATTATGATCCCAAATGCTTTTGAGAAATTTCTTTAAGGCTTTTATCGTTTTTCCCATCAACTTATTTTTGTGAACAAATATTTTCAGATTTGAAATACATTTGTTCAAAGCAGCGCAAAACATTTAAAAAGTATTCTTTTGATAAGAAATTGTGGCGGTGTGGTAGACATTGAAAAATGCATTGAACATGACACCTTTATATAGCCGAATATTTGTAATTTGTTAAGTTTTTCCACGCTAGTAATCTTATATTATATTTCATCGATTTATGAAAACTATTTTATTTTTTACTAACAAGTTATGGAAACTCAAAACTTTATTGAGCGCACGCAATTAGTGTTGAAATTTTTTTCAGCGCATTCGCTCTCTTGCTCACTAACACAAATGCCTTTCCCATTTTGGAGATGCCTGTTCTATATCAGGGGTCGGCAAAATGGGTATGTAATTGTGTGAGTGAGAGCAGAGCGGCTATTAAAAATAGCCGAAAATAAACAAAAAAATGCTGAAACTAGCTAAAAATAAAAGCTAGAAGTAGCATAAAAGAGCTAAAACTGACGGAAAAAGCTATAAATTTCCGCATGCCCGCTTTCGATGTTGCATGCTCGGCTGTAGGGAATATTCGAAAATCGAATAAAATCGATCTTTTGCCCTAAAATTACGAATTTTTTAAATCGAACATAAGAGGGCTGAAATTCGGTAGAATCGAAGTTTCCACCGAAAATAATCGAATTTACTTGAAAAACGGGCAACACTGAAAACAGATGACATGCTCGGCTGTCACAACCACAAACATCACGTCTGACAAAAAAAATATTTGTCTCAGTTTAAAAGTTATCGTTTGACTAGAAACATAAAAGTCAATATTAAACAGTAAATTTTTTTCAAATAAAATAAAAGTCAAAAATGTTCTGGTTTTGTTAAACTTTTATTATAAAAGTTATAACTGTTACGGTCCCTGTTAAAAACTGTAAATAAAAACATAAAACTGAATTTTTTTCTCTAAGGATCTTCTACCAGCTCTAATTTTTTACCTGTTGCGTGCCTCTTTTTGAGCAAAGCATAATGGGTTTAAATTGACCTGCAACTAGTTAAGACAATTTTCATTTCACTGTTGGGTATCATTTATCAAGATCAGACATGCACCTTAACAATCGTTTAATAACTTAAAAAATTCTGCGGGCTTGCTACACAAATTTTACGAATTTGGCTTAGATTTTTATTTCGCCGCTTTTCGGATGAAGTTAGACACGAAAAAGAATTAAAATCAATGTATTTCGAAGAATGTTTTAAACGGGTCCAAATTTAAAACACTTTACAAATTGTTTGAATTTCGAGCTTATATTAAATATTCAACACATACAAGGTTATGGAACCAGGTCCAATCAACGGGAAATTTGATTTAAAACAATTTTCATCACAATTAATTGAACATTTTATTTACTAAGACTATTGTCTTGCTTTATATGTTTCTAGTATTTTAATTCTTTTTCCCCCAAAATACTTTACAGACAACTCCTCTTGCTTTCTGACCTCATCATGGTGCCAAAATATATACAGATATGCACTATCAAGTTGTAAGAATACTGATATATATGTTTTCTGAAAATTCGAATATATTCGAATAAATCGAACTTGCAGTGCCACTTTTCGAATCGAATAGTCGAATGCTCAAAAAATGTTCGAAATTCGAAAAAATCGAATCTAGATTTGCACTACCCATCCCTACTCGGCTGATCCCGTCAAACTGAGACAAGAGCGTAAGCAATACGTGTGAGTAGCTGTCGCAAAAATTGTTCCTAGCGTGCCGACCCCTGTTCTATATGCACTTTAGTATCATGCTGTAGGGCATATATTATATTACTATGTGTGGCACTCTACAACAACTATGCTTGTTGAGTTGAAGTAGGGCCCCGTTGCATGCATTCATATGGCAAAATCAAAAACGTAGCACGCCCCCGAGAAATTCCGGGTCCGGTCTAACAAATCTTTTCAAATCTTATAACATGTACCAAAATGTTTGGTATAACTCATGTACATGTATAAGTGTTCGTCAAATATTTTTTGTTAAAACCAGGGACTGAATTTAACAGTTATCAATGTAATTTTTATGTTAAAAAGTCAAGGACAAAAAATTATCGCAGCACAAAAGGTTTGATATCCCCGATATCCTCAGGACATCTTCTACCAGAATCCTGTATGCCTTTTATTTTCCTGCCTTTTTTGAAACAGTAAAAAATTAACAAATAAGTTTTGACTTTTATTTTTTCAGTCAGATGATACTTGTTAAATTGTGACTTTTATTTTTTTTTGGCAGAAATAAAAGTCATTTTAAAATAACTTTAGAACCGTTAGTCCGATATAAATAAATTTGGTATCAATTGATTGCTAATAGTCTCTAGAATCTAAAAGTATATAGTTTTACATACATTGAATGCCTAAAGGTTGAGATATGAGCCAAAAAATACTCTCAAGTATTTTTCAATTATAGTTATAGGTTTGTTTCAGTATTTATTCATAGTGTTCGTTCTTCGCCGCCGCGTCGTAGCCGGGCCCTTAGAGCACGGCGAAGTAATTCTTCTATTATCGCTTCCTTTTTCTCTCCTTTTGCCTCTTTGAAGTTCGAGTTCGAGCGAAAGCTGCTTTTCGATCGACAAAAAGGCACTCGTTTAGTGGACGGCGCCAACGAAACACGCGACCCCAAATTCAATCAAAATTCTTAGTCCGAACGTCGAACGAGAAACAAAAGTTAAAAAATCGCATAAGTAGTCTCGCCAAAAAAGTTCGTGCGCGCATCATCGCCCCCAATCAAAAAAAATAATTAAAACAAAACAAAAATCCAAATTCCTTTAAACAAAAAACAGAACAAAAAATACAATATGATTTAAAAGGAAATGCGAAATTAAAGAACGACCGAGAAATAATAAAGAAAAACAGTGAGTTTAATTAATAAAATTTTGAATAAAAAACCAAAAAAAAAAAACAAAAAAAAAAAAAAAAAAAAAAAGGTGAAGTCAATTGAATTGAAAAATCTTTAAACAAGGAAAATTAAAAGAAGAAAAATTAGTGAACTAAGAAGAAGAAAAATTAGTGAACTAAGAAACAAAAAAAAAGAAAATTCCACACAAAAAAACCCAACCAAAAATCATATTCGCGCCGCGCAATCCACCAAAAGGCCCCAATTCAACATCTGCGAGCCCAACGAGAAACAGGTACGTGCCCTTCATCCTTTAAAGAACAAACATTTGGCGATCCTGCCAGGAGCCTGGAAACAGGTTCTGGAGGACCAACCCTTGCGAGGAAAGATCGAGAAAGTAGGCCACGTGTGGTCACCCTTTACTGCTATTTGCCCTTCAGAAAGGTCAGGGCAGCACGATCCAGGCACGTGACACACAGCACCGTTTCGACTCATCCTTTCTCTTCATATTCGTATCACCTATCTCGCTCGCACACCCGTGTCGCCTTTGGTGGTGGTTTTTGTGCACAACGAATATCGCCGACCAACAGCCATATAACGGGTCTGCCAGCAGCGTTAGATTTCTCGTTCCCTTTTTTTTGCGAACGAACACAGCCAGCATCAAGGCCTTGCGGTTGTTTTTCCTTTTTTTTGTTTCATTGCTTTGCTTTGCAATAGCGCCTGTACTGCTATTCCAACTTCGTACGGGACAATTGTTGAGCTGGTCAGCTGCCACGCAGTGTGTCGCATCGAACATCAAACGTGATCGAGTGGAATTTGTGCGGCCGAACTTGCCACAGCTATTGGAATCGCGGTTCGCCTGCAACCACACACACGCACAATCTCTCGTTTTTTACGCTTTTCGCCGCAGTGACAAGGCAACTGAAAGCGTCGCTTTGAAGCTCGGTCGTTCGGTCGTTCTGTCGATCGCTATTGAAAGTCTCACTTTTCCTCTGCTGCTTGTGCGCTGCTTACGCGCAGTCTGTGCTCTGCCCGTGCGTATGAGAAATTGGCTTAGCCAGCGTGCATGAAATTCTGCGACAGTGGGCAAACATTAGAAAAAAAAATCATTTGAATTTGTCTCTTGGCGTATTGCAATTTCTTAAATTGGAATTGCTGATTTTTACTGATATTTTGAAAGATTGGAATTTGATTTTAATAAATTTATTAATTCATCCGGATATTTTAATATTGAATTTGGGGTTGCAAGAATCTTGTGGGGGTGTTGCGAAAATAAAAGGCTGGAACTGGAAGTGCGCTACCGTCGGCATCGGTCCCACTATATTGCTACGATTTTCCTCCTCAACATACATTTATATTGCAGTACAGGAATTAATAACGATTCGCTACCAAGGCAGCAATACCTACGTTTGATTGCGTCTGATTTTGCGGCGCTCATCCGACGTCAAGCCTCGTTTTACCCTACGACCGGTTTTTTCCGCACCTGACCACGGTTGTGCCACTATTTAATTTTGTGTTGTCATCGAAAATTTCTGCATTTAATGAAATTAAATTTACGCGTGGGCGACTATATTCGTTAATTGTGCTGAGATATTATTCGACATTTTTCATCTTTATTCCGGAAGCGCTGCACCTGATTTGCGATACCATTTTATCAAAGCTATCAACATGTCCTTCGACTTTCAATTTAATGATGCCGTGGAGCAACTTAAGAGCTTCTGCGACATGGTTATACACTCCGATCCCTTGAAACAAACGCAATCACTCATAGAAGTTGAAGACGAAGACATTATTTCTTATTGGGAAAGCGCTCATAACGCTTACAGCGCTGCTCGCTTCCATGAGGAATGGTCTGCCGAGGCTACTGCGCGCGCTCAGGTGACCTACAACGAATGTCGTGATCTCAAAATAATAGCTCGAGCACGACTTAGGGACATGCTAAAGATCCACGTTCGAAATCGTCCACCGCTCTCCAGCACACACGAGCCTCCACAGTTCTCTCCGGCGCCTCCATCTAATAATTTTATCAAAGTACAACCCCAGCGTTGCCCCAACTGTCTCGCTCTTTGTGATCAAGAATCAAAATGTTCTACCAACTTTAACTGTACGAAGTGTCAACAACGACATCACACTTTGTTGCCTTTTACGAGCGCGGCTGCAACACCGGACACGAAAGTTTCTACCCCCTCTTTGACATCTCCTCCAGAGATGGGCCCGTCTCCGACGAGCCAACCGCCGCATTTCCATGCGCCACCAGAGGCTTCGAGCTCCGTGAGCATCCCCTCCACCTCACAGGCACACACGCACGTCTCCATCGGCCTAACACAGGTGCCTTTGCCAACGGCCTTCGCACAAATTTTACATAATGGAGAACGATTCGTTGTCCGGGCGCTTTTAGATCAAGGTTCGCAGAGGACATTTTTGACCGAACGAATGCAGCTGCCGTTGAATTTGCCACCGATCCACAAAATCTGCAACGTATCTGGCATGGGTGGCCAATGCACCCACATCGCGAAAAAGGAATGCATCATCACGCTCGCATCGCCTCGTTCTTCGTTCCAGGAGGAAATCGACGCCGTGGTGTTGCCGAAATTGACCAATTGGCTTCCAGCCAAAAGGGTCTCCAATTTGGATCCTCACGAGATCTCATCGTTGGAGCTCGCCTATCCCCGTTTTATGAATCCAGCCCGCATCGATATGGTCATCGGGTCTGATATCATGCCAAAACTACTGCGGCCGGGCGTCAAGATGAATGTCAGAGGAAGCCTAATTGCCCAAAATTCCGTCTTCGGTTGGTATTTGAGTGGGCCCATCGCCAGCGAAACCACCGGCGCGTTTACGACGCAGGTCTCCTCCGGAGACCCCCAAGAGTCACTCCACGAGTCGCTCAAATCATTACGGGAGCAGGAAGAAATTACGACCTCCCCTCCTCCTCTTCCAGAGGCCACATACACTGAAGAAGTTTATTCCCGAACCACTATTAGAAATTCGGATGGTAGATACGTCGTGCACCTACCATTTAAGGATAAATTTTTCAGAGCCGCTCTTCGCTTGGGCTCGTCCCGATTTGGAGCGCTGATGCAGTATAGGAGCCTGGAGACAAGGCTCGCAAAGCAGCCATTTATGCGCCACGCCTATAGTTCTGTTCTGTCTGAATACATCGCCTCCGATCATATGGGGCCACGCCCTGATTTTGCAATTATACGAGAAAATCATTTCTTTTCGTTCCATCACCCTCACCATGCCGTAATGCAGCCGGAAAGTACATCTACAAAGACTCGTAGCATGGAAAGATCGTCGGTCTACGTGGTGCGCGCCCAAGTGCACAGGCTGGGTCGGTGTCGCCGATTTCGGCAATGGGATCCAGGAAAACGCCGCCTCGATCAATCATCTATCGGGATCGGACGCCTCCAATCCCGGGAGCGACAACATCGCCGCTCCAGCTCCAACCGGCGCCGACCAAGTGAGAGAAACCCTGCGCGAATTCTACGAATTTCTGCGGCAGAGGGAAAGATAAGGGAGAAAAAATATGGTTGCGTAGCGCAAGGCGGGCAGTATGTTCGTTCTTCGCCGCCGCGTCGTAGCCGGGCCCTTAGAGCACGGCGAAGTAATTCTTCTATTATCGCTTCCTTTTTCTCTCCTTTTGCCTCTTTGAAGTTCGAGTTCGAGCGAAAGCTGCTTTTCGATCGACAAAAAGGCACTCGTTTAGTGGACGGCGCCAACGAAACACGCGACCCCAAATTCAATCAAAATTCTTAGTCCGAACGTCGAACGAGAAACAAAAGTTAAAAAATCGCATAAGTAGTCTCGCCAAAAAAGTTCGTGCGCGCATCATCGCCCCCAATCAAAAAAAATAATTAAAACAAAACAAAAATCCAAATTCCTTTAAACAAAAAACAGAACAAACAAGTAAAGAAGTTTACATCGGCTAAGCCGATTGCACACAAACCTTTTCCTCAGCCTGAAATATGTTAAAACATTACCTTAACAAAAATTCCTGCCGTTTTCGTTGTTCTAGCTTGGATATCTATTTATACCTTATCTGTACTTCGATTTGGCTTCTAAGACTCGAGATTATTATTAAGAACAAAATTTTCGCGAATGGTGGTCATGGTCAAAATTTAACCGTTAGAGGACATTTTGTCTAGCTGCGAAATCCTCATATCAAAATAGTGAAAATAAAATTTTTGCGAATTTCGCGAATGGTGGTCATGGTCAAAATTTAATCGTTAGAGGACATTTTGTCTAGCTGCGAAATCCTCAATTCAAAATAGTGAAAATAAAATTTTTGCGAATTTCGCGAATGGTGGTCATGGTCAAAAGTTAACCGTTAGAGGACATTTTGTCTAGCTGCGAAATCCTCAATTCAAAATAGTGAAAATAAAATTTTTGCGAATTTCGCGAATGGTGGTCATGGTCAAAATTTAACCGTTAGAGGACATTTTGTCTAGCTGCGAAATCCTCAATTCAAAATAGTGAAAATAAATTTTTGCGAATTTCGCGGATGGTGGTCTTGATCAAATTTTAACCCTTAGAGGACATTTTGTTTAACTGCGAAATACTCAATTCAAACTAGTGAAAATCAAATTTTCGCGAATTTCGCGGATGGTGGTCTTGATCAAATTTTAACCCTTAGAGGAAATTTAGTTTAGCTGCGAAATACTCACTTCAAAATAGTGAAAATCAAATTTTCGCGAATTTCGCGGATGGTGGTCTTGATCAAATTTTAACCCTTAGAGGACATTTTGTTTAGCTGCGAAATACTCAATTCAAAATAGTGAAAATCAATTTTTGCGAATTTCGCGAAATGTGGTCATGGTCAAAATTTATCCATAATGGACGACTTTATTTGGCGGCAAAATACACAATCAGAAGAAGCAAAAAAATAATTTTTGTATTCAGATATGAGAATAAGAGAAAGAGTGTTTTTTTCTATTGTGTAGGATGATGACCATAGTTATAGCGATGTCGCAATTTTTTTTCAGCGAAAGCTTAAGTCTACATAGTAGCTATACACACACCAAATTTCAATAAGCTGGGATGTATAGTAAAAAAGTTATCCAGGAAAAACGTTAAAAATCGTGATTTTTGAAACTTCTGAACCACTTCCCACGACCCAAGAAGGGACTACGAAAAAAGTTTGTATGCAGTTTTTCGGACATTTACCTGTTTGAAGTCCATGCCAATTTTCAATATGATATCTTTCATGGCTTAGGAGTAAATTACGAAAAACTAAAGTGTGACCGACAGACAGACAGACAGACAGACAGACAGACAGACAGACAGACATGGCTAGATCGATTCCTCTTGTCACCCTCATCAAGAATATATATATATGTCTATATCTACCGCGACTCCTTTGGTATGTTACATACACCGTGCCAAACTTAATATACCCTTTCCTTCGGAAAAGGTATAAAAATACAATATGATTTAAAAGGAAATGCGAAATTAAAGAACGACCGAGAAATAATAAAGAAAAACAGTGAGTTTAATTAATAAAATTTTGAATAAAAAACCAAAAAAAAAAAAAAAAAAAAAAAAAAAAAAAAAAAAAAAAGGTGAAGTCAATTGAATTGAAAAATCTTTAAACAAGGAAAATTAAAAGAAGAAAAATTAGTGAACTAAGAAGAAGAAAAATTAGTGAACTAAGAAACAAAAAAAAAGAAAATTCCACACAAAAAAAAACCCAACCAAAAATCATATTCGCGCCGCGCAATCCACCAAAAGGCCCCAATTCAACATCTGCGAGCCCAACGAGAAACAGGTACGTGCCCTTCATCCTTTAAAGAACAAACACATAGTTAAAAGTTATAGATAAAGTGGGCGCGACTCCTATTCGCTTTTTAAATAAACCGCTGCTTAGGAAATTTATTAAAATAATTATGTACAGCACTTTTTTTGAACAATTGCTTGTACATATATGTCTACCTTATAAATTTGCGTGTTCTCTTAATTGTTTGGATGAGCATATTTACTTCTTTTTCTTTCTTTTATAATATACAGTTTTATTAACGTCATCTTCTTACGGCAAAACATTAATATATTTAAAGGATCTCTCTAAATATAATATGATAGGGCTTTACGAGATATTATGATAAATTCAATATAAGCATCAACTCTTACACCTTCTGAGTATAGAGTGTTAGTTTGTCTCTAAGACGTTTGCGTATTTAATTAAAAATGATATAAAGAATTTCTAACCTTTTAATTTTTCTAATTTTTCTAATAATTTTTGTACCTTTTTTAACAAAAGTTTTTATCGCGATTGCATTGGAATTTGTAAAAAAAATTTTATCGCGATTGCATTGGAATTTTGGAATTAAATTTTATTGATGAAATGGGTCGAAAACGTAACATTTATTTACGAGATTACTATCAACCTGATGGTGATAATCGGAATGGCAAATGTAAGGCGTGTGGAGAAAAAATGAAGCTGGAGTTCACAACAAATTTAAAGCGGCATTTACAGAGTAAACATCCTGAATTGTTAGCAGAGTACGAGAAGCGTATAAAACTGGAAAATATGGCAAAAGACGTGAATGATGAAAAAATTAAAATTACTTTTGAAACTACTCCTAATGAGGTTGTGAATGCTTGCATTAATTTCTTGACCAAAGATGCATTGCCACTTTCATTTAAAAATTCTTGATTATAAATTACATTTAAAGGTAATGCAAAACGGAAGGCCTTACATGTCTTATGACATCGCCGTGTTAAAAATAATGTGTTATTCGATTTTTACAAGGCATATCAAAAATTCTTTTTTGCCTTACTATGCCTTACGTTTTCCCGCTGGGATGTAGCGGCACTATAAGCCTCGATCAAAGACAGGATATACAGACACTTCATGGGTGTGGCACAGTTAAAATGAGAAAGCTTGCCTGCTTGTAGAATCACTAGGTTGATATGGCCTGAGTTTAAAATTCGTAGAACAAACGACTTACTTCCCATAGCAGAGT
This sequence comes from Chlorops oryzae, assembly GCA_020466095.1. Taxonomy (NCBI): domain Eukaryota; kingdom Metazoa; phylum Arthropoda; class Insecta; order Diptera; family Chloropidae; genus Chlorops; species Chlorops oryzae. Next base: position 67,494,104 of record CM035806.1, read on the forward strand.
GGACATATACAGACTCACCGCAGTCTGTACAGGACACTGGCCTATAGCGGTGCACGGAGCCAAGCTCGGGCTTGTGCACAATAGACACTGCAGAAGCTGCAATAACCCTTCTGAACAAGAAACTATTGAACATTTCTTATGTCATAGCCCAGCGCTAGCTAGGAGGAGGCAGCGCACTCTTGGCGCTGCATTTCTTAACGACCTGGATTTCATTTCCAGCATTGAACTGATTAAATTGCTTCTGTTCCTTGATCTAACTCGGTGGATTTAAATCCCGTAAGTCTCAAAATCGGTTTTTATACCCGACACACTCTGTGTCGAGGGTATATTGCGTTTGTTGGGTTGTGTGTAACACCCAGAACCAGTCGAGATAGACCATACAAAATGTATATAGAAATGATCAGCGTCACCAGGAGATTCGATTTAGACATGTCTGTCTGTCTGTCTGTCTGTCTGTCTGTCCGTCTGTCTGTATACAGTTATCTTATCGAAGGAGTTGAGCTATCTTGACAAAATTTGGTATGCGTGCTCACGGGGACATGAGTAAGAACAAGTTCGAGAATGGACCCGATCGGACCATTTTTAGGGGTACCTCCAGTACTAGGGTCTGTTATGAAAATCACAAAAACTGCTCTAAAACTTGAGTTTTTCAAGATATTTTGATGAAACTTGGTATTTGAACATGTTTAAACGCAAGTAATATGATTTCAAAAAATTTGAAAAGTGGGCGTGGCATAAGGGCGTTTTCCGAAATACAAATGGGACTTGAACGAAAGTTGGCACGTATGCTTCCTTGATAGCCAGTAACGTCCTCCCCAAAAATTTTTTCGATAGAACTATTATTAAGGGTACCTCTAGTACTAGGGTCTGTCACAAAAATCCCAAAAATGCCTCAAAAGCGGACTTTATTGAAATATTTCAATGAAACTTAGAATTTAAGCGTATATATAGGGGTCCGATTAGAATCCCAAAAAATTTAAAAATTGGGCGTGGCAAATGGGCGGTTTTTATAAAGAAATTAAACAAAAGTCGGTATATGGGGCCCCTATGGCCTTAAACAACTCCTGATATTAAAAATTATTCGAACATAAGTGTCTGTGTCGGGTATTCTATTGTCAGGCTCGCCTGACTATAACACCCTTACTTGTTTTTATATTTAAATGGATCAAAACGGCTGTTTCATGCTAATTGCAGCTTGTTAAAGTATAGATTTAGTTTATCAGGTGCACTTCAACCTAACCTCACGTATCATCTGTGCTGAAATTTGCCGAACCCCATTAAATTTCTACTCCTGCAACAAATTTTTAAAATATTTTCCCCTATATGTAAAAAATGTATAAGGGTACAATTGAAAAATACTTGAGAGTATTTTTTGGCTCATATCTCAACCTTTAGGCATTCAAGGTATGTAAAACTATATACTTTTAAATTCTAGAGACTATTAGCAATCAATTGATACCAAATTTATTTATATCGGACTAACGGTTCTAAAGTTATTTTAAAATGACTTTTATTTCTGCCAAAAAAAATAAAAGTCACAATTTAACAAGTATCATCTGACTGAAAAAATAAAAGTCAAAACTGATTTGTTAATTTTTTTCAAATAATATTTAAGTTCAAAAATAATTGTTTTTTCTTAACTTTTATTTTAAAAGTCATAACTGGTACGGTCCCTGGTTAAAACTCATTTTTTTCGACTAAAATATGTTTTTTATATAATATCAAAAATCTTTACGTGAAATTTTCCTTTTGTTCTTCAACAACGCTAAAGAAGAGCACTCATGCTTCGAATATGACCGAATGTTTGTTTACAAAACAGAACAGCTGATATGAACTTTTCAGTGATGTAGAAAAAATTCTAGCTCGATACCAAACTAATGGCTCAAGTACTTATAACAAATCATGCTAAAATGAATACAAAAACTACTTCTTTTTTAACTCCTCTCTTGAAAAGGGCACAGTATTGCATAATCTTTCATCAAAAACCTAAAAGGTTGTATACTAAAAAGAAAACATTAAAAAATTTCAACGCAAGAATGCTTAGTTACAAAATTGAGTGAGTACTCAAAACATTCTAGCATCACTAATTCGGTTGTTGTTGGGAGTAGAGCTGGGCGCGTGACGTGAATTTTACAGTGTCACGATGTGTCACTGCTACTCACGGCATGAGCGTGATATGAAAATCACGAAAAGTCCGTGCATGTGCGTGAGTAAGAAAATCGTGATTTTTACCGTGCGTGAGAGAAATATCACGCACGCACGGAATACTCACGAAAATAAAAGTATTCATAAATTGAAAGTAGGCATTGAGTAGGATATATATAATATATCGTCAGCAAAAATATTTTAAATTGTTTGCTATTCATAAATTCATTTCATTCATTGAATTGAGCTCACGATGAATGGACCGAGCAAAAAGCAGATCATTGAAAATGATTTGAAAAACGATCCATCGGATCCTCGGTATACAAATGACGATAAAATCGGGCTATCTGGCAGCCCTGGGTGTAGACACGTCAAATGTTATATCAACTTTGAGCGTGTGTTAGTGAGAAAGAGTACCATATAGAACTATAGCTGCAACTTCGGCCAAATTTTGGCGCGTTATGGCATGATTTGTTGAAAAAGTTCAACTGTGGTGAACCACGCCATAAGCCGAGTGTTCTGGTGAGCCACGTAATAGGAAGTGTGGTGTACCACGTAATAGCTTTTGGCCGAAGTTGCAGTTATAGTTGTATATGCTAAAGTGTCTTTGCATTGGCAAAGAGTATAGAACAAGGGTCGGCAAAATAGGTATGTAATTGTGTGAGTGAGAGCAGAGCGGCTACTAAAAATAGCCGAAAATAAACAAAAAAATGCTGAAACTAGCTAAAAATAAAAGCTAGAAGTAGCATAAAAGAGCTGAAACTGACGGAAAAAGCTATAAATTTCCGCAGACCCGCTCTCGATGTTGCATGCTCGGCTGATCCCGTCAAACCATATAGGACTATAGGTCTAACTCTTCTTCTTCCTAATCCCTGCAATGTGTTAGAGCTACGCTGCTTCAACATAGGCATATAGCATGAGGAAAAGAGAAGCATGCAATGGCAGCAAAATCTTTAGCTCTGCTTTGGTGAAATGCATTGCCACTTTTCTTTTTAATTTTGGGAAATTTTCGAGTACATAACATATAAAATATCTACCAAACTCATAAAATCATATGAAAAGCTTGAAAAACATAAAAATAATCAAGGAATCTCAATTTCAAGGAGAAACAGAAATTGTTTTTTTAGTCCTACCCTGTCCCTATAACTTTTTGATCACACTATTTCAGCAAAAATGCTAAATTCTATGTACAATTAAATTCGTAGCCGTAGTCAAAAATGTATGTAAATTTATTACAAAATGGAAACATTCGTGCACATTAAGCAAAAACATATCGTAATTAATTTAATAAAGTTTCAATTATGAACTTTTCAAGCAATATAAAAAACCGGGCCGACGCCGAGTTTCTTTGATAATTTTCTTGCAAGTGGCATCATAGTGCTACTTTGTGTCTACCCGTATTGTTGTTGGTAGCTTTCTGGTGAATTTCTCGAATTTGTTGAATTTCCTATTCCTGCTTAAGGTTTTTGTTGGTAGTTTTTTGGTGAACATCCCCAATTTGTTGAATTTCCTATGCCTGCCTAATGGTGTATATCCCCATCGCGGCAGAGGCTTTTCGACGTCGACAGTTAGACCTACAGTCCTACATGCGTCAAACTGAGACAAGAGCGTAAGCAATACGTGTGAGTAGCTGTCGCAAAAATTTTTCCTAGCGTGCCGACCCCTGGTATAGAACAACAAGAGATGTCATTTTCAGTGTTGCCGTTTTGTGTACTTTAGTACGCTTTGCGTACTTTTTCAATCACCTGAGTACTTTTTATGTACCAAATTATTTTTGGTCGATTTGCGTACTATTTCGCTCAACTCCCCATTAGAGTTGCAGGACTATCGATTTCAGTTTTTCTTTGATTGTTAAAGGTTAAAGGCTGGTCTCCAGTTCGGTAAGGAATGTCAGCAGAAATTTTATATATTTTTCTCCGAGGAAAAAAGGTAGTACTACAGAACTTTTTAGTGCAACAGAGGCAATCTGTCATATGTCACGTGTGTCAAAAAAGTGAAACGAAACACAGAAATTCAAAAGGCGCGATTATAAACGTTCAGAATAAAAAGCGCGCAAATTCTTCAACTCTCTTTATCAACCGATATTAATTCGCGTTTATTCTCGTTTGAGAAATTTATTAAGCATTTTTGGTTTTTTTTGGGGATTTTCTCCATGTTTTTTGAAAAAACCCGAAAAATGGATGCACTTTTTCCATGCAATCACAACTGACCCACCTCACTTGTCAAAATTTCTCCAAGAAACAATTCATTTGCAATTATTTCTGCTGATAGCCTGGGTTACCGTGCACATTTTATGTCAAAAAAACATATTAAAATATGTACTACTTTTTTGCCGAACTGGGGACTGCATGCAGAATATTTCTTGAAGAAATATTTCTTTAGTATTTCTTTGGCTTTTTTTTGTATGGAGTTTTTCATTCCTTGGGGAACTGGAGACCAGCCTTAAAATTAGAAACTGGGCTAACGATCAGCTCGATTCTGAATATTCCCGGGGAATTTACTTTTCTCGGCAGTAAACTTCATCTTTTTTAAATATGTGGGAATGGGTATTTGATCCACTCATAATTTTCCTTACCCTATCTATTTAAAAAATGATAATTTAAGTCTCGAGAAATGTAAATTCCCCGGGAATATTCAGAAATGGGCTGTATTTCTTCCATTCCTCTTTGTTTCTCTTTATGATTTTTCACTGATTTTTTATGTTGCTCGTTAAACCGAGTGCAGAAAAAAAATGTATGTCATTTTGCTCGTTATATAAAGTATTCAATAGAAATAATTTGAATGCTCGTTAAATGCGAGCCTCGCTAAAGCGAATGCTCGTTGAAGTATTTTTAATATACGTCAAATATTTAATTACGTTCAATTTGGTTTTAATCGTCATACATCCTGAACTCTAAACACCATAATCGACTTCGGTTTTAATCGTAAAATTTTAAAATTTTAATTCTTGCTATGGATCTGGAGGACATTACTTAATCTACATTGAATAGCTCAATGGACTCAATTGTGTTTAGAAAACAAGTCTAAGTATCCTGAAAGTTAAAAAATTGACTTTTACGCAAAATTTTTTTTTATAAAATCAAAATAACAGGTGAGGTGGCACTTGCTACCAACTTACAAGTTAAGCTACGCACACTTATTTTTCAAAACAAACCGACGCATGTTTGTGCGTAGAGTGTGTGCATGATATGCATGACAACGACGTGAGTACATTTCAACAAAGAGTATTAATATATATAAGAGACGCCAACGTACTCTATGGCAAATCCCATTTTTCACTCGTTCTCGATGATACCACGTAGATGAGGATACACTGTGCTTTGGCAAATGAAACGCTCACAAAGCATGAAATCGAGGAAAGAAAGACACTCGAAATGTAGGAATTGATAGAAAGGATCAAAACAAAAACGAAAATCTGACTTCTCGCCTTTACGCATTGAGAAACGGTTTTCATTCATAGTTTTTCGGCAGTCGCGCGATTGTTCTGTTATTCTTTCGATTGCGTGCCGCGCTTATGCGCATATATGAGTTTGTGTGTGCGCCAATCTACATACGTACGTTTTTATTTGGCCTTTGCAATTTTCGGCCGCTGAAAAATTCAAATTGATATATTAAATACTCTTTGGACACTCGAAACGTAAGAATTCATTCCCAGCCAGAAATTTTCTCATAAATGACCAATTCATTAATTTACCAAGAATATCATGGGGAAAATTTGAGTACTTCTCAATTGCAATGGGAATGTCATCGAGAGGTAATATTGTTCATCGCAACTCCAATGGCATTGTCATCGATAAAGGTATCGATACGACGGAGTAGATCTACTCCACTGTCGATGACTAATTCGTGACTTGTACTCTGATGACGGCCAAGCCGTTTGTGTGTAAATTTCATTAGAAAGTTGGTGTATAATCAGGAGCAGTCACGGCTCTATGTCATGCTGAAATCATTGATTCACCGGGACATTTCCGGCTGGGTTAATGGATCAAGACAAAAACGAAAATCTGACTTCTCGCCTTTACGCATTGAGAACCGGTTTTCATTCCTTATAGTTTTTCGGCAGTTCAGCCGCTGTGCTGTTATTCTTTCGATTGCGTCCTTCCAAGAACGAATTTTGCTCATTTCAATCAATCCTACTAAAAAAAATTTCAAAAGTATGATACAGTGTGCAAATATCGAGTCTCTTCCTTTCATTTTATAAAAAAATTTTCATGAACTATAAATTATGAATATAAAATTCAGCAAAATAGCTTTCTTAATGTCTAGAAACAATTTGATAACATTTCATTTTTTATTTTACTATAAAAATTATATCAATATTAAGTAAAATAGGACTTGTCTGAAGAAAGATTTGAAATAGTCAAATATTGCACACTGTGTTCGGCTATTTTTTCTTCGTATCGTCAAGTAGCCTTTGCATGCGCACAAGCTTAAAAAAATTTCCATCCCTTTTACTCTGCGCGAAAGCAAACGCACAATTCATTCAAGAATTGTCCTTTTACGCAAGCTTCTAACATTCGCCTTTCGTTTTTCTGTTTTCAATTACTGTTCGCATTATGAGACGGGACGAAATGGCATTGGGTACGAAGTGTATCGCCATATGCGTGGTATGATTTTCAAAATGCAAAGAAAGCCGATAGAGTACATTGTCACCTCTTTATATATTAATACTCTTTGATTTCAACCACTTTAAAGAAGTGGTTTTAAGCTACATATATTGTTTATTTTCATGACGATTAAAACCAAATTGAACGTAATTAAATATTTGGCGCTAAACGGTTTTTAGACAAAAAATACATTCATTTTTATTAAAATATTCGGAAAATTAAACTATAGATATTTTATTATAAAAACATAAAATTTTATCTTTAAAGAACAAAACTCATGACCGATATATCGTTTCATGCTTAAGGCGCATAGAGTTCGGATAGACCTAAACAAATTTCTCGTTTTACCCATATAAAAAAATGTAAAAAATGTGCGCTACTCGAAGAGAAGCACGACATCGTATAAAGCACTTCGGCTCGTTTGCTACACTCATCACGTATATACGAAACCGAACGAGAATCAGAAAATATAAATTTTCTTGACTTTACTGCTTTGAAAACGCTAGACATACACACAACCTCCTAAATATATATGCATGCATACCAATTTATAAGTCCCGTTTATTGACAAAGCCTAAACGAACCAAAGGTTGCGTCAAACGCGATTTTCGTGTGCTCGACCGGATCGAACACAAAAAGCATATAGAACTATAGCTGCAACTTCGGCGAAATGCTATTACGTGGTGCACCACACTTTCTATTACGTGGTTCACCACAACACTCGAATTATGGCGTGGTTCACCACAGTTTAAGTTTTTCACCAAATCATGCCATAACGCGCCAAAATTTGGCCGAAGTTGCAGCTATAGTTCTATATGACAAAAAGCGTGTTTTAAGAAGGTTTGAGTTAGCTTCCTCTCGCTGCTGGTCTGGGCAGTGATGCCAGATTGTGGGTTTTTTCACTCAAATATCGTGACATGGGGAAAAGTATGGGTAATTTTATATCGAAATTTATGCACTACATTTAAGGTATATTTACCAGAGACATAACAGTTATAAGAAATAAGGAAAAAAATTGGACTATAACTATTAAAGTTTGTATTAAAAAAAATTCATTTTAAGATAACAGTTTCAAACAATGAAAATATATTTCAGTTTTCTATAATAGTTATTGAAGAAAATTTTTTTTTCCGTTGCTCATAATTTTTATCGTTCGATAAATATTTTTTACGTTGCCTCATAACAATTATGAATGAGAAAAATTTTTTCCCGTTGCTTATAACATATATTTTTCAATAAATTGTTTTTACGTTGCCTAATAATAACCGCGATCTGCAGCGCTGTTAATGATATCAGTAAAATGGTATCACCAGTATACCACTATACATATATTTTCTCTCTTAACGAAATAAATTAAAAACTATTAATTGAAAATAAAAGCTTATAAGAAACGGAAAAGTTTTTTTCTCATTCACAATCGTTTTGAAGCAACGTAAAAAATATTTATTGAACGCTTAAAATGATGAGCAACGGAAAAAAATTTTTCTCATTCATAATTGTTACAAGGCAGCGTAAAAAATATTTATCAAAAAATAAAAGCTTTGAGCAACGAAAAACAAAAAAAGCCCAATCTTAAGTATTATCGACTAACGTCAAAAATTTTCGTCGTTTTAAAAGCAATTTTTTCGATTTAAAAAAAAATTTAATAGTTATTTAGGATCTCTGATATTTACTACTTAAGGTACTTTTAGACGATATGTTTTTTCCATGTGTAGGTACTGTCAAATTTTTCTTATTGGAAATTGAATATGAAGTCTAAAAGCAACCCATACTTTGCATAGGTTCTCTCTAAGTGACGTGACATATGTAAACACAAAGAAATAGAACGCGCTCTAATTTCATATGTTTACATATGGGAAAAATGGATGGATCGATTTGACAGTACACATGTAAAAAACATATCGTCTAAAAGTACCTTTATGAGAATGAAAATCGTGTTTTCCCTCTTCCAGTACCATGTGTTCAGGTCGGAACAGTAAGATCTAGAGCTGCAAAACTATCGATGGTACTATCGATACTATCGATAGTTTCTATTTTTAATAACCATCGATGGTTTTTATTCGCCATCGATAGTTAGATAAGCATCACTAACAGACAATGTTGCTCATCTTTAGCTAAAAAAGGACGCCAGTACTTGGCGATAAGTAGAATTTTAGATTTATGAGAAATTCCGACCACTTCAACGGAATTTGAAAGAATGTTCAGTAAATCGAAAATTCTTATTTCGGACAGAAGGACGTCCTTTGAACTCAAAAACGTCGACATGTTATTGTTTTTTAACAAAAATCAATGGCTGGTAAATTAATTACCTTGTGATTTTTGTTACTTTTTTTGTTTTTTTAATGATATATGAACTGTTTACCAATAAAAATACGGTAATACGTTGAAAGCTGTAAAATCTAAAAAAAACGTATGCAACTTTCGTCATTATTAAATTGACTAAAAATAAACAACTAGTTAAAAATTTTCAATTCAAATTTTAACTCCGAGTCATGCGATACTATCGACGATATATCGATAGTTTGGACTATCACTATCGAAACTATCGATGGGCCGACTATCGATAGTATGACAGCTCTAGTAAGATCAAAACAAAGATCGAAACCCTTAGAAAGAGAAGGCTCCTAATGCCTAATTTTAGTACACTATAACACTAGCCTTATACCGGGCGAAATATAACACTTTGTTTCGTTACGAGGAGTAAGCTCGGCTTCCGTTCGGGCTTACTTCCTCACTTACTTTCCGGAGCTCCATCACAAAGGTATAAAAATAAAGTTAGCATTCCCACGCTAATAAAATTAAATATCATTGCATTTTATTTCGAAAGTTACCAATTCTGATTTCTTGTTATTCCTCTTTTCTCGGTTACTTTGACTTGAATCTTCCTTGACGAGTCAAAGTAAAATACATCTACATTTCAGTCCACGTTCGGAAATCAGCTAAAGTTCATCTTTGCACAAACTTCATCTTGGCACAAACTTTATATTGGCATACATCACAATCACCTACATCAAACACATCCATCCAGAATCACACACAAAACATTGGTCCTTCGAGCCGGATTTTCAAAACCATCCACAAATTCCGTTCCTGATTCTGAAGGTACGTTTGCATATGTATGTAAAAAAAAGTGCAATTTAAAAATCCAAATTTTAATCAAAAAATACATAAGTAAAATTATATTGAAGTTTTTTACTTAAATCACGCGCCTCTATACCAACATATATCGATTCGCTATATATAATTTCCCGCGCGCCGAAAAATCATATATACATAGGTTCCGTTCGGTGGAACAGCATACCGGTGTTAATTTTTGTCGTTTGCTTCACATTGACTTTCGTTTCGGTTCGTATAGAAAAGTGCATATACATACGTACATACATATTCTTATTAGAATGGTATGTGGTCAGTGACTTCTAGCTGGTGATCAATTCTTATTACATAGAAGCTGTTCGTTTTCATTTTCGGTTTTCTCTTTTTTGCTTTGAGCCCAGCTTTGTTTTTGTTTGGTGCACTTAAGACTGCTTTGTAGCATCTTAAGGGCAATTTCCGATCACAGCTATACACGAAGTTCTCGGCTTTCGATTTCGTTTCCTTTCTTTTGCTTTTTTTGGCAGCGACAGAAATTAAGCCGGTATTACCAACATACATACGTGCATATATATATATATATATATATATAAGCAAAAGCATTTGAATTGGCTTTTGGTTTTCTCTACAGTAAAGGACAGAAAATTAAGGGCATTTCGATTCTTAATTTTTGTTGTGTTGAAGCAAAAAGTTTTTCGTTCTTTATTTTTCTTTCGAATATTAAACCCAAGCGCCATTAGATATGTCGACCTTCGATTCTTTTATTCGCGCGTCTGATAACTTAATCGAATTTGAGGCGAATTTCAATACAATTGACGTCGCGAGACATTCTGTAGCGTCGTTAGAGATTCACGGCGACGAAATAAAAATTTTATGGAAGGTAGTCAAAGCCAAATACGAAGGCTATCTTCAATCTATCGCGGAAGATGAAGAATTAGAAGGAGAAGATAGGGCGATCCAATCTAATGACATTCCGGTTGTCAAGGCAAGACATCAAAACGCGTATAATTCGTACGTTAGGTGTCTGTCTGCTATAAATGAACGGATGACTACGTTCGATAGCCGTGTTCAGGCTAAAGCTAATTCAAGCCATCTTGAAGTGCCCGAACTTCCTAATATGGGCGTACGGCTTCCTCCGTGCGATATCGATAGCTTCGATGGAAATTATACGGCATGGCCGTCGTTCCGTGATCTTTTTGAGGCCATTTATATAAAAAATTCGCGATTGAGTCCCGTGGAAAAATTATTCCATTTAAATCAAAAAACCAAAGGGGAAGCGAAGGAGATCGTTAAAACTGCTCCTCTAACCAATGAAGGTTTTTTGACCGCGTGGACTGCGCTCAAGGAACGTTTTGAAAATAAACGTATCCTAGTGAATACGCAATACCGTATTCTTTTTAGCGTCGCGTCTGTGACTTCGGAGTCGGGTAGTGCATTAAAGACGATGCTTAGTACGGTAAATAGTTGTTTGTCCGCATTAAACCTGCACGGCGTTGATACTAGTTCTTGGGATTCAATGTTAGTCTATTTTTGCTCCACAAGATTGCCAAACACTACGCTTGCTTTATGGGAGCAATCATTAAATTCTAAAAATACGCTTCCAACGTGGAAGCAATTTGATAAATTTCTCACTAGTCGCTACCAAACGCTGGAAACACTTAGTGATATCAAGTCTGGATCCCAACCACAATCCGACACGTCGCGTCCAAAGAATCTCAGATCGCACTCTGTGAACGTATCGACTCCCGCGTGCAAGCTTTGTCCGAAAGAGCATCATCCAATTCGCTCGTGTCCACAATTTTTAAATATGAAAGTGGACAATCGTTTAGCAAGCATAAAAAAATTCGGTTTATGCATTAATTGTTTCGCTCGCGCTCATTCGGTCAAAGACTGCAAAAGCAAATATAGTTGTTTTACTTGTCACAAGCGTCATCATACGCTTTTACACCGGGATGTATCCAATCAAAAAAATCCAACGTCCGATGGTCCGTCCACTAGCGCTGTGGCTCAGCAACAATTGCTGTCAGCTCAAGTAGGCCCCAATACAGAGAACGAAAACGCTGCAGTGCAGTCGTGTTTGGCGGCGGGGATGACAAGCGTGTTGCTGGGTACGGCGATGGTGAGACTGGGCTATGAAGACAAGGTCCTTTATGCTAGGGCGCTTTTGGATTCAGGTTCCGAAGGAACATTTATTTCCGAGAAAGTGCTGCGGAAACTTCGACTGCCTTCAACTTCAGTGTGTGCCGCCATTAGCGGCGTCGGTGCTTCCGACAATATTATGTCTCGACACTCATGCCGAATTTCTATAGGGTCGCTTCTATTCGCTGACGTTAGGATCGAAACTACCGCGTTAGTGTTGCCAAGAATAACTGGCGACCTTCCGTCGTGCTCAATAGATAGAGCCTCGTTCGTGAGTCTGCCTAATATTCCGTTAGCAGATAAAAAATTTTCTACTAAATCACCCATTGACGTTTTAATTGGGGCAGATCTTCTTCCAAGTGTCTTGAAAGACAACATTAAAATGAATATTTGTGGTTCATTAATAGCACAAGAAACAGTCTTCGGGTGGATTTTGACTGGTCCAATTCTTCACCAAAAATCCTTTTCGATTCGAACGAACGTGTGTCTTTGCGATCAGAGCTCGGTGGAAAAAGCGCTCACTCGGTTTTGGGAGGTGGAGGATCTTCCTCAAAAGAGGATAGAGTCGGAAGAAGACCAATATTGTGAAGAGTTGTTTAAAAGTACCACTAAGAGAGTGAGTGATGGTCGCTATATGGTAGTTTTGCCGTTTAAGGAGAGCTTTCCTCAGGATCTGAAGATAGGATCGTCGAGAAAAATAGCTTTGGCGCAGTTTTTGCGGAACGAGGCGCGGTTAAATTAAAACCCAAAGTTCAAAATTGAATATGATTCTGTCATTCAAGAATATTTAGAGCTCGGACATATGGAACGGGTTCCAAGCTCGCATACAACTCCTAATTTTTATTTGCCTCACCACGCGGTGATAAAAGAAGAGAGCACCACAACGAAAAATCGGGTCGTATTCAACGCCTCCAGTCCGTCTGATAATTCGGTTAGTCTTAACGACGTTCTGCATACTGGGCCTGTATTACAGTCAGATTCTCCTCGTTAAATGGCGATTTTTCAAATTCGTCTTCAACGCCGATATACAAAAAATGTATAGGCAAATTTTAGTTGCGCCGCATCAGACTCCATTCCAAAGAATCCTGTTTCGCCAGGCCCCAGGAGAAGATGTCGCAGATTTCGAATTGAAGACGGTGACATTTGGTGTCAACTGCGCCCCCTACCTCGCGATCCGAACGCTTTTACAGCTAGCGGATGACGTCGAACATTCACTGCCGTTAGCTAGTCATATTCTGAGAGGGTCCATGTATGTAGATGACGTACTAGCTGGAGGTCATACGATAGAATCTACTATCCAAGCGCGAGACGAGTTGAAAAAAGCTTTAGAGTCAGCAGGATTTCCTTTGAGAAAGTGGACTTCCAATTCTCAAACAGTGTTGACCGGCCTTCCAAAAACCCATCTTCTTCACGAAGATTTCCTTTCGCTCGATGAGCATAGTATCGCGAAAACCCTCGGGATTCGGTGGAACGCTCAAGCCGATATGTTCTATTTCAATGCAAAAGCTTTAGAGGAGAAAGCGTCATATACGAAAAGGGAAATTTTGTCGCAGATTGCTAAGTTATTCGATCCGGCCGGTTGGCTCGCTCCAATCGTTGTATCTGCGAAAATCTTAATGCAAGATATCTGGCTAGCGCGGATCGATTGGGACGCTCCACTTCCTCCTGCTTGCGTAAAAAAATGGGCAATCTTTTTTAAAAAATTTTCCGTATATCAATGATATTAGGGTGCCGCGTTGGGTAGAATTTCAACCAAATTGTGACTTCGAACTTCACGGTTTTTGTGATGCCTCCGAAAAGGCGTACGGAGCAGCCCTATATGTGCGCATAGCAAATGCAGATCGGGTAACAACACATCTGCTCGTAGCGAAGAGTCGAGTCGCCCCTGTAAAAACTGTATCCCTACCTCGATTAGAGTTGTGTGGCGCTGTGCTGCTTGCAGAAATGGTGCAAGCGTTCTCACTGCACATGCCTATAGGTCCACATAAAGGATTCTTTTGGACTGATTCTACAATTGTTTTCGCGTGGCTACAAAAACCACCTTGTCATTGGAAAAGTTTTATAGCTAATCGTGTTTCCAAAATTCTGCATTGCATAGGCCCCTCTAGATGGCTGCATGTTGACTCAGAATGCAATCCAACTGATTTAGCTAGCCGTGGAGTGAATGCTAGTGACTTAAGGGTTAACGATTTGTGGTGGCATGGGCCAGCGTGGCTTCCTTTACCTTTAGCCCACTGGAGACACCGCGGCTCCACTTTATCCTTTGAAACGGATGAAGAGAGGAAGCCGCTTCGAACGCATGCTGCTACACTGGATGTGACGGAAGATATTCTCGAGCGATTTTCGGATTATTCTCGAGCCGTCCGAGTTCTGGCGTATGTGTACCGTTTTGTAAAAAACATTCATCCTACGCAGAAATCCATTGTCAGTTCCCCTACCGACACGTTATCTAGGCGCGAAACGCCGGAAATTCAAACGCAGCTTTGTCGATTAGCTCAACGGAAAAATTATGCAACAGAATACGAGTCCCTAAAAAATAAAAAGGCAATAGTCAACTAGTTCTTTATTGAATCTCAATCCATTTCTCGATAGGGATGATGTGATGCGAGTGAATAGCAGATTAGCCGCGAGTCCTAGTCTCTCATATAATGAGAGATATCCGATTATAATTCCTTATAATTGTCAGCTATCCCGACTTCTAGTGCGATTTCATCATAAAATTTCGCTTCATGGTGGAAACGCACTCGTTCTAAAATTAATTCGAACACAATTTTGGATTCCAAAAGTGAAAAATTTAATTAAAACAGTTATTCACAATTGTAAAGCGTGTATTTTACATAAGAGCAAATTGAGGTCACAAATGATGGGCATCCTTTCTCCTGAGCGTACGATATTGGATAGGCCATTCCTCAACACTGGTATTGACTTCGCCGGCCCCTTTGAAATTAAAAGCGCAGCCGGCCGTTCAAGGATTGTAACAAAAGGTTACGCTTGTGTTTTTGTTTGTTTTGCAACAAAGGCCATTCATCTTGAGGCAGTCTCTGACCTCTCCACTCCAGCTTTTCTGCCGTCGTTCAATCGGTTTGTCGCAAGGCGGGGCTGTGCAGGCCATCTTTACTCCGACAATGGTAAAAATTTCGTAGGTGCGTCTCGCCAATTGTATGCCGAGTTCGTCAGTACCTCACGTGATGCTGTCCTTGCACAGCAGGTTCACCACAAAATTGTGTGGCATTTCATTCCCCCCGGAGCGCCTCATATGGGAGGGCTTTGGGAGGCCGGCGTTCGCAGTTTCAAAGCTCATTTCGTAAAAGTGATCGGTACATGTAAGTTGACCTTCGAAGAATTTACAACAGTTCTTGTTCGCATTGAGGCCTGTTTAAATTCTGGTCCCATCTCTCCAATGTCCGAAAATCCGTCGGATCTTGCTGCATTAACTCCGGGACATTTCCTAATAGGTGGCCCATTACTGGCTCCTCCTGAGCCACGTATCAACGAAAATCCATTATCCATTATAAATCGTTGGCAGCGTTTGAAAGCGTTCAATCAAGAATTTTGTAATCGGTGGAAAAATGAGTATTTGTCCGAACTCCATACACGCACTAAATGGAAACAAGGAAAGGAAAATTTAGTGGTCGACTCACTCGTAGTAATAAAAGACGAGAACTTACCCGTGACGTCATGGCGCTTGGGTCGGGTGGTAAAGGTATACGAAGGGCGGGACGGACGCGTTCGTGTGGCGGATATCCGTACGGAGAAAGGCATTGTCACACGACCTATCGTCAAATTAGTCAGCCTTCCGCCTCAATAACATCCCTTCTCTCCTTTTTCTTGTTCCATCCCGCTCCTAGATGCCGCATATTCCGCCCATTCCGCATATTCCGTAATCAACAAAATGTCGATTAACGCAGCCGCAAACGTCGTCGCCATCGTCGCCGAGAAACCTGCCGAACAACCGGCAACAACTTCAAAAAATCCATCGTCTAAAGGTCGATCTAGACCTGAGTTCGCGTGCCGAGTCTGTCGCGGTGTGCATGCGTTGCGATTTTGCCAAAAATTTCTGGCCATGAATATCGAGAAGCGTTTGCGGACTGTACTTTTGCGGAAATATTGTCCGAAATGCCTTGCGCATAGCCATTCCTCTGGCATCTGCGAAAGTACAGCCCGCTGCCGCTATTGCGGAAAAAGGCACCATAGTTTGCTGCACATGCATGAGCGACTCGGAGAGAGGTCAGCTGAACGACCAATGCATGCAATCCACCTCCTTTGCCAGCAAAAGGCCATATTGATGCCAACTGCGCAGATCCGGTTGCAGGTGGGGAGCCATCTACATTTTGTCCGAGCGCTCGTAGACCAATGTAGTCCGGTTAATCGCGTACCCGTCAGTGTGGTTAAAGATCTGCACATATCCACGACAACAGTAGATAAGGAAATTCTATGCCGCCTCACTATTCGAGCCCGACATGATTTAAATGTCAAAATCGAAAAACATTTTTCACGTTTGCGATCAAATAAAGATTACATCGCCATCGCAGGCAATGAATCCCGCAGTCGCACAAGCGTATCGCAATTTAACTTTAGCGGATCCGGGCTTCTTTGAGCATACGCCAGTTAACGTCGTATTAGGTTGCGACTTTTATCCGAAGCTCCTCCTGAGCGATGTGCGCCCAGCGCACGGGAACAATCCTTTCGGGCAAAACACGGTGCTTGGGTGGGTACTCTCCGGTGCCTACTCCAAGTAGTAGTATTACTACCACTCCCGTTCATATATACAAAAAAAATTTAAAAAAATATATATATTTCGATAATTAAATGGATTTACTTGAATTAAAATACAAATGCACTTACCCATATGCAAACGTTTCTTTATTTATTTCTACATATACAGCAGCTGATGTTAAGCACTTCGCTTGGGAACCTTCTCTTTCTTCTGGGAATTGCTGCCGAATATTCTCTATTTTTTGTTTATTGCAGAATACTACAAGGCCGGCGGCAATGTTCAGATCGGAACAGTAAGATCAAAACAAAGATCGAAACCCTTAGAAAGAGAAGGCTCCTAATGCCTAATTTTAGTACATTATAACACTAGCCTTATACCGGGCAAAATATAACACTTTGTTTCGTTACGAGAAGTAAGCTCGGCTTCCGTTCGGGCTTACTTCCTCACTTACTTTCTGGAGCTCCATCACAAAGGTATAAAAATAAAGTTAGCATTCCCACGCTAATAAAATTAAATATCATTGCGTTTTATTTCGAAAGTTACCAATTCTGATTTCTTGTTATTCCTCTTTTCTCGGTTACTTTGACTTGAATCTTCCTTGACGAGTCAAAGTAAATTACATCTACATTTCAGTCCACGTTCGGAAATCAGCTAAAGTTCATCTTTGCACAAACTTCATCTTGGCACAAATTTATATTGGCATACATCACAATCACCTACATCAAACACATCCATCCAGAATCACACACAAAACACCATGCATGACTCTTTTTGCTGTATCTAGTCGCGTGTTCCCTAAGTGTTGTAAAGAAACTTGGTTTTTTTTTTAAGTCATGAATAAGACTGCAATTTTAAGTTACTTTTATTTTTTGTTATTTTCTTGATACTTTTATTAAAATATTGTGTTTAAATCCAATGTTCAATTTTGAAATCGGTACGCCCATATTTTCAAAAAATCACACTGGGTTTTTTCGTGGGTTTTTAGTTTTTGAAAATGGGGAAAAGTGGGTTTTTTTTCCAATATATGAGGGTTTTTTTTTCAATAAAATCTGGCATCACTGGGTCTGGGTGAATTTCAAAATATATAAAATGACATCTCTTGTTGTTCTATACCATATAATATAATATCGATAGCTTCGGATAGAAAGGGCGTAACTCATTTTTTTCTTAAAACGAGATTTTTGCATTTTCTGATGGTCGACTCTCAAATACACCCCCTCCAAAAAAATTGACGACCTTTGATTGAAAATACCGAAGTTATAGTTACTTTTAAAAAAGCCCTAACTCATAGCGAACGTTCCTTTCTTAAGTCTTTGCATGTCTCTCTTGGTCTGTATGCATGCAAGACTCAAGACACGAACGTGAAAACAGTGAATAATGTGTTCAAAAAATATTTGTTTTGAATTAATTGTATCAATAGAAACCACTAACCGATATTATTGGTTACAGTATAGTGCTGGATCGCATCTTATAATTTTATTTATATTTTAAACTTTGCGTACAAAGACCTAACTCACGTGTTTTGAACGAAAATTGATATCAAAAAGCCCTAACTCAGAAAACTGCTCGAAACACAGAAAAAATAAAAATTCAAGCCTAAAACAAATTTCGTGCGTAGTATTTAATTGACTTTGCGTTTAAACTTTTTTTAAATATCTAACCTTTGCGATTTTATGAAGTTTTTTCCTTCTCCTGTAAAGTAGCAAAATAATGAGTTACGCCCTTTCTATCCGAAGCTATCGATATATGTTCTATACTCTTTGGCATTGGTCACGTAGAAACAGCTAAACAACATAAGCGACTGACTCGAAAAACGATTTTTGAATTTTTCAGTGGCCGAAAATTGCAAAGCCTAAATACAACTTACGTATGTAGATTGGAGCACACACAAACTCATATATGCGCATAAGTGCGGCACGCAATCGAAAGAATAACAGCACAATCGCGCTACTGCCGAAAAACAATAGGGATGAAAACCGGTTCTCAATGCGTTGAGGAGAGATGTCAGATTTTCATTTTTGTTTTGATCCTTTCTATCAATTCCTACATTTCGAGTGTCTTTCTTTCCTCGATTTCATGCTTTGTGAGCGTTTCAGTTTTCAAAGCATAGTGTATCGTAATGTGGAGGCCAGCATCGGGAATGAGTGAAAAATGAAATCAACGATAGAGTACGTTGGCGGCTCTTTATATATTAAATACTCTTTGGTGTAACATTGCTGTAATGTTGCAGCAGTGTTGCATTTACAATATTAATAATAAAATGTTGCTGTAATATTGCAAATATACTGCACCTGTTATATTGAAAAAATAATATTGCTGAAACATTGCTTTGGAATACTAATGCAATACTACGAATTTTATATTGCTGCAATAATGCATACATACTGCAGCTGTAATATTAAAAATTTAATATTGGTGAAACATTGCTTTGTAATATTACTGCAATACTGTAAGCCTTATATTGCTGCAATAATGCATATATACTGCAGCTGTAATATTTTGCTCATATCTTATTTTTCAATTCGTACGTGTAGCGTGGCAGTGATTTTCATGTATATATATACATGTATATATATACAGTTGCGCCTTGCTCATATGACGGAACTATACAACGCACAAATGGAGTATCAACCAATGAAAATCCGATTTCTGCAAGAGAAGCATGAAGTTGAAATGAGAGCATAAAAAAACTGAAGTGAAGAATTAAAAACAATTTTCTAGTCAAAGTCAAGAAGTGATATTTATTATATTTTTTTTTTATGAGAAAAATAATGTTTTTGTTTGATTTTTTTATGAAAGGATCCCTTTGTGCCAAAAATTTGAATAAAAAATACAACCTTTGCAGAAAATCAGATACACGTTTCATATTTTCGTCTTATATTAGTGGTATTCAAGCAGGTACGCAAAATTTTCGCCCTCGGAAATTTCGCGAGCTCGCAAATTATTTTGTATGAAAAATAGTTTCCGCAGTCTCGGAAATTTTGCATGCCTACTGTGATGCGCAAAATATGCGCGATATTCGCTTCTTCTTCTTTCACCACAGTCAGCATTGAAACCAGCTGTTTTCGCACGCTTTGCATTAGGGTCGTTCAATCAATAGTACAAAGTTTGCGCGCGCAAAATTTGCACGTAGCTATTTCCGAGCCTGCTTGAATACCACTTTTATATTAAAAAAAAAGCACAGGTCTTACAGTCGAGTCTGACAATAAGATACCTGATACATCCGTGTAGTCTATGTTGACTTTGGGCGTGAAAAATCCATCCTCTGCATCTTCATCACCTGAAATACAGGGTGGCCCAGGAAAATTGAAGTGGTGTGAATTCCTGAATTTTTTGCGGCTTTCTACTTCAATCAGAACGTGCACAAACCTCTGCCCATATAGCACTATAGTACTATATGCCTCTGCCTCAGAAGCTCAAAATTGTGGCACACTTTCCATATCGCCCGGCATGCTGAGCTTTTTTTTTTTTTTTTTTTTTTTAAAACGTTTTATTATTTATTGGATCACTCCTCTAATATAGGAGTCTAGCAATAAGTTTTTTAAATCTTACACCTAATTGGACAATATTACAAATCACAAAGCATTTTCTTAATTGAAAAGATTATGACTTAGTAATAAGTTCATTGCGGGCCTCGGATACCGAAAACTGGGCTTTGCTGGTGTGTGAAGAAACACGTGTAATATTGGCGGTGAGGAAATGAAGATTTAAGCAGCTAGGCTGTGCGTGGATTTCAAGGGTGCATGGAGTGCACCCACCGAGATGACGATCAGCTAGGAAAGCTGAGTTTATGAATGTGCGTGGATTGCAAGGGTGCATGGAGTGCACCCACCGAGTAGACGATCAGCTAGGAAAGCTGAGTTTATTAATGTGCGTGGATTGCAAGGGTGCATGGAGTGCACCCACCGAGTAGACGATCAGCTAGGAAAGCTGAGTTTATGGATGTGCGTGGATTGCAAGGGTGCATGGAGTGCACCCACCGAGTAGACGATCAGCTAGGAAAGCTGAGTTTATGGATGTGCATGGATTGCACCTGCTGCTGTAGAACGATTTATAATTGCTGGCCGGTCATTTCTTTTCAATCTCGAAGAGAACGATGTGTTCGATAATCCACGGGCAAGTGGATTTACATGTCTGCGCAATTTATTGAAGTATTTCTCTTTGATATTGGTGAACTCTGTTTTAACCAGTTCTACGTTGAGCTCTTTATGGATCCGTTCATTCGAAACAAACCAAGGAGCTCCTGTTATAGTCCTTAGGATCTTGGACTGTGCTCTTTGCAGGATTTCTATATTCGAAGAGCTGGCATTTCCATACAATTGTAAGCCATACGTCCATATTGGTTTTATAACTTGGTTGTATAGAAGGATTTTATATTCAAGCTTTAGAGGAGAGCGGCTATTTATTAACCAGTGCAGGCTGTTGGCTTTAAGCTTCATTTGGGTTCTCTTGGCTTCAATATGCTTACGCCATGTCAGTCTTTTGTCCAAATGAATACCGAGATATGTGACTTCCTCACATTGTGGGATGCGTACATTATTAAGGAAAATGTCTGGAGAAGCTTTTCTATTGAGCGTGAAATTAATGTGTTGACATTTAGGCTCATTAATTTTGATTCGCCATTTAGATAACCAGCTTTGGATTTCGCTCAAGTGATCTTGGAGCTGAGAAGTTGCGATACTTATGTCCTTGTGCCGACTAAGTACCGCTGTGTCATCAGCAAATGTTGAAATCAATATTCTATCGTTATTTGGAATATCTGCTGTGTATATAAGGTAAAGAAAAGGCCCAACAACACTCCCTTGGGGGACTCCCGCGTTTATTTGAAAGGTTTTTGTAATAAATGAGTTATGTCTTACTTGAAACGTTCTATGTTTTAAGTATGACTCAAAGATCGCGTGAAAATTGAAGGGGAGTAATCTTCTGATTTTGTATAACAGTCCGTCATGCCAAACTTTATCGAACGCTTGTTGCACATCAAGGAATACTGCAGAGCAGTACTCCCGATTTTCATAGGCAAGTCTTATTTCATTTGTAATCCGATTTACCTGTTCAATAGTACCGTGTTGTTTTCTAAACCCGAATTGATGTGGAGGGATAATGTTCTGCTCTTGCAGATAAGGTGTTAATTTAGCTATGAGTAACTTTTCGAATAACTTTGAGAGACAAGGCAGGAGGCTAATTGGCCTATAAGAGGATGTTTGGGTAGGATCTTTTCCTGGCTTAGGCACCATTTTAATAACCGACCGTTTCCAATCTTTTGGGAAGTAGCTGAACTCAATAATTGCATTAAATAAGACTGTTAAAAACTGTACTGCTACTAATGGTATATTTTTTAACATTTTTGGAGTGACAAGATCATGTCCCGGGGCTTTTTTGCAGAAAAGTTCATTTTTTATGATACCGACAATTTCTTTTGAACTGATTTGTATGGAAATTCTACGAGTGTTTTCGGACAAAGTTGGGAGAACATGCTCAGCAGTGCTCGGATTCGGTTGGAATACCTTATTGAGGTGCAAAGCAAAAACCATAGCTTTCTCTTCATCTGAGCGCGCCCATCCACTGTTGAGCTTTTTGAGACGCCGCTTGAATAACCACAAGTTCTTTGCCATATATTATAGCACTGACAGACATAGGTATTTTACACCATAATGGTGTGAAGTCTAGGTGACACACATAGGTATTTCTCAAAAGTCTACCTTAGCCATCATAGACTTTTTATAGACTTCACACTACATTGAAAGGGAGGATTTATTGTGGACTTATTAGATCGATATGGCACCACTGCATAAAATTAAACGAAATATCGATTATTTTATCGGAAACCAGATGTTTAAATTTCTAATTTCAAGTAATTTATGCGAAATGCATGAAATTAATTCCATCGTATGGATTTATATAACAAACAGACGATATTTTTATGGATTCTTTTGAGATAAAATCGAGGCTAAATGCTACCAAAATTTTTTTATTGTTTTTGTTTGTTGTTTTAATTTTAAATTATCAGCTGTTTTAACGAAATCCACAATAGAAATCCACAATCAATTGTAGTGTGTCACCCCAACATAGACTTCTTTCATTGTAGTGTGAAGTCTATAGACTTCCCAGCAGATAATTGGATCATCCAAAGAGTAATCTTAGATCGCTCATTTGCGAGTAATGGATTAATAGAGAATGCTCAGATTTCATATATTTTTTAACATAGGATGTCCCGGCGGAGGAGTAAACCTTTTGACCTCGGAAAGGAGATCAAGTGGAGTAGTCTTTTCTAATTCAAGAGAGAGCATAAGCGGAGTAATATATTGCTCGCGTCTTAGTCCAAATGAATGGATAAGTCATTAAATAACATAGGTTGCTCTCATATTACTCCAAATGAATGATTAAGCGATTATAAAAATTGAAATAAAACCTCGATTGCTCGCTTCTAACTCCAAATGGATGAATAAGTCATTACTCTTCTTTTGCTCGGTTAAGGTATTAATCCATAATTATCTGCTGGGTTTAAACCATATGTCTGTCAATGCTATTAGATAAGCGAACACGGCATGTGAGCAAGACTGTCTTTACATTATGCGTGTTCACCCTTGCGTTTTTTCGAATTCCCTTTTAAAACTCCTACGAAACGCGCAGAGCATTTAGACGATGATTTTCACCCTGCGTTGCTGCTTGTCGTTTTTTGACATTTAAGCGGCCTATCGTTTTCATCGCTTATTCACAACATAAACAACTTTGACAGTTTGAATAATATTCCATATATTTCATCGACAAATTGATAAGAATAAAATGAATAATAATAAAGATGAAATAATTGAATATCTTCTTGATATAACGCAAGACTTAATTGCAGCTCCAAATTTTGGAAAAGAAGATTTGAAAATAGTTCAACTCTTCTGCTCTGTTTCGATAACATTTCATGTTTTCCAGACAATGAAAAATAATTCATTAGTTATATTCCTTAGAGATAACAAAGGTAGGTTTTTTAAAAATATTTTATGTTATTTGCAATGTTCTAAACAAAAGCAAAAAGAATCTGCCTGATTTTTTCATATTTACTCATAAACTTGAAATGAATTAATTTAAAATTGGATCTATTTCACTAAAATAGAGCAGAAGCGTTGAGTAACTATTCTATTTTATATGACAATATACCTATATTATTTAATTTCTTCACAAAATTTAAACTTTTTCTTTCGCAACCGATATTTTAAATTCTTCTTCGGCGCTCCGAATTTGAAAACAAGAAAAAAAATATGAAAACAAATTTCAAAATAACGAAAACCATCAAAGCAGAATGTCAAAAGCACCCCTGAGCTTAGCTGCTCTTGCGTGTTTGTCTACCCTGCTGACTTCTCTATTCCGCTTGCCAAAAGCTCATTCCCCTTGCGTGCTCACCCAGGGTGAACACGCATAGTGTAAGGACCGTACAAGTCTTGATGAGAGCCATCAAACTCGTGTAACAGCGTAGTTTACCGTTTTGTGTTCACCATGCTGTTCGCCATGCCGCGCGTGATAGTGTAATAGCAAACAGTGCTGCCACAAAAGAAAAAAAATTGTTAGCACATAAGGTCAAAAAAAATAGCAAGCTCGAGAAAATCGCGCGTGCGATTTTTTAGAAATATTTTTCGCCTGCGGCGCTATTTTCAAAAACAAAAACACAATAAAAACATTTCTCAAATATATCACATTATTATACAAAACTTAGTCGGCTTCTACATTGAACGATTATCGACGCGATTTTCACAACGATTTTTTCAAATTCCCTTTTGAAATTGTCTTCTGTCGGTGTTCGCTTCTACACTACACGATTTGCAAGCAACCGATTTATACTTTGTTGTGTTTTTCTTATGACATTCGTTTATTGGATTTATGCGAATTAAGTAAGTAAGTAGTATAATAAGTGGTTGTGACGCATTTTAAAATATATAAATTAAATTATAAATTAAATTAAATTATATATAAATTAAAATGGATTCAGACACTTCATAAAAATTTATTCGAACAATTCTTTGAAACTGTTTTCCGTTCTACGAACGGCGGGAAAGGCAACTGTCAAAAATCGGCACGGAAATCGATGACATGGCTAGTACAAACGATTTTGACCGCTTCACTTTCGTCTCTCCTCCCTTGCCTACAAACGCAAAAATCGCTGAGTGCTGTTGGCCGACAATCGTCCAATGTAAAAGTAGACTAACAATTATGTTAAAATTTTTGTTTTTAAAAGTATGGCAGCACTTCTCATCAAAAATTTACACATTTTAACATTAACGAATTTTAAACAAGTGGCAACTACGCAAATATAAGAATACTGTAAAAATTAGTACGATTTTGGGTATTTTTTAAATCGTTATATCTCCTAAACTAGAGGCGACCCAAAAAAACGGATTGCAGATGGCCATATATAATCGTCACTTCTCGATTGTGACACATTATCGCCTTTGGAAAGACTTAAGAGTTTCAATTCTTAAAACGTCTTAGGTACAACAAAATTATAAAGCTTTTGAGAATTGTAGCATACAGATTGAAAAACATCTTGTCATGAAAATTTTTTAGGATCTTCATTGAAAATAGGAGTATACAACCCTCTTTCAAATGAAAATTTAATTTGAAGAAGAGTCTGTAGCAACGCGCTCTTTCTTCAGTGATATTTTTACTAGAAGATCGTTCGAAAAAGCACCAATTGGCCTCTTTACATATGGGCATTTCCAGGTAATCGTACGCGGAATTCGTACGCAAATAGAGTTGAATAGATTTTACAAAAACTGGAGTGACTCCAAGAAAATGGTGTCGATATGTTTCACTCAGAGAGTTTATCATTTGAAAAAAAAATTAAGTAGATTTGAAATGTTTGAGTTCGAGCGAAATAGGGCTATATCGTACGTGACCAAAAACGGAGTACTTTTGAGGTACTTGTAAAAATGTGCAAAACTCTGCGAATTAATGGAGTTTATTTTTTTGTTTCTAATTTCTTGCACTTATTGAAATATTTCTCCTTTTAAATTCGTTATGTTTAAATTTAAAAACTCTTTAGCTGATTTTATAGGGAACAAAGTTCATAAGTATATCTTACGTGACATATCGTACGTGACATAATTTCCCCCACTATTATTCTTCATTAATGACCAATAAAAAATATTTTTTCGATTCAAAAAACAATATATTTATAACAAACAAAGACAGTCCCGGTTAAATTTATTGTTTTTACGGAATTATTCGGCGTTAAGTTTTCGCTGCCACCCAACCCTGTCATATACTTATTTAACTCTTATTTTTGCCTTGAATGAATACCCAGCTCATTTGTTGCTCATTCTAAAGCTGCAATCATTCATGGCATAAGACGGCATAACAGAACATAACATAACATAAAATAACATAAACGCTTTTCGAGTAGTCAGTGAAGACATAAGAAAACATAAGAGCACAGAGAAGGCAATGTTGCAATTTGCGCACATTGCGGAAAGGGGGAAAAATTATTTCCACAATTTCTCAAGAAATAATTAACAAACGCTTGTAAATCAGTTCGGGACATGCCGAAAAGTAATAAAATATATTTTGCTTTCATAAAAAATTATATGCTTAATACTATTTTAATATATTACAACATTAGTAATTGTGGCTTTTTGAGATTTTCATAAAAAGGGCAAATGTGGCAGCTTTGGGAAGGAGTTGGCAACACAAATTCAAATCAGCTGGCTCGAACTTACATAAGACGGCATAAGAAAAATCTGTTTTCTACAGCTTCTTCTGTTCTGTTATGTTATGTTATGCCATCACTGACCACTTGCATACAACATGTATTGAATAGATAGAACCAGCTGATTTATGCTATGTTATGTTATGCCGTCTTAAGCTGCAATCATTCATGGCATAAGACGGCATAACAGAACATAACATAACATAAAATAACATAAGCGCTTTTTGAGTAGTCAGTGAAGACATAAGAAAACATAAGAGCACAGAAGAGGCAATGTTGCAATTTGCGCACATTGCGGAAAGGGGGAAAAATTATTTCCACAATTTCTCAAGAAATAATTAACAAACGCTTGTAAATCAGTTCGGAACATGCCGAAAAGTAATAAAATATATTTTGCTTTAATAAAAAATTATATGCTTAATACTATTTTAATATATTACAACATTAGTAATTGTGGCTTTTCGAGATTTTCATAAAAAGGGCAAATGTGGCAGCTTTGGGAAGGAGTTGGCAACACAAATTCAAATCAGCTGGCTCGAACTTACATAAGACGGCATAAGAAAAATCTGTTTTCTACAGCTTCTTCTGTTCTGTTATGTTATGTTATGCCATCACTGACCACTTGCATACAACATGTATTGAATAGATAGAACCAGCTGATTATGCTATGTTATGCTTATGCCGTCTTATGCCATGAATGATTGCAGCTTTATGCCATGAATGATTGCAGCTTAAGCTCATCTCTTGTTGCCTCGTAATGAATTTTAGACATATGATAAAAAAAAAAAAACAAATTTCAATTGGGCTCTCAACAAATCGTACCATTTTTAGTACTTACGATATCGTACGTGACCAACTTGCTTGGCTTATAAATTTTTTGTTTTACGAAATTAAAAAAAAAAATTTTTTAAATCTATTATTTGCCCGATGGCCTTGATTTGGAAATTAATTTTCGTTCACCTGCGACCGACAAATAACAAATGAGGAAGAAAAACAATGTTTTGGTCATCGTACGTGACATTAGAATAGCATCCAAGGAAAATAAAAAAAACACCGCTAATCGAACTCCTTATTTTCTCTTTGCTCATGAATCTACTTAATTGTTGTTGTAACAATAATTTGAGAGTAGAAATGCAATGTTACAAATAGCTGAAGTGAGTCGTTTGAAGAGAGGAAGTAGTTGATCAAAACTGCTTAAAATGAATCAACGAGACAATTGACTTTAAGCCGTTATTTTTTTTCTTTCAAATTTTAATTGGCTGGAAATGCTTCCAGATAATTAAATTTTAGTATTTTTGCCTTCCATAGCCAGTGTTGGAAAAAAATTTCGAGCACTTTTATTTTTTCAGTCGTGGTTGACATATTCATGGAAATGCCCATATGAATGCTTCACATCTTCTGCATTAATGATATTTTCATGCATGGGATAATGTCCGGCTGGGTAATGTACTCGAAAATCTCCCAAAATTAAAAATAAAAGTGGCAATGCATTTCACCAGAGCCATATATTACTATATGTGACACTCTACACCAACTATGCTTGTTGAGTTGAAGTAGGCCCCCGTTGCATGCATTCATATGGCAAAATCAAAAACGTAGCACGCCCCCGCGAAATTCCGGGTCCGGTCTAACAAATCTTTTCTTATCTTGTAACATGTACCAAAATGTTTGGTATAACTCATATACATGTATAAGTGTTCGTCAAAAATTTTTTGTTAAAACTCATTTTTTTCGACTAAAATAAGGTTTTTATATAATATCAAAAATCTTTAAGGCTGGTCTCCAGTTCGGTAAGGAATGTCAGCAGAAATTTTCTATTTTTTTCTCCGAGGAAAAAAGGTAGTACTACAGAACTTTTTAGTGCAACAGAGGCAATCTGTCATATGTCACATGTGTCAAAAAAGTGAAACGAAACACAGAAATTAAAAAGGCGCGATTATAAACGTTCAGAATAAAAAGCGCGCAAATTCTTCTACTCTCTTTAACAAGCGATATTAATTCGCGTTTATTCTCGTTTGAGAAGTTTATTAAGCGTTTTTGGTTATTTTGGGGGTTTTCTCCATGTTTTTTTGAAAAAACCCGAAAAATGGATGCACTATTTCTATACAATCACAACTGACCTACCTCACTTGTCAAAATTTCTCCAAGAAACAATTCATTTGCAATTATTTCTGCTGATAGCCTGGGTTACCGTGCACATTTTATGTAAAAAAAAACGTATTAAAATATGTACTACTTTTTTGCCGAACTGGGGACTGCATGCAGAAAATTTCTTGAAGAAATATTTCTTAAGCATTTCTTTGGCTTTTTTTTATATGGAGTTTTTCATTCCTTGGGGAACTGGAGACCAGCCTTTACGTGAAATTTTCCTTTTGTTCTTCAACAACGCTAAAGAAGAGCACTCATGCGTCGAATATGACAGAATGTTTGTTTACAAAACAGAACAGCTGATATGAACTTTTCAGTGATGTAGAAAAAATTCTAGCTCGATACCAAACTAATGGCTCAAGTACTTATAACAAATCATGCTAATATGAATACAAAAACTCCTTATTTTTCGAACTCCTCTCTTGAAAAGGGCACAGTATTGCATAATATTTCATCAAAAACCTAAAAGGTTGTATACTAAAAAGAAAACATTAAAAAATTTCAACGCAAGGATGCTTAGTTACAAAATTGAGTGAGTACTCAAAACATTCTAGCATCACTAATTCGGTTGTTGTTGGGAGTGCCACATATAGTAATATATGACCAGAGCAGAGCTAAATATTTCGCGGCCATAGCATGCTTCTCTTTTCCTCATTCTATATGCCTATGTTGAAGTAGCGTAGCTCTAACACATTTCATGGATTAGGAAGAAGAAGAGTTAGACCTACACTCCTACATGGACCTATAGTCCTATATAATTTAGACTGTTTTGCTCAAAATTTTGAGTCTAATAGGGGGTATAGACACGTCAAATGTTGTATCAACTTTGAGCGTGTGCTAGTAAGAGAGAGTACACCTACGATCATGTAGCACTGTAGGTCTAACCAAGTATTACAGTATGAGAAACGTGCTAATAGGCAATTCAACAAAGCTAATAGGCAATTCACCAAAGGCAACAACAACCACACGGCATACCAGGCAATCCACCACGATGCCTCTTTGGGTATTGTTGTCGTCTCTAGAAATTGGGCAAGTACAAGCAGTTAGTTTTTTTTAGGGATTTTTTTTCATTTATAACCGGAGAAAATCAGATATTATATAGTTTTTTAAAGAATGATTATACCATTCTAAACTGTAGAATTTCTTTTAACATTTAATTTTTCTTTTTTGTATTAGAAAAATTCACGTACCACAAAAAACCGATTTCCGAGTTTTTGGTCTTGTTTAATTTAGACGTGAGTGTGGCATCCATATATAACTACAGTGGAAATCGTTTATAACAGACTTCAATGGACCGGAAAATCTGTCTGTTGCATATAGGACTATAGGTCTAACTCTTCTTCTTCCTAATCCCTGCAATGTGTTAGAGCTACGCTGCTTCAACATATGCATATAGCATGAGGAAAAGAGAAGCACGCTACGGCAGCGAAGTCTTTAGCTCTGCTGTGGTGAAATGCATTGCCACTTTTAATTTTAATTTTGGGAGATTTTCGAGTACATTACATATAAAATATCTACCAAACTCATAAAATGCCATGAAAAGCTTGAAAAACATAAAAATAATCAAGGAAACTCAATATTAAGGAGAAATAGAAATGGTTTTTTTTGTCCTACCCTGTCCACATAACTTTTTGATCACACTTTTTCAGCAAAAATACTAAATTCTATGTACAATCAAATTCGTAGTAGTAGTCAAAAATGTATGTCAATTTATTACAAAATGAAAACATTCGTGCACATTAAGCAAAAGTATATCGTAATATATTTATTAAAGCTTCAATTATAACTTTTAAAGCTATATAAAAACCCGAGCCGACGCCGTGATTCTTTGATAATTTTCTTGCAAGTGGCATCATAGTGCCACTTTTTGTCTGCCCGTATTGTTGTTGGTAGCTTTCTGGTGAATTTCTCGAAAGAGTTGAATTTCCTATTCCTGCTTAAGGTTTTTGTTG
This sequence comes from Chlorops oryzae, assembly GCA_020466095.1. Classification (NCBI taxonomy): domain Eukaryota; kingdom Metazoa; phylum Arthropoda; class Insecta; order Diptera; family Chloropidae; genus Chlorops; species Chlorops oryzae. The sequence continues at coordinate 67,524,593 of CM035806.1, forward strand.
GTAGCTTTTTGGTGAATTTCTCGAAAGAGTTGAGTTTCCTATCCCTGCCTAATGGGGAGTTTCTTATTAGCGGCAGAGGCCTTTCGACGTCGACAGTTAGACCTACAGTCCTACATGGTCTGTTGTATACGATTTCTATTACAGAAATATATCGCATATAGAAGACAGTCTGCTATATACGATACACATACAGTGCCGGATTAAGGTAGGGCTAGCTGGGGCTATAGCCCCGGGCCCCAACTGGTAACGGGCCCCGAGCGTCCAAATAATATATGATCAAAATATTTCAAAAAAATTTTTTCCCGTAAAATCGCTTTAAAATTAAAAATTTTATGAAATAAAAAATTAAATTATATGATATCTTAATAAAATTTTTGACTCTTACCACTTTCAAAATCAAGGGCTCATATATAAATTGTTTCCTTTGTGATTGATTCCTTTAAAATAATTTATATTGTTCTAATAAAAATTGACTTTAGCAGCTATTCCTTATTTCAAAAAACTGCACCAAATATAGCATCAGGGGCCCCATCACTATATAAGCCCCGGGCCCCATGACACCCTAATCCGCCACTGTACACATATCACCTATAGCAGACATTCTGTTATTGGCAGTAATGCCCGAGAAATATTTTTGCCTCGGAATGCGGGACGGTTGGCCGCCTTACGTTAGTATTAAGTATATATGTGTCATAACAAAAATATTGTACACAAAAACAAAATGTAACAATACATATGTTTGTGTTATGTATGTACATCTAATAATACGAACATAAAACACGAAAATGTAACAGTAGATTTCTTCACTTGTCTGTTATAAATAGTACTATCGAGTCGTGGGGACTTCTAAACGTGTATTTTATAAGCGATATGTCTACTACAAGCGATGTCCGTTATGTACGAATTCCTATGTATTATTCCCATTACACTTGGAGGGACCAGAGGCTTTATCTGTTGTATACGATAGTCTGTTAAAACCGGACCTGCTATAAACGATTTCCACTGTATATATGTCACTCAGGAGCCGTTTTCATTTTGGCTCTTTTCAACACGGTCTTGGGTACCCACCACGGTCTTGGGTACCCACCAAAATGAACATTTTGCACTTAGGTACTCACCAAAAGTATTTCTCTCTCGCTCCTTTTTTGCCTGCCGAGTACCATCTCTTTCTAACTAGCGCGAAATATCCCGCTCAAAATCTATGAGAGTGACATATATAGTAATATATGGTGGCATCCATGGAGAACAGATGGTGCCAAATGGAACGAGTCAATAGTGCAAATCGATGGTGAAAATAGTAACCGACTACAATTTGAACGTTTAGCTTTTAGAAATGAGACCTTCTGTCTGTCTGATTCTCAAAGGTATCCCTTCGTTCTAGGGTTTGTTATAAAATTCATAAATGCTGCTCTAAAACCAACATTTTTTTATATACTTTGTTGAAATTTTTATTTGGACTTATTGAAAGGCATAAATTGAAGATTCCAAATCTTAGAAAAGTGGCCGCGCCAAAAGGCGTTATTCGGAAATTGAATTTTACACCCAATATTTAGATGGAGCTTGCACCAAAGACAGCATACATACTTCTTATATAATCGTTGAGATCCTCTACAAAAATTGACTTAATCGAACGATTTTTAAGGGTTCCTCCAGAACTATGGTCTGCCCCAAAAATCATCTGAATTGTGTAAAGCAACATTCTTTCGATATATTTTTGTGGAATGAGGAAGTTGAGCTTTGGTTTAGCCTCCGATTAAAAATTATATAGCTGTTTATCTGTGTAGGGTATTCTATGGTCAGGTTCGCTTTACTATAACACCCTTACTTTTCTTCATTTTGAAACGTGCATTTTAAAAATATATAAAATCCTTTAATGTTGAATTATCTTGCTTAAAACAATTACAATTGCTTTTGATTTGGTTTTATTTTGTTTTAAGAATTCTTTTGAGTACCCGGTTCAGTATCGATAAAAGCTTTGCACTTAGAATATTTGTGCATCGCTGACGAATTCGTTGAATTTAAATGCAATATTGAATACTGATTTTCGAGGGCCGCAGCTGCTCAAATGTACTCTTAAATGCAGGAGCATCTCAACTTTGTTGTTTGCAACTTCAATTTTACCTAAAAAGGGTCGTACTATAATGTTATGGCATGTTTAAAAATCGCAAATTCTTCGACTTATTTTTGACAGTCAGCTGATTTTTACTCAACTTCACCCCACCATTTGGAGCCATATAGCATTTTGACAGGCTTTCCCATATTGTAATACTTGGGTCTAACTGTCGACGTCGAAAAGCCTCTGCCGCTAATAAGAAATTCACCATTAGCCAGGTATAGGAAATTCAACTCTTTCGAGAAATTCACCAAAAAGCTACCAACAAAAACCTTAAGCAGGAATAGGAAATTCAACTCTTTCAAGAAATTCACCAAAAAGCTACCAACAAAAACCTTAAGCAGGAATAGGAAATTCAACTCTTTCGAGAAATTCACCAGAAAGCTACCAACAACAAATCGGGTAGACACAAAGTGGCACTATGATGCCACTTGCGAGAAAATTATCAAAGAAACACGGCGTCGGCTCGGTTTTTTTTATATTGCTTGAAAAGTTCATAATTGAAACTTTATTAAATGTATTACGATATGTTTTTGCTTAATGTGCACGAATGTTTTCATTTTGTAATAAATCGACATACATTTTTGACTACGGCTACGAATTAGATTGTACATAGAATTTAGCATTTTTGCTGAAATAGTGTGATCAAAAAGTTATGTGGACAGGGAAGGACAAAAAAACAATTTATATTTCTCCTTGATATTGAGTTTCCTTGATTAGTTTTATGTTTTTCAAGCCTTTCATATCATTTTATGATTTTGGTAGATATTTTATATGTAATGTACTCGAAAATCTCCCAAAATTAAAAATAAAAAGTGGCAATGCATTTCACCAGAGCAGAGCTAAAGATTTCGCTACCATAGCATGCTTCTCTTTTCCTCATGCTATATGCATATGTTGAAGCAGCGTAGCTCTAATCATTGCAGGGATTAGGAAGAAGAAGAGTTAGACCTATAGTCCTATATGCCTACGATGTCTGACGGAAAATCATAATCTTTGAATCATATATAACTATATATGTCACTCAGGAGCCGTTTCTATTTTGGCTCTTTTCAACACGGTCTTGAGTACCCACCACGGTCTTGGGTACCCACCACGGTCTTGGGTACATACCAAAATGAATATTTTTCACTTAGGTACTCACCAAAAGTATTTCTCTCTCGCTCATTTTTTGCCTATCGAGTAACATCTCTTTCTAATTGGCGCGGAACGTCACGCCCAAAATCTATGTGAGTGACATATATAGTAACCCAGTCGGCATTGTAAGCTACATTTGTAAGGGTAATATTCCGGCAATATTGCTGCAATGTTACATTGTAATATTGCAAATGGAATATTGCTGCAATATTGGTGCAATATTGCATATGCAACATTACTTTTGTAATATTGCAGCAATATTGCAGCAATATTCCATTTGCAATATTACAATGTAACATTGCAGCAATATTGCTTTGTAATATTGCTGGAATATGACTACTGTAATATTGCTGCAATATTGCATACGCAATATTACTTTTGTAATATTGCAGCAATATTGCAGCAGTATTCCATTTGCAATATTACAATGTAACATTGCAGCAATATTGCTTTGTAATATTGCTGGAATATGACTACTGTAATATTGCTGCAATATTGCATACGCAATATTACTTTTGTAATATTGCAGCAATATTGCAGCAATATTCCAATTGCAATATTACAATGTAACATTGCAGCAATATTGCTTCAAAATATTTCTGGAATATGACTACTGCCCGTACCGGGCAATTCTTTTTGCTCTCTTTCGTTTTCTCTATCTTTCTCTGTCTTTCGAACAGGGCAAACGTGAAAAACAGGTAAGAAAATAAAAATTGCTGGGCAATCTTTTTTATACGTGTTTACGTATTTTCGAGATATTTTCGAGATGAAGCTCTACGAATTATTAAAAAAAGGTTTGTTTGCATGCAATTTTTTATTGCATTTCGAAACTTATAACTTATGTTCCCAAATTTAATTAGAAAACAATACAACAAATACATACAATACATTACAATATAAGCTTCGGAGGTCTATATTTCGAAAATTAATAGTGATACAACGAGCAATGCCACATAAATAAAATCTCGTTTAAAAGCTGAACTGACGTCATGATGATAGCAAAATTTCATTTAAGTTGTGTCGTCGCGTCGTTTTTAACACATTCATTAGTAGGTACTCACTGCAATAGGTACTTGGTTCACTAAATTGAATCATCACCAAAATGTAATTGAAATCTCCAACGTTCAAAGCGTCTGTTACAATTTTTTATACCGGAAAAAGTAAAACGTGGGTGAAGAAATTTAAACAAATACTTAAAAAAAAGAGGCAACCTTTGATTTTTAAAACTATAGGTACGTGCATTTATAAAGTGGAATAATTCATTATTCGCGAAAAAAGCTTACTTCGGCCGCAACGTTTTACTATGAAGATAAACTCAATAATAACATAAATTATATTCTAGGTGAAAAACATAAGCAATGGAGGAAGAAAATATATTTGTTATTGTCCGCGTTGCAAAAAAAGATTATTTTATGATAACTTTAGGAGGGATCAATTATGCAGATCTTACTAATCATATACTGCGAAGATTTATGTCTGACAAACTCGCTGGGCGATTCAACATGGCTGGTAAAAACCGAAAAGGGGAGCCTCAAAAACGTAGGTTCGCGGATTCACGTTTGTTGAAGGCAATAATAAGTAAGTCAAAATCGAAGTGTTCTTAAATATATGTAAATATTACTTTTACATGAATTATTTCAGAAGCCGCCAGAGTAAAATTCGCAAATAATAACCATGCCATATTTGATGAGGATATACTGAAAAGGTCCACCATTGCCAATTGGCTGACACACGCGCCTACTCGCGAAAAACGAACACGGTAAAAAGAAAATTGTTCACTTGTATAATGGATTAAAACAACATTTTTTTAAATTTAATTTTAACTTAAAATCTCTTTTTTTAAAGGGACAGACAGCATAAAAATTGTTCAATGGAGGAAACCAACGACAATTATCAATGAGCAGAGGAGCCAGTTTGCATTGAGAGTCCCGATAAAAAAAAATGAATTTATATATTTTTTTATTTAAATAAAAGTTGAAAAACTTATTAAGTATAAAGAAGTCGTTATATTTGTTTTAAGTTGCAAGATTAAGGTAATATTCCATTAATATTTCAACAATATTGCTTTAATACTTCCGCAATATTCCATTAATATTTCAACAATATTGCATTAATATTTCAAAAATATTACAGCACTATTTCAACAATATTGCATTAATATTTCAAAAATATTACAGCAATATTTCAACAATATTGCATGAATATTGCAGCAATATTCAAGTTATATTGCCACAATATTGCAGCAACATTGCAAATGCGATGAAAAGGCGGACATTTACATATTGGAGCAAGGTTGTAGCAATATACCTGCAATATTGCTACAACATTCCTGCAAGTGTAATATTCCAAAAGCAATATTGCTGCAATATTGCTGCAATGTAAAATGCCGACTGGGAATATATGCTTTGAATTTTTGGTCAAGCAGGTAACGATGTTAGACGGTGTGTCTGAAGGTCTATATCTATGTCGGTTCAACCCTCATTTGTGCGCAATATTCAATGAGTGAACATCGAGCGGAGAGCGGAAATTTTTTTTAAAACGAGCGGAAAATTAATTGAAAAAATGGAAGAAAACAATTTTATTTCGGAACTAATAGAAGTTTATCGTAGTTTGTCGGCTTTTTGGAACTTTGAGTCAAAAGATTGTAGTGACCGGAATTTAAAAACGCTAGCTACGAAACGCTTTGAATTAAACTGAAAGAAAAATATCTTGAGACCACAATAAAAGTTAACGCAAAGAATTAATATTCTTCGAACCTGTTAAAGGAGGGAATTAAAAAGGATTTCGGCATTACAAAGAAGTAGCGCTGGATATAGTCATTACTCATAATTTTCTTTTTTAGGTTTTGCCAACGGAAAAATACGCTTTGTTATGCGCGGTATAGACACGTCAAATGTTGTATCAACTTTGAGCGTGTGTTAGCAGGTACCAACTTGAATTGACTATAAACATGTCGTACGATATTCATTTTTTTTTTTAGCGAATTTCGAGTGCAAAGGACATGCGCTATTGTTTCGGCTACCTGGTTGCTTTTAACAAAGCGTATTTTCCCGTCGGCAAAACCGAAAAAAAAAATTATGAGTGATGACTATATCCAGCGCCACTTCTTTCTAATGCATATTATTTGGAGAAACGTAGAATATACTTTCTCCCGTGGTGACTGGCGATCCCCACGTATAGCAAGCTGAGCAACAAGATGCCGAGAGAAGAAACAAGTTGGCAGTTTCTTCCATGGTGTTTGGCGATCACCATGTATAGCAAGCTAAGCATAATACTTTAAATACATTTCTTCTTTTTCTTTCCAGATTAATATTTTGAATTGACTTTACATAAGATAAAAATAAGATGGCGGAACAATCTGGCGCGGTCATAGGCGTGACGCCAGAAAACAATTCAAATACTGATGCGATTACGACTAATTTAAGTGATAATCAAAAGACAAATTTATATGTGAAAGAATGGCTGAACTCACCACCATCAGTGGTTGGTAGTCGTCATTATGCTCTCAGAGACTACCCGTCGGGTAAGGATGTGGTCAGAAAAATTGGGGTGAACACAACGCAGTATACTACTTTTGCCTCGGTAACCTCATCTTACATTGCACTATGGGAAACAGTTAAGCCGGTTCTCGAACCGAATCCCAGTCAAGCTACATCAGAACCATTGCCCCAGGAAGAACATAATAGTGTGTGTGTGCCCACTCAGGAACAATTAGCAAGCGTAGCCATTCCAATTCAAAACGGGTATAAACAAGGCCTATATATATTTACACGATATGAGGGATTCCTTACTGTCCATCAGCATTACGCCAAAATGTTAAAACTTAGGACCAGGGGGCCAGTAATTGGTGTAAATCTAAATCACGTCGTATCGGTTCAACCCCAAATCCCTGATCCAGGACGAAATACTTCATCCACCTCGTCTTCTGGCGGATCCCAGCATTCATTGGATATTGTAGAACAAATCATTGAACCTTCCACAAGCGGACTACAAGTTGAAGAGGATGCACAACCACGGCCGTTGGTTGCTAGAAGCAAGGTTGCATACATACCAATAAGGGTGGTTTCCACTTCTCTGGCTCCAGAGGCAGACGAACAGCTGGGGGCACATCGGTCCCAAGCTTTCACCATCATATTAGAAACTTTAAGCGAAAATACACCCTCGTTTGTAAGATCCTCAATAAAGAATATTCTTATGAGAGACCCGGCCACTGGGTACGCTATAGCACAGGGAATGAACAAGGACACATTTACTGTATATGATGTGGCTCCTATGATGAGAAACTTGTTGTTGACCCATTCCATATCAGGCCAATCTTCAGAAAGTTCACTTTTAACAGTGATCGAGATCGGTTGGCTATGGCATCCCGCTGTGTTGCATGTCGTACTGAGAACGTTGATCTTTCGTGTTTTAATTGTAAATCTCATTATCATTCAACCTGTGCTAATTTAACTGATAGCAATGCACTAAACATCTTAAAAAATAATCCTAATGTGGTTTTTGTTTGCAATAACTGCAAAACCTGCTCGGTGGACCTAGTTGCAAATTTTTCTTCTTTGAAAAGTGAAATCATTGAATTGAAGTCTACTCTAATAAGTTTGATACATGAGCATCTCTCGCTAAATTCGGGTAACACGTCGTCTAAAACTAGTCACTCTCGGCTTACTAAAACCTCTGATGAGAGTGCGTTACGAAATTCTCCACGGTCTTCGGATTCTTCTTTGAGAAATCGCGCTCTGATTGCAAACAATGCTATAGTTACTCGCTCTAAGACTAAAGTAACAGCTTCTGGAATTTCTACATCAAAATGTAATGCTAGTGAGCAAGGAAAATCTACACCAGTAAATAAACAACAACTGCCTTCAATTTCTAATATGAGAAATCCCGCTATTCCTAATCGTGCCTCTACCAACAATTCTTCTCTTAATCAACCTCCATCGTCTCTTCTTATCACTGATTCTACCAATTCGCTAATCCCAAATGATGATTGTACTCTGCCGCAGTCCGCAGCACATAATACTGGTTCTAAGCATGCTCTCACTTTGTTATCAAATAATAATCAAAGCTCTGATTGGGTTGTTGTTGGTGGAAGAAATCGCAATAGAAAAAACACTATTATTGGATCAAACAATAGCAACGATCTTAATGTTGTAATACGCAAGAAATGGTTGCACCTATCGTCGTTTCAACCTTCTGTTTCTGAAGAAAATATAATAGATTATGTTGCTAAGCATACTAGTATTGATAAAGCTCAACTTTCTTGTTTCAAGTTAATTAAAAAAGACTGTAATATTGAATCTCTAAGTAGAATTAATTTTAAACTTGGTGTATCGTCTGCATTTTATGATAAAATTATGGATACGCAATTGTGGCCTGCTGAAGTAAGAGTGCGTCCGTTCCGGTTTTTTACAAAGGAAGGGAGTCAGCCTCCGGATGCTTAAAAGTCAATAATGATTCTCCGTCAGAATCTTTAAAGATTTATTATCAAAATATTGGTGGAATGAGAACGAAATCTAACGAAATTTTTTCTGCTACTTTGCACTCTGAATTTGATGTTATTGTTATAACTGAGACGTGGTTAAACAGTAATTTCTTTGATGAGGAATTTTTTGATCCCAATGCATATAGTTTATTTCGTAAAGATCGTGATGAAAGTAAAACGGGCTGTTGCCGTGGTGGTGGAGTTCTTATCGCGGTTAAACGAACCTGTGCTGCGAAACCACTGATTTTGCTAAATTCTGACTCAATTCTTGATCAACTTTGTATCTCGATTCAAGGTAACAGTAATTCAACTTTTATCTGCGTTTCCTACGTGCCTCCAAACAGTTCTTTTGAATTGTATAAAGCGCACACTGATAATATCTGCTTTATTGCTACGCATCATGTAAAGGACGATCATTTCTGTGTGCTTGGAGATTTCAATCTCTCTAACTTGGAATGGAGATATCTTACTAATTCCTCCTCTCTCACTCCACTAAATGTTAGATCTGATATTGAATCATATGTTATTGATAGTTTCTCTAATATGGACTTGCTGCAGATAAACTCTTGCTTTAATAAGTTGAATCGACTTCTGGACTTGGTGTTCATTAGCAAAAATGTTGGCTGTACTTTGACTGAACCTGCTGTTCCTATTTCTTCTGCTGATATGAATCATAACACCCTATGTATTGCTTTAAGCTTTTATGAATTCTTACCAAGAACTAAGCCCTCGGGTAACCATTTTGTGTATAAATTTAATGACTGTAATTTTCATCTTTTGAATTTAGCTATAAGTGATATTAATTGGACGATGGAATTAGAATCGCTTAATGTTGATGTTGGCTTTAAATATTTTAAACACACACTTAATGAATTTTTCCATCGTTACATTCCGCAACGCCTAAAAAGGAGATATGCTATTCCATGGGCAAATATGGGTCTTATGAAGCTTAAAAATCTTAGAAACAAGTTCTATAAAAAATACCTTTTGTCAAAAAATATCTTCCATTTCAATCTTTACAGGAATTATATGAGGGAATTTAACTTCCTTAATAAATTTCTTTTTAAACAATATATTGCTGGCTTTGAGTCTAATATCAAAACGAACCCAAAAGATTTCTGGCGATTTATTAATTCGAAAAGAAAGAGTAGTAATTTTCCGGCATACATGTTCTTAAATAATAAATCCTCTAATTCTGTTCATAACTCGGTCAATCTTTTTGCAGAGTTTTTTCAATCTAATTTTGACCCAATTTTGAGTCAAATGAGTTTGGACTTATATCCTTGCATCTCTAATACAAATATTAATTTTGGTGGCTTGTACCTATCTGAAAATGATATTGAAAATGGAATTGCTCGATTAAAAAATTCCTTGAAACCTGACTTGGATGGATTTTCCTGCTTTTTGTTTAAGAAGTGCCTCAGTTCGCTTATTAAGCCTTTGCAGATTATTTTTAATAAATCATTGTTATCTGGGTTATTTATCTCTGATTGGAAAATTGGATTTATCACTCCGATTTTTAAATCAGGTAATAAATCTGATATATCTAACTATAGGTCCATATCAAAACTCTCGACTGTAAGTAAATTGTTCGAAAGTATTGTCAAAGAAAAAATATTTTTCGCAGTAAAAAGTCATGTAACTTCAGTCCAGCATGGGTTTGTGCCTGGTCGTTCGACAGTTACAAATCTTACAATCTTTTCGGAGTATTGTATAGCGGCGTTCATGAAAAAAGCACAAGTTGATGTTATCTATACAGACTTTTCCAAAGCATTTGACAAAGTATCCCATGCGCTTCTTATTTATAAATTAGAATTGTTGGGATTTCACTCGAATATGCTCATGTGGCTAAAGTCCTATTTGTGTAACAGAGTCTCATATTTAAGTAATGAGCTGTCTTTGTTCGAGCAATTGACTCAAGTGTATTACCATTTTATTCATTTATTAATGATATCCCAAATGTAATTAAGTTTTCAAATGCTCTACTTTTCGCTGATGATCTTAAAATTTATCAGATTATCGACAATAATTTCGATGCTTTGAACTTCCAAAGTGATATTGCTTCTTTGAGCGAATGGTGTGCTAAAAACCATTTATTTCTAAATATTTCGAAATGTTCTGTTATAACTTTTTCTAAATCTGAGAATATTATTGATTTTCCGTATACCTTATCTAACTCACTACTTAATAGAAAAGAAATAGTGAAGGACCTTGGTGTACTCTTTGATGCTAAATTCTCTTTCGTGCAACATATTAATTACATAGTTCCGAAAGCTTATTCCATGCTTGCCTTTATTCGGCGTAATAGCTCTGACTTTCGTGATCCCTATACGGTTAAGTCTTTGTATGTGGCCTTAGTTAGATCAAGATTAGAATATGCATCTTTTATATGGAACCCATGTTATTCTTCTTCTAATTTACGTATCGAACGAATTCAAAAAAAATTCATTAAGTTTGCACTGCGCTCATTCCACTTTGAATATCAGACTGTTTCTTATGAAGCACGTTGTATGCTAATTAGTTTAAAATCACTTGAAAGTAGGAGATCGATTCATGGTTTATCGTTCATTGCTGATATTATCAGTGGGAAAATTGATTGTCCAATGATATTAGCTGATATAAATTTCAATGTGCCAGTTAGAAATCTTCGCTCTAACAGCTATTTTTACCTAGAGGTACGCTTAACTAATTATGCCATAAACTCTCCTGTGTATAGAACACTAAGAATTTTTAATTCCATCTCCAATTCACCATGTATTGATTTTGATGTTCCTAGAGATCGGCTTAAGTCTATTTTCAACAACTGCTTTTCATTTTAGTTTTAATGTATTGTAATGTATGTTTGAATTGTATTTATCTGAATTTAAAATTAATGATGGTTATTTAAGTGAAATTAGTCTGTAAGAACAATGGTTCATAGACATAAATAAATAAATAAATAAATAAATAATGCCGAAATCCTTTTTAATTCCCTCCTGTAAAGGTTCAAAGATTTTTATTTTTTTTGCGTTAGATCTTTTTTGTGGTCTCCAGATATTTTACTTTAAATTTAATTAAAAGCGTTTCGTAGCTAGCGTTTTTTAAATTCCAGTCGCTATAATCTTTTGATTAACGTTCCAAAAAGCATACAAACTACGATAAACTTCTATTAGTTCCAAAATAAATTATTTTTCTTCCATTTTTTCAATTAATTGTCCGCTCGCTTTTAAAAAGTTTTCCGCCCTCCGTTCGATGTTCACTCGTTGAATATTGCGCACAAATGAGGGTTGAACCAACATAGATATAGACCTTCAGACACACCGTCTAACATCGTTACCTGCTTGACCGAAAATTCAAAGATTTTGATTTTCCGTCAGACATCGTAAGTGTACTCTTCATATAGGAATATAATTACATTTTGGTCCATCTTTAAAATCAAGGCTGAAAAATAAAAGAATTTCGGTTAATTTGAATAAATTCTCTTCAAACAAATTTAAAGCTACTTACCGCCTTTTGCAAATCGAAATGATAAACAAAAAACATATGTTTTGGTGAGTACCTAAGAGAATGGTGGTGGGTACCCAAGACCGTGGTGAAACGAGCCAAAAGCGAAACGGCTCCTGAGTGACATATATAGAATATAGAACCAGTGTTGTTAAACGTAGGGAAAATTCCCTACATGTAGGGATTTTTGTCGAAAAAAATGGGTGTAGGGAAAAAAAGGTCAGATTTTTTTAAAACCTTTAAATGTAGGGAATTTTCTTAAAAGGACCTAAAAATTTTTAAATGACTGTAAAATTTCTCTTAAAGAAGAAGTAGGTAGAAAAATTTCATGCCAAATTTTTTTGCTTGTGGCAGCATAGTTTTAATACGAGTAAGTACGGCAACAATGACATTGGGATATCATTTTACTGTTTTAAAGTTGTGCCGCGCTTTTTTCTTGGCAACTTCCAGAGAATTTTTACTTTGAAAGTAAGTATAAAATCACTTCAACTTTTTCTGTTTTTGTATTTAAAATAAATATACATATTTTACAGGAATGAGTTCGTCTTCTTTAACTGAATCTTCGGAAGAAAACAAAAAAATCAAGTACAGAAAGCAAAAGTTCAACAAAAAGTGGCTGAAAGACGAAAACTTCAGTGGTTGGCTAGAAGCCATGGATAATGATCCCTTTAAATGTAAATGCGTTGCGTGCAATAAAGTTTTGAAATGCGGAAAGTCTGACCTCCTTAAACACGCTGAAACAAAAATGCATCAAAAGAGTGTAGAGGCAATAAAGCAGATAACTAAAATAAGCAGCTTTTTTAAGAAACCTAACAGGAAACTTGACGGTTCTAAAAACTTCGAAATAAGACTCAGCTTGTTTTTCGCCAAGCACAATGTTGCGTTGCATGTAGTGCATCATTTAATTCCTCTTTTAAAAGAAATCGCGCCAGATTCTGATATAATAAAAAATGCCGAACTCGGAAGACAAAAGTGCACAAGCGTGATTAAAAATGTATTGGCAAAAGTAGAAAAAGAAAGCTTAGTAAATAAGTTGAAGCCGACATCGGACTCAACAAACATATGTGCCTCTTGGTGAGATTTGTCGACGAGGAAAGCGGACGAGTTGTGGTCAAGCTATTGGATTTACTTCCAATACGAACTGATTGTACTGCAGAAGCTCTGTACAGAGTTTTTAAAGAAACTATTTTATCTCTTGAAATTCCATTCGACAACATAATTGGTAAATGAAATACATGTGTTTTCTGAATATGCATATATATAAAATTGAATGTTCTACTGCTTTTAAGGCATGTGCAGCGATGGGGCAAGCGTGATGATCGGGCAGCATAATTCGTTTGCATCGAGGCTACTGAGCGACATCCCAAATGCCATAGTTGTTAAATGCATATGCCATTCTACAGCTATTATTGCTAGTAAGGCGTGCTTAACGCTTCCCAGAGCGCCTGAGGATCTTTTGAGGCAAATTGGCTCGTATGTTTCGGGAAGTTCCAAAAGATGCGCACAGTTAGAAGCTCTGCAGGAAATGCTTCACGAAAAAAAAAAGAAAATCCTAAGGACTTGTGCAACTAGATGGCTCTCACATCACAAATGCGTCGAAAGCATATTGGAAAATTGGGATGTGTTGTTAGCATTTTTCAACCAAGCTGCTCCGCAAGATAAATTAAAATCCACGGAATTAATTTTAAATGAACTGAATAATGATTGCAACAAGATTTATTTACTGTTCCTTAAGTATGTTCTCAATTATTTTAATACGCTAAACGCACTCTTCCAATCCAAAACGCCGTTAATACAGGTGATCCAACGAGAATCGATCAAAATATTTTTAAGCTTAGGGCAAAACTTTGTTTAAAAAACCGAGCTTAAAATAACTTGTGCTGTTAGATCACCACATGTATCTCTACCGATTGAAGAAATTTGTCTTGGCCACGAATGTAACGAACTCCTAAATACTGTTCCGAAAATTACTGCAAACAAAATTAGAACAGACTGCCTGCAGTTTTATATTACTGCTTTGGAAGAGATACAGCGGAGATTACCGCTCAAAAGTGACATATTCAAAGAAATGGAATTTTTAAGTCCAGAGTTTGCAATGGCACTAAAAGGAAACAAAAATGAATTGTCATTTACAAACATCAAAATCGTTATGTAGCCGGCAACCCTAGTCGAGTGAAGCTGTTTTAATTTGCGCTCCGGTAAACAAAAAAAAAAAAAAAAAAAAAACCAAAGTTAAACAAAGTTTAAAATCCCGAGAAAGAGTAACCAACCAAACTTGAGCAAAAGCTCAAAAAGGATCCATCTCGAGAAGAAATTCAGTGTCGGCCCATTTAATTTGTGGATATTCCGGCGCTGTAAATAAAGATAAGTATTGTGAAAAACATACATACATACGTGAATTGGATTTACATTGTAACCCAATTACAGACAAAACCGAGAGAGAGACAGCTGGTCTCTGCAGCTGTTTACAGCTGCCATCTGCCGGCTAGCTTTTTAATCAAAGAAGGTGATGCCAGTGGATAGATCACCTCCCTCGAGTAGCCTAGACACGAACCATAAGTCAGCTGGACTTACATATGGCGCAATAAGCCAAGCTCCACAACTTCCCAGTCGGAAACTTTTGCAAGATGGTCTCAATCTGGACCAGTTCAACAGTGTACAGCCAGTTACAAGCCAAATTTCTAATATAAAAAGTCAATTTGAGAGACAAAGATCGCGATCTATTAGTGGAATAAATTGCTGTGCCAGCAAGGATAATAGGACCAACAACACTTTCGAAAGTTCGAGTTCTGGTTACCCTACACCCACTTTTCCTAGTGCTCAAACTAAGCCCGTTTCGCCCAAACAAAACAAAATAGTTGACTCGGATGAAATGAGTAAAAAGGCAAATGAACAGCAACCGGTGCTGATCGGTACGCATAGGTATATTAATATTACGAAGAGGAAAAGAAGTCCTGTCGGAAAAACTGATGCTAGGGCTAAGTTAAATAAAACGGAAATTCCTCTCCAAACAACACTAGCGGGAAACCGTTTCGCTCCTCTAGCTGAAACTATCAGCGAAAATTCTGAATCTCAGCCAGCTAAAACTCTTAAACCACCCCCAATCTACTTGCGCGAGCGGAACTCTAGTGCACTCGTTGCCAAATTAACTGGTTTGCTAGGAAACAACAATTTCTATGTTGTTCCCCTAACAAAGGGTAATATTCACGAAACTAAAATACAAACTAAAACGGAGGATAATTTCCGCAGGGTTGTAAAAGAGCTCGAAGCTAATAACAAAAATTTTTATACATACCAGCTAAAGAGTAGCAAAGGCATTACAGTTGTGATCAAAGGTATTGAAGCAGACGTTGACACAAATGACATAAAAAACGAACTGGGGGAAAAGGGCTTTCACGCTAGATCCGTTATAAATATATTTAATAAATCTAAAGCTCCACAGCCTATGTTTAAAGTAGATTTGTTGCCTGACAACTTAAAGCTGAAGAAAAACGAAATTCATCCCATATATAATTTACAATTCTTATTACATCGCAAAATATCGGTCGAAGAGCCACACAAAAGAAATGGTCCAGTTCAATGTGCCAACTGCCAAGAGTTTGGACATACAAAGTCGTATTGTCTCTTGCGCACCGTTTGCGTAGTTTGTGGCGAGCTTCATCATAGCTCAGTTTGCAATAAAAAAGCTCAAAACGATCGCAGATTAATAAAATGTAGTAATTGTCAAGCTAACCATACTGCAAATTACAGAGGTTGCTTAGTTTATCAAGACCTAAAAAAACGCTTGAATGTCAAGCAAGAATCGGTAAGAAATCCTTCTAATAATATAATTTTTTCCGCACCAATAGCCCCTTCAAATTCTAATAACAACCCTGTGAACTCAGGAATTTCCTATGCTGATGCATTAAAGTCCGCGAGCACTGTTAATCCCCCTGCTAACACGAATAGCAGTCTTGAAGTAATGATACTCAGTCTAGCTCAAACTTTGAATGTACTTGTGCAAATGATGCAAAAGTTCGATAAACTTTTGACTGCAGTTTTAGAGAAAAAATGAGTGTCTTGAAAATTTGTGCGTGGAATTCGAATGGGTTAACTAAGCACAGGCCCGTGCGCACGGGGGGGGTTTTGGGTGTTAAAACCCCCCCCATTGAGAATAAGAATTTTAAATATTATATATAAAACGAAAAAGGAAATTTCGCACAATGGGCCAAGCTGATGCAAGAAGAATTGCATGAGCTGTCGCGTACTCGGCAACTCGTGCAAATACTTGATATAAAATAATTGGCAAATACTCCAAATAGTTCCCATTTTAATTTTTGTACTTTGATAGAAATTTTTCATGATAGACTATTAGCACCTAGAAATTTGAAAATTCTCCGGCAGAAATTTCAATTGAGGTAACTGATCCAAATAAGGAAATGCGATCCAAATAAAAACATTCGAAATCAATTCGATTTCAATAGAAATTTATTTGTCCAGATGAACATCGAAATTGCACTATTTCAGAAAATTTCGGAACAAATCTGACATTTAAAATTGAGTCAATTTAAATTTTGTTCTGAAATTGATTGCTTAAATACAAATATCGCATGTAGGCAAAAACTTTCGTGTATTGTAAGGCTTGCTTTTAACCGATATTTACTGTATATCTATGTCTAATTGTCGACGTCGAAAAGGCTCTGCCGCGATCGAGAAATTCACCCTTAGGCAGGTTTAGGAAATTCAACTCTTTCGAGAAATTCACCAGAAAGCTACCAACAACAATACGGGTAGACACAAAGTGGCACTCCAAAATTAGAAATAAAACTGAATATTTCCGAGAAATTTTTGAGAAGGCGTACACCGTCGGCAAGGAGCATGATATCGAATTGCGAAAGCCTCGGTTAACTGCGAAACAAACACATCGCAACAACGTCGTCACTGATTCAGTTGAGGATTACTTTCGCATAACCATATACGTACCATACCTTGATACTTTCATCGCTCATCTTCATGAGCAAAAGCTCAAAAAGGATCCATCTCGAGAAGAAATTCAGTGTCGGCCCATTTAATTTGTGGATATTCCGGCGCTGTAAATAAAGATAAGTATTGTGAAAAACATACATACATACGTGAATTGGATTTACATTGTAACCCAATTACAGACAAAACCGAGAGAGAGACAGCTGGTCTCTGCAGCTGTTTACAGCTGCCATCTGCCGGCTAGCTTTTTAATCAAAGAAGGTGATGCCAGTGGATAGATCACCTCCCTCGAGTAGCCTAGACACGAACCATAAGTCAGCTGGACTTACATATGGCGCAATAAGCCAAGCTCCACAACTTCCCAGTCGGAAACTTTTGCAAGATGGTCTCAATCTGGACCAGTTCAACAGTGTACAGCCAGGTACAAGCCAAATTTCTAATATAAAAAGTCAATTTGAGAGACAAAGATCGCGATCTATTAGTGGAATAAATTGCTGTGCCAGCAAGGATAATAGGACCAACAACACTTTCGAAAGTTCGAGTTCTGGTTACCCTACACCCACTTTTCCTAGTGCTCAAACTAAGCCCGTTTCGCCCAAACAAAACAAAATAGTTGACTCGGATGAAATGAGTAAAAAGGCAAATGAACAGCAACCGGTGCTGATCGGTACGCATAGGTATATTAATATTACGAAGAGGAAAAGAAGTCCTGTCGGAAAAACTGATGCTAGGGCTAAGTTAAATAAAATGGAAATTCCTCTCCAAACAACACTAGCGAGAAACCATTTCGCTCCTCTAGCTGAAACTATCAGCGAAAATTCTGAATCTCAGCCAGCTAAAACTCTTAAACCACCCCCAATCTACTTGCGCGAGCGGAACTCTAGTGCACTCGTTGCCAAATTAACTGGTTTGCTAGGAAACAACAATTTCTATGTTGTTCCCCTAACAAAGGGTAATATTCACGAAACTAAAATACAAACTAAAACGGAGGATAATTTCCGCAGGGTTGTAAAAGAGCTCGAAGCTAATAACAAAAATTTTTATACATACCAGCTAAAGAGTAGCAAAGGCATTACAGTTGTGATCAAAGGTATTGAAGCAGACGTTGACACAAATGACATAAAAAACGAACTGGGGGAAAAGGGCTTTCACGCTAGATCCGTTATAAATATATTTAATAAATCTAAAGCTCCACAGCCTATGTTTAAAGTAGATTTGTTGCCTGACAACTTAAAGCTGAAGAAAAACGAAATTCATCCCATATATAATTTACAATTCTTATTACATCGCAAAATATCGGTCGAAGAGCCACACAAAAGAAATGGTCCAGTTCAATGTGCCAACTGCCAAGAGTTTGGACATACAAAGTCGTATTGTCTCTTGCGCACCGTTTGCGTAGTTTGTGGCGAGCTTCATCATAGCTCAGTTTGCAATAAAAAAGCTCAAAACGATCGCAGATTAATAAAATGTAGTAATTGTCAAGCTAACCATACTGCAAATTACAGAGGTTGCTTAGTTTATCAAGACCTAAAAAAACGCTTGAATGCCAAGCAAGAATCGGTAAGAAATCCTTCTAATAATATAATTTTTTCCGCACCAATAGCCCCTTCAAATTCTAATAACAACCCTGTGAACTCAGGAATTTCCTATGCTGATGCATTAAAGTCCGCGAGCACTGTTAATCCCCCTGCTAACACGAATAGCAGTCTTGAAGTAATGATACTCAGTCTAGCTCAAACTTTGAATGTACTTGTGCAAATGATGCAAAAGTTCGATAAACTTTTGACTGCAGTTTTAGAGAAAAAATGAGTGTCTTGAAAATTTGTGCGTGGAATTCGAATGGGTTAACTAAGCATAAGCTGGAAATTCAGAGTTTTTTAAGCCAAGAGGAAATTGATGTATTGCTCCTCTCCGAAACTCATTTAACAAATAAAAACTTCTTTTCTATCCCAGGCTACTTATTCTATCAAACCAACCACCCAAACGGCAAGGCGCATGGAGGCACTGGTATACTTATTCGCAAAAGAATCCAACATTTTTCTCTAGATTCCTATTGTTATGATTTCCTTCAAGCAACGACACTTTGCGTAGTATTACGTGGTAAAAATATCGTTTTATCGGCGATTTATTGCCCACCTCGCTTCAGTATAACAGAAAAAATGTTTCTAGATTTCTTTGTGACACTAGGGAATAAGTTTCTTGCAGCAGGTGACTACAATGCAAAGCATACTCTCTGGGGCTCGCGAACCTGCAATTCTAAGGGCCAACAATTATACAAGACAATAATTGACAAAAATAATGCTCTTGACTTTGTGTCCCCAAGGCAACCAACTTACTGGCCATCAGACCTCCAAAAAATTCCTGACCTCTTAGATTTCGGGATCATTAAGGGTATTGCAAGAGAACTTATTTCAGCAAAAGCGACAGCTGACCTCTCGTCGGATCATTCGCCTGTTGTATTTCTATTACACAAGTATCCAATAAAACTTGAACGTTCAATCAGCCTAACAAATCCAAGGACTAACTGCCTGAAGTACAAAAAGTATATAAGTTCGCATATACATACTAAATATAAAATAGACTGCAATGAGCATATTGATGACGCCGTAACTGTTTTTTCTTCCATTCTTGAATCAGCAGCGAAAAATTCTACTCCTTGTACGGAAGACAGGACTAGAAAAACCAGGACCAATATAGAAATTGAAAACCTTGTCGCCAAAAAACGAAGATGCAGGCGCGAATGGCAACGATTCCGGTCACCATTTGCCAAAGATAGACTAAAAGACGCTGAAAAAAAGCTTAGACTAGCTCTATTCCGGGAAAAGGAAATTGAAAAAAGCCATTTTATCCAGAAACTTACACCCAGGGGTGTTAATCGGGAGTCCATGTGGATAGCGAGCCGCACTTTTAATACTCCTGTATATAGTGAGTCACCTATTCGTAGACCTAACAATGGGTGGGTGCGTTCCGACGAAGAGAAAGCAACGGCTTTTGCAGTACACCTTAATAGAGTATTTCAACCAAACCCGAGCACTATTGTACACAACTTTCCAACTCAATCCGAAAACACAAACAGAATTCGCGCAAACTTTATTCCGAGTGAGTTATCTAATACCATAAAAAGTGAACTAGTCTGTAAAAAAGCCCCTGGACATGATCTTATTACTCCGAAAATGTTAAAAAATTTACCTTTCGTAGCAGTAGTATTTTTAACTGTGCTTTTTAATTCTATTATAAAGTATGGTTATTTTCCAAAAGATTGGAAACGGTCGGTTATTAAAATGGTGCTTAAACCCGGTAAAGATCCTACGCAAACTTCCTCTTACAGACCCATAAGTCTCCTTCCTTGCCTTTCAAAGTTATTCGAAAAACTTTTGATATCCAAATTGACTCCATTTCTTCAGGAACAACATATTATTCCTTCCCATCAATTTGGATTCAGAAAAAAACACGGTACTATTGAGCAAGTAAATCGTATTACCAACGAAATAAGAATCGCATTTGAACATCGCGAGTACTGCTCAGCAGTTTTTCTGGACGTGCAACAAGCGTTCGACAAAGTTTGGCACGACGGTTTGCTGCATAAAATCAGAAACTTACTTCCTTTAAATTTTCACGCGACCTTTGAGTCATACTTAAAACATAGAACGTTTCAAGTAAAACACAACTCGTTTACAACAAAATGTTATGAAATTCATGCAGGGGTTCCTCAAGGAAGTGTTGTTGGGCCTATTCTCTATCTTTTGTACACAGCGGATATTCCTAATAGCGATCGAGTATCAATTTCGACATTTGCTGACGACACAGCGATACTAAGCCGCCACAAGGATATTTGTGTTGCAACTTCTAAGCTCCAAAATCATCTCCGCGAAATCCATGACTGGCTTACTAAATGGCGAATCCAAATAAACGAACTCAAATGCCGACATATCACTTTCACGCTAAACAGGAAAGCTTCGCCGGACATTTTCCTTAATAACACGCGCATCCCTCAATGTGAAGAAGTTACTTACCTCGGAATTCACTTAGATAAAAGATTGACATGGCGTAAGCACATCGAGGCTAAGAGAACCCAAATGAAGCTGCAAGCAAGCAGGTTACACTGGCTCATAAATAATCGCTCTGATCTAAAACTTGATTATAAAGTCCTTCTGTACAAGCAAGTTATTAAACCAATATGGACTTATGGTTTGCAATTGTATGGACATGCAAGCGCTTCGAATATAGACATTCTACAGAGAGCACAATCTAAAATCCTTAGGACAATTACAGGAGCCCCATGGTTTGTTACAAATGAAAGAATACATAGAGAGCTCAACGTAGAAATGGTGAAAACGGAATTCGCCAAAATCAAAAAAAAATATTTTTGTAAACTGCGAGCGCACGTAAATCCACTAGCGCGCTCACTAACTAATTCATTACACTATTCGAGGCTAAAAAGAAATGATCGACCAGCGCTTCCAAATACAACAGGTGCAATCCATGCACATTCAACAACACAGCTCTCCTAGCTGATTGCCGACTCGGTTTTCGGAGTGCAATCCATGCACATACAACAACACAGCTCTCCTAGCTGATTGCCGACGCGGTTTTCGGAGTGCAATCCATGCACATGCAACAACACAGCTCTCCTAGCTGATTGCCGACGCGGTTTTCGGAGTGCAATCCATGCACTTCCAAAAACAACAGCTTTCCTAGCTATAAAGTCAAAAAATCTACATTCTCCCGGGTAATCCACTGCATAACCACCTTACTGAGCTTTATATTAAGCTCTCCAACACCGTTCTCAATTACATGTGCTCCTACACACACATCATAAAAGCCTAGCTCCAGCGAAAAGGCACGTAATTATCTAAAAATTACATCCCATAAAGGATTCTTCAAATCTGAATATGCTCTGTGATATGTAATTGTTAACTTTAGGTGTAAGATTTTATAAATTATTGATAGACTCCTATCCAAAGGAGTGTCCAATAAATTAAATGAATTGTTTAAAAAAAAAAAAAAAAAAATTTACAAACCTTTCAAAAAAAAGTTGGAACTTTCTTACAGGAATGGAGAAATTTATTCAATTTTTAGAATAAAAAGTTGAACCTTTTAAAATGACTAGACAATTTTGGAGCAAATCAGTAAAATGAAAAATTTAATAAATCCTTCTTTTTCCAATTTAAAATTAGACTTTGTTTTGCTTTAACATGCAAGCCGTTCGAAGAATTTTCTCAGGAGGAGCAAAAAAAAAGAAACAAGCCAGTCATAAAATTTTAAGTCATTTGATTAACGATTTTGCAAATAAAAAAAATTTTGTACTTCCAAGCAAGGAATTCATTACCAAAAAATTATTAAAACTTCGACAGGAAATAGCCAGCGTTTTAAGTTTAAAAAAAAACAAACCTCAACCTGTTATTTTTTTTTACAACAACAAAAGCCTTTAAGTAATTTCAGCTTTTGAGTAAAACTTTTAAAGTTTAAGGCTGAATGCATTTTCAGTTATTATTTTTAAAAACACAGCTTCTAGCTTTAAAGTTTAAAATTTAATTTTAAAAGCTAATTTATTTCTTTTTTAGTTAGTTCTTTTCGAAACACTTATAGTGTTACAAGCTTTAAAAATTACATTTTTTAAATTTAAAAGCTGAATGAATTTTTTTAGTTGTTTTTTAAAGAAATCTATCAAAATGTATATTTTAAATAAAATTTAAAAAAAAAAAAAAATTTAACCAAACTTAAAAAATTGATTCTGTTTAAGTGACCATTGGGAGAATTCAGTAGAAATTTGACTTTTGTGAAACAAACAGGGAAACGAACCGGGAAAAAAAATTTCAAAACATTTTTTAGCAAAATGATTTGTTTTTGCTCAACATGTTGAGAAATCTAATTTAAAAAAAAAAAAAAAGTATTCAAAATTAACGTTATTTGAATACCCTCAGTGCAAATGTAAGTGTTGGTAAAGGCTCAAGCAACATTCAAATTGTATTCTAAAAACCCTTAAGGATTCAAGTGTTACCTTGTTTTAAAGTTAAAAAACAACACAACCTTTAATTTTTAAACCAATTTGGCATTAGAACGCCTAATATAACTTTAATAAGGCATTGCATCCCTATTAGTTAATAAACATTATTTGTCATAACAAATGGTGTTAATTAAATAAAACGAAAGAGTGCCGCCCTAGGTGTCATGCCTAATATTACATTATATTTAGCGATCCTTTTCGCTTTTGACATTAGTCAAAAGAAAATAATATACCCATGAAACAGTATAAAAATAAAATTGTTTGTTGTAATCAATTGGGAAGAATCTTCAAAGTGATCGGGTGAACGGCTGCGCTGTATACTGCCGAACTTTAAAATATAAATTTTCAAATTATATAAAAAGGAATTTTATTTAATTACATGGCGACCTTGGCCTACGGAACCCTCGGGAAAAATTATTAAAAATAAAAAATTAAAAAGTGAAATCTAAAAATAAAAAATACGAAGAACAAAAAAATTCCTCACAACTATAAGAAAGAGGAACGGTTATAATTCGGAAAATTTAAAGCGAATGAAACTCCCTATTGCCAATTACGGCAAGAATTAAACAGTGCTTAACTCCCCAACCGAAAGAGGTGCGTTTTTAAATCAATTAAAACGCGATTTTCAAAAAAAACAAAAACAAACCCCATTCATGATTTAAATCGGTAAAAATGATTGGTTAAAAAATTTTAAAGATTTTAAGTATTCGGCTATAGGTCGGCAAAACGGGCGAAACCAAAAAAAATAAAATTATTTCAAACCCAAAATAAAAAATAACTAAAACATTGGGAACGGCCTCGAAGGCCGGATTATTTAATTAATTTAGTGGTGCTTAAAATTAATCAAAAAACATTTAAAAACCCACCAGACAAAAAAAAAATATTGAAAAACAAAACCAAAAATTCCTATGGCAATTTACCAAGTACAGCCTACAACGCCCCACCGAGAAAAATAATCAATAAACGCCCGGCAAAAAAACAACCCCACTAGCAACGGGACCGTAAAAAATAATGGCAGATAGCAACCCCGGGCAATGAAAAACAAGGGCGAAGCAACCCCCATAAAAAATCAACCTACCTCAACCCCGGACCTAAAAACATCAACCGTCACACTAGAACGCCTGGACCAAAGATTAATCAATATAAATTTGTTCTAAATTTAACACAAAAAACCTTATTTTAAAAAAGGCAAGAAAATAAAATAAAATTTTTTAAAAACACAACACAAACAAAATCGAAGTTTGCAATTTCCCAAAGTAAGTTTGAAAGGCAGTCCAACCCAACACTTGGGAAGCGGACTAAAAATTAGTGAAATAAAAGCGATTTTGAAAATCATATAAAGCGGAACAAAAACCATTACCCTCAAGAGCCCCAAGTTAAACATTTAACTACTTGCAACCGCATAACAATATAGCAAGTTTAACAAACATTAAGTCATTAATGTTCTAAAATCAATTAAAAATATTTATATAAAAAATAACTAAATATTTTCAAAAAAACTAACACAACAGGTACCAACAAACTTCACCCAATTTCTTGACCTTCTTTCCAACCTTTTCTGAGTAGCGATAATTCAGGCACAGAGTCAGAGTCGAACCAGAGCAGGTAACGAAAAAACAACCAGAAACATGACTCCGATAGAGTTTATTAACACGGCAACAAAATTGCTTCCAGAATTCGATGGAAAAGTCGATAACCTTAATAAATTCATTAATGCACTAGATTTGCTTGAAACAATTAAAGAAGAACATGAAACCATAGCAATTTCACTAATAAAAACAAAACTAACACAGAACGCCAGCAGACTCTTGACAAACGAAAATACAATTAATGCAATAAAAACAACTCTACTACGAGGTGTGAAACATGAACCATCTCATTCACTGGCAGCCAAAATGCTTAGCATAAAGCAACAACAAAAATCCAACAACGACTTCACAAAAGAAATCGAAAACCTCGCAGTCCAGTTAGAAACTTCATATATCGCAGACGGCATGCCGCCAGACTTAGCAAAGCAATTCACAATAATTTCTGCAGTAAAACAATGAGAACAAACGCAAAGGCAGAAGAATTAAGAGCTCTCATGCGATCGAGTCAATTTGCGTCAGTTAATGAAGCTACATCTAAGTTCCTCGAAATAGGTGCAGAATTATCGCCCACTATGCAAGTCAATTATTTAAACAGATCACAATTTTCTGGTAGAAATAGAGGCCGTGGTACTCAGTATAACCGTGGTAATATTTCGTACCGTGGAAATAATAGAAATCGCAATTTTAACCAAAGATACGGGAACAATAACTATAACCACCAAAATACAAACAATGCTAGCAACGGCTATAACAGAAATAACTACAACAACTACAGAAATACTAACAATTATAACAACAACTATAGAGGTAGAGGTAACTACAATAATTCCAACAACAGAAATATACATTACCAAGAAGCTTCGGAAAACTCAGAGCGCCCCCAGCCAGCCCAACTGGGGAGTCAACTGGAAAATCAAATGAGAAGTCCTCAAATCTAAATAATGCTTCCATATTAAATATCAATCTATCATTTGGTAATTTTGTTCACATTTTTTCATCACTAAATAATTCAATATCTACTTTCCTTCTAGACACAGGCTCAGAAATTAGTATTTTTAAAATCTCATTTAATAATGACATACCTATAAACACGAGTCATACTTACAATCTTAAAGGCATAGGAGAAGGTATTATCAAAACTTTAGGCTCTAACAAAGCCACATTACATATAAATAATGCAGAAATATATCACCAATTTCAACTAGTGGACGAAAAATTTCCAATTCCTTGTGATGGTATTATAGGTTTAGATTTCATAAAACATTTTAACTGCATCTTAGATTACAACTTGTATGATCAAAGTCGGCTCATAATACGGCCACAGGGAATAAGAGGTCAGTTGGAAATAGAAATTTCAGAAAAATATACAGAAAATTCACTCAGTTTACCCGCCAGAGCAGAAGTAATAAGGAAAATTCACGTAATCTCGCAAGAAGAAAACCTACTAATCCCTAACCAAGAAATAGACAAAGGAATAATTATATCAAATACAATAGTTAATGCTAAAAATGCTTACGTTAAAATAATAAACACCACCGATAAAGACGTTTTTATAGAACAAAATGACATCAAAACAGAAAACCTAGATGACTATTACTGGGTCAACTTACATCAAATAGACAATAAACAAGAACGTAAAAAAACAATTCTAAATAAATTAATTCAAAATTGCCCTTTAAATCACAGAGAAAATCTAATAAATTTATGCTCAAATTATACAGATGTCTTTGCGCTCGAAACAGATCCATGTACTTTTAATAATTTTTACAAACAAAAGTTACACCTAAATGACAAAACACCTGTATACATAAAAAATTACAGATTACCACACACTCACAAACCTGAAATAAATAAACATATAGAAAAATTAATAAAAGACGATATAGTTGAACCATCCGTATCAGAATATAATAGCCCTATTCTCCTTGTTCCGAAAAAATCACTGCCGAACTCCAGAGAAAAAAAATGGAGATTAGTAATAGACTACAGACAGGTTAACAAAAAATTAGCTGCAGACAAGTACCCATTGCCACGAATCGACGATATACTTGACCAACTAGGTCGAGCAAAATATTTCTCATGTCTAGATTTAATTTCCGGTTTTCATCAAATCGAACTAGAAGAACAATCACGAGATATTACGTCATTTTCAACCGACAAAGGCTCATTCCGATTCAAACGCCTACCTTTTGGTTTAAAAATAGCGCCCAACTCATTCCAAAGAATGATGAACATGGCTTTTGCTGGATTAGGCCCAAGTAAAACATTTTGTACATGGACGATCTTATAGTAATAGGATGCTCAGAGATCCACATGCTAAACAACCTTAAAGAAATTTTTCAAATCTGCAGAAGCACAAATCTTAAACTAAACCCAGAAAAATGTAAATTCTTCAACTCCCAAGTCACTTTCCTAGGTCACAATTGCACAGACAAAGGCATACTACCTGATGAGTCAAAATTCCAGAAAATTCAATTATACCCAAAACCAACTACCGCAGAAGAATGTAAACGTTTCGTTGCTTTTGTCAATTACTACAGACGGTTTATACCCAAATTTTCACACTATTCATCCCACATAACTAAATTAACAAAAAAAAAAGTCCCATTCGTTTGGTCCCCTGAATGCGAAAAAGCTTTCCATTACTTAAAAAATTCCCTACTATCACCTCATATACTCCAGTATCCAAATTTCGATAAACCATTCTGCATAACAACTGATGCAAGCAAAATAGCATGCGGAGCTGTACTCAGCCAAGACCACAATGGCATACAATTACCCATAGCCTTTGCATCACGATCATTTACAAAAGGGGAAAGCAATAAATCCGTAATTGAGCAAGAACTCACTGCCATTCACTGGGCAATAAAATTTTTCAAGCCATATATCTACGGTACAAAATTTTTAATAAAAAGCGATCACAAACCTCTAACATACCTTTTCTCAATGAAAAACCCTTCCTCCAAACTTACACGCATGCGTTTAGATCTCGAAGAATTTGACTTCGAAATAGAATATATAAAAGGCAAAGATAATTGCGGAGCAGACGCTCTCTCGCGCATTGATTTTGGGCAGATCACGCAGCTTAGAGAGGAAAATTCAGCCAACATTCAAATCGTCACACGATCGAAAACGAAAAAAGTAAACACACACCACCAACACGACAAATATTCAAAAGAAAAACAGTCCGAACCACAGATATATAACACAATTACAGGACAAGAAGTGAAAAAATTACCAAGCCTAAAATTTATATTAAAAAGTTGCGCAACAAATGAACTAGAATCCTCAAAATTAATACTATTCCATGGAAAAATTAAAATATTAGAAATAAATGCAAAAGATCTCATTGCCCATGGGATAATTGCTTTAGAGCAATTGTTTCCCAAACTTGAAAAAGCAGTTGGCAATAAAAACTTTAAAAGCATCAAGATCGCGATCAATGACGAATTATTTAAATATGTCAATATAGAGGAATTCAAAAGAATAGGCAATAATTTATTAAAAAAGGTGACTATAGCAATTACACCAACCGTCACTAAAATTACTTCAACAAATGAGAAATTGGAAATTTTACAAAAATATCACGATGACCCTGTCTTTGGAGGCCACCCAGGTGTCACTAGACTTCTCGCAAAATTAAGAAGACTTTATTCATGGAAAAACATGGCTTCAGACGTGAAGTCCTATGTAAATAACTGTGAAAAATGCAAGCAAAACAAAGCTGGCAAAACCAACATAGAACCACTGGTTACAACAAATACACCAGTCAAAGCTTTCGATGTCGTACAAATCGACACAGTAGGCCCACTTCCTAAATCATTTAACGGAAACGAGTACGCTCTCACAATAATTTGCGATTTAACAAAATTTCTTGTTACCATAGCCATACCTAATAAGTGTGCCAACACCGTAGCAAAAGCAATAATAGAAAACTGCATACTAATACACGGACCCATTCAACAAATTTTTACCGACATGGGCACCGAATATAAAAACCAACTATTCGAGGAAATATGCAAGCTACTAAAAATTCAAAACAAAACGTCTACAGCATACCACCACCAAACACTAGGCACCGTTGAACGGTCACACAAAACATTCAACGAATACATACGTTCATACATATCCACAGACAAACTAGATTGGGATCATTGGCTACAATACTTCACGTATTGTTACAATACGACTCCAGCAACCACTCATGGTTATACACCCTTTGAGCTAGTATATGGTAAAACAATTATCCCTTATGATTTCATGTTACATGGCAAAGTAGATCCAATTTACAACATAGACGATTACAAAGCTGAGCTTAAATTCAAACTTCAAACAGCTCAAAAACGTGCAGCAACCTTATTAGAAAAAGCTAAAGAAAGGTCAAAAGAAATTTATGATAAAAAAGCAAATCCACAGCTTATTGAAACAAATAATATGGTTTACCTCAAAGATGAAGCAAGCCACAAGCTAGACAAGCTTTTTAGAGGCCCGTTTAAAGTACTCGAAACTGATGATTTCGGAAATTGCAAAATCGATACAAAACCAAAGGCCACCCTTGTACATAAAAATAGATTAAAATTAGCATAAGACTCAACCTAAACTATATATACAAAAAAAAAAAAATTTTTAATCCAATAAGTCATTTCAATATAAACATAGACTTACTCCTTTTAATAACATTTAATTCTTAATTCTCTTATTAATTATATCTACTATATAAACGGCCGATAATTTTAAGTTCCCAATACAATATATTTAATTAAATTTTAACAAATATAATAATTAATAATATCTCTTGTAAAACAAAAAAAAAAAAAAAATTTTTTTTTTCCCAAAAAGGGAAGGTGTCATGGATAAAGGCTACTAAGCAACATTCAAACGTTGCCTCATTCTAAAACACCCTTAAGGCATTCAAGTGTTACCTTGTTTTAATACGCCCTTAACACAAACGAACACAACTCATATCTACATATTTCTAAATCCAATTTCGGCATTCCAGCAGACGCCGTAACTATACACTTTCGGCCAATGCAAGCGCATTGCGACCTCACACTATTAGTTCAACCTAACGACATTATTTGTCATAACACCAACTCCGCGCCTGCTCTAATTACAATCGACCCAAACGAAAGAGTGCCGCTCCTCAGGTGTCATGCACTAATCGATTGCACATGTGCCATCCGATTCTAGCGATCCTCTTTCGCATATTTGACTATTGAGTCACAAAGCAAAGGCCAGTCAATCCATGACCCTATAGAAATTCAGTATAAAAATAAGAATTGTTTGTTAGAATAATCAATTGGTGTAAGAATCTTCAAAGTGATCGGGCTGATACTGGCTCGCGCTGTATACTGCCGATCACTCATAAATAAAATATAAATATTTCAAACTTATATAAAAAGGATACTTTTATTTAATTACATAAGAAAATAAAATGGTAGGGAATTTTGTAGGGAAAAAATTTTGGGAGCGTAGGGAAAAGTAGGGATTTTTTTGAGGCTGTGTAGGGAATTTCGAAAAAAGTATTTAACAACACTGTATAGAACTATAGCTGCAACTTCGGCCAAAAGCTATTACGTGGTACACCACACTTTCTATTACGTGGTTCACCACAACACTCGACTTATGGCGTGGTTCACCACAGTTGAACTTTTCCACAAAATCATGCCATAACGCGCCAAAATTTGGCCGAAGTTGCAGCTATAGTTCTATATGCTATAAACATGTCGTACGATATTCATTTTTTTTTAGCGAATTTCGAGTGCAAAGGACATGCGCTATTGTTTCGGCTACCTGGTTGCTTTTAACAAAGCATATTTTCCCGTCGGCAAAACCGAAAAAAAAATTATGAGTGATGACTATATCCAGCGCCACTTCTTTCTAATGCATATTATTGGAGAAACGTAGAATATACTTTCTCCCGTGGTGACTGGCGATCCCCACGTATAGCAAGCTGAGCAACAAGATGCCGAGAGAAGAAACAAGTTGGCAGTTTCTTCCATGGTGTTTGGCGATCACCATGTATAGCAAGCTAAGCATAATACTTTAAATACATTTCTTCTTTTTCTTTCCAGATTAATATTTTGAATTGACTTTACATAAGATAAAAATAAGATGGCGGAACAATCTGGCGCGGTCATAGGCGTGACGCCAGAAAACAATTCAAATACTGATGCGATTACGACTAATTTAAGTGATAATCAAAAGACAAATTTATATGTGAAAGAATGGCTGAACTCACCACCATCAGTGGTTGGTAGTCGTCATTATGCTCTCAGAGACTACCCGTCGGGTAAGGATGTGGTCAGAAAAATTGGGGTGAACACAACGCAGTATACTTTTTGCCTCGGTAACCTCATCTTACATTGCACTATGGGAAACAGTTAAGCCGGTTCTCGAACCGAATCCCAGTCAAGCTACATCAGAACCATTGCCCCAGGAAGAACATAATAGTGTGTGTGTGCCCACTCAGGAACAATTAGCAAGCGTAGCCATTCCAATTCAAAACGGGTATAAACAAGGCCTATATATATTTACACGATATGAGGGATTCCTTACTGTCCATCAGCATTACGCCAAAATGTTAAAACTTAGGACCAGGGGGCCAGTAATTGGTGTAAATCTAAATCACGTCGTATCGGTTCAACCCCAAATCCCTGATCCAGGACGAAATACTTCATCCACCTCGTCTTCTGGCGGATCCCAGCATTCATTGGATCTTGTAGAACAAATCATTGAACCTTCCACAAGCGGACTACAAGTTGAAGAGGATGCACAACCACGGCCGTTGGTTGCTAGAAGCAAGGTTGCATACATACCAATAAGGGTGGTTTCCACTTCTCTGGCTCCAGAGGCAGACGAACAACTGGGGGCACATCGGTCCCAAGCTTTCACCATCATATTAGAAACTTTAAGCGAAAATACACCCTCGTTTGTAAGATCCTCAATAAAGAATATTCTTATGAGAGACCCGGCCACTGGGTACGCTATAGCACAGGGAATGAACAAGGACACATCTACTGTATATGATGTGGCTCCTATGATGAGAAACTTGTTGTTGACCCATTCCATATCAGGCCAATCTTCAGAAAGTTCACTTTTAACAGTGATCGAGATCGGTTGGCTATGGCATCCCGCTGTGTTGCATGTCGTACTGAGAACGTTGATCTTTCGTGTTTTAATTGTAAATCTCATTATCATTCAACCTGTGCTAATTTAACTGATAGCAATGCACTAAACATCTTAAAAAATAATCCTAATGTGGTTTTTGTTTGCAATAACTGCAAAACCTGCTCGGTGGACCTAGTTGCAAATTTTTCTTCTTTGAAAAGTGAAATCATTGAATTGAAGTCTACTCTAATAAGTTTGATACATGAGCATCTCTCGCTAAATTCGGGTAACACGTCGTCTAAAACTAGTCACTCTCGGCTTACTAAAACCTCTGATGAGAGTGCGTTACGAAATTCTCCACGGTCTTCGGATTCTTCTTTGAGAAATCGCGCTCTGATTGCAAACAATGCTATAGTTACTCGCTCTAAGACTAAAGTAACAGCTTCTGGAATTTCTACATCAAAATGTAATGCTAGTGAGCAAGGAAAATCTACACCAGTAAATAAACAACAACTGCCTTCAATTTCTAATATGAGAAATCCCGCTATTCCTAATCGTGCCTCTACCAACAATTCTTCTCTTAATCAACCTCCATCGTCTCTTCTTATCACTGATTCTACCAATTCGCTAATCCCAAATGATGATTGTACTCTGCCGCAGTCCGCAGCACATAATACTGGTTCTAAGCATGCTCTCACTTTGTTATCAAATAATAATCAAAGCTCTGATTGGGTTGTTGTTGGTGGAAGAAATCGCAATAGAAAAAACACTATTATTGGATCAAACAATAGCAACGAACTTAATGTTGTAATACGCAAGAAATGGTTGCACCTATCGTCGTTTCAACCTTATGTTTCTGAAGAAAATATAATAGATTATGTTGCTAAGCATACTAGTATTGATAAAGCTCAACTTTCTTGTTTCAAGTTAATTAAAAAAGACTGTAATATTGAATCTCTAAGTAGAATTAATTTTAAACTTGGTGTATCGTCTGCATTTTATGATAAAATTATGAATACGCAATTGTGGCCTGCTGAAGTAAGAGTGCGTCCGTTCCGGTTTTTTACAAAGGAAGGGAGTCAGCCTCCGGATGCTTAAAAGTCAATAATGATTCTCCGTCAGAATCTTTAAAGATTTATTATCAAAATATTGGTGGAATGAGAACGAAATCTAACGAAATTTTTTCTGCTACTTTGCACTCTGAATTTGATGTTATTGTTATAACTGAGACGTGGTTAAACAGTAATTTCTTTGATGAGGAATTTTTTGATCCCAATGCATATAGTTTATTTCGTAAAGATCGTGATGAAAGTAAAACGGGCTGTTGCCGTGGTGGTGGAGTTCTTATCGCGGTTAAACGAACCTGTGCATCGAAACCACTGATTTTGCAAAATTCTGACTCAATTCTTGATCAACTTTGTATCTCGATTCAAGGTAACAGTAATTCAACTTTTATCTGCGTTTCCTACGTGCCTCCGAACAGTTCTTTTGAATTGTATAAAGCGCACACTGATAATATCTGCTTTATTGCTACGCATCATGTAGGTAGGTAGGTAGGTAGGTAGAAGTGGCAGCTGCTTGCTCACGTAGGCACAGTAGTTTGGCCCGTTGTGGTACCACAAGAATTGTCACGACACTTCCCTTACACATCTAGTGGGGAAGCCAATTTGACTTCCTAATGAACCGAGCGATATCTTTGACTTTCAATTCGGACAGCTCGGTGAGACTGATGAAGAAGGGGTACCCAAGGAGAGACCGCCTTCTTCTTGCCAGGGCCGGGCATTGGCACATAAGGTGGAAGACAGATTCCTCCTCCTCTTCTGAGCGACAACTCCGGCAAAAGTCATTATTCGGCACACCTAGTCTTGCAGCGTGTCTGCCGAATAGGCAGTGACCGGTGAGTATTGCCACCGTCTGGTGGATGGAGACGCTGCTTAGACTTACTAGCTCTCTGGACCGTCTCCTGTTCAGAGACGGCCAGGTTTGTCTAGCAACCCAGCAGGAGTCTTCAGTAACCCATCGCTCGTTTGCTAGGATTAAGTACTTTTCTTTGATGAGAAGTTTTACTGTTGCCAGTGGAACTCCGATGTTGGAAAAGGAGACATCCGATAGCAATGTACCCATTTTAGCCAATTCGTCTGCCTCGCAATTTCCTTCAATGTCCCTGTGTCCCGGTACCCAAAGAAGGGATACCGAGGAATGTCCCGCTATCTCGTTAAGAGATTTCCGGCATTCGCGAACAAGCTTGGATGTGGATTCGACCCCATCCAGGGATTTGATGGCTGCCTGGCTGTCGGTGAAGATGTAAATATTCCTGCCAAATATTTCATTACACATGAGCAGCCAGGCGGCATGGTTGATTGCCATGACCTCTGCCTGAAAAACGCTGCAGTGGTCCGGTAGGCGGAGGGCAAGCTTAATGTTTAAGCTGCTGGAGTAAACAGCATATCCAACCCTAGCGTTGAGTTTGGAGCCGTCGGTATATATTTGAATTGAGTCCCCGCTGATATTGATACCATCGCACCACTCCTCCCTGCTTGGTACGAGTGTTTTAAACCTTCGTTCGAAGCAGAGCGAGGGGGTGCAGTAGTCGATATCAGTTGGGGTAGTGAAATCTTTTATCAGGATTTGAGAATGACCGATGTCGGTTCTTGGCCAGCGACAGACAGTATTTAATCGCGCGGCGGCGATCTTCGCCTGTTGCTTTATTAGGAGTGATGTTGGAATCCAACATAGAAGCGTAAATAGTGCCTTCGTTGGAGTAGTCCTTAGCGCCCTTGTTATCAATAGAGCGGACTGTCTCCTGACTTTGTCCAGGGATAGCAGATAAGAATCTTTCTCTGCTACTGGCCACCAACAGGTTGAGCCGTATAGGAGAATAGGTTCCACTACTGCCTGGTAAATCCATAATATTGACTTGGGGGACAACCCCCATTTTGTACCTATTGCTCTCCTACAGCAGTATAGGGCGCATAAAGCTTTCTTTGCTCTTTCCATGGTGTTCTCTTTCCATAGAAGTTTGCAGTCTAGTGTAAGCCCCAAGTATTTGACTTGGCTGCTTAGTCTTAAAGTAACCCCATTAAGTTTTGGTAGGTTAAAGGCAGGAATCTTGTATCTCCTTGTGAAGAGTACTAGTTCAGTTTTGCTGGGATTAATCCCCAGGCCACACTCTCCACTCCAGCGGCAGAGTGTCTTAAGATGCTGGGACATCAGATTTGATATGATGTCCAGATGTTTGCCAGAGACGGATATGACAATGTCGTCTGCATACGCTGTGACATCGCATCCGATGGAATCGAGTTCCATTAGCATAGAGTTTACGACTAGGTTCCAGAGAAGTGGGGAGAGGACTCCGCCTTGGGGCGTTCCTCTTACCACCTTCCTGCTAACCCGTGTATTTCCCAAATATGACGTAATCTTTCTATCGATTAACAGGCTGTTCACTAGGCTATTAATATTGTCATCGACCCCTAAATGGGATAGTGCTGATACAATAGCTTGAGAGCAGACATTGTTGAAAGCCCCCTCTATATCAAGGAACGCGGCTAGCGTGTACTCCTTGTAATAGAGTGATTTTTCAATTTTTTTGTGTCAAATTGTGTAGGGCTGTCTCAACCGACTTGCCTTTATTGTAGGCGTGTTGTGAGCCCGATAGTCTGTAAATACCAATGTTATCTTTAATAAAATGGGCCAGAATCCTCTCGAACGTTTTCAAAAGAAAGGAGGATAGGCTTATGGGACGGTAGTCCTTTGGTTTTGTGTGACTTGCTTTTCCCGCCTTGGGGATGAAGACGACCCGATATTCCCGCCAGTTGGCCGGAATATAGGAGAGCCTCAAGCAAGCGTTATAAATCTCCGTAAGCCAAGGGATCGCCCACGCAAACGAGCGCTGCAGGTCAGCTGGTACGATTCCGTCCGGGCCGGGGGATTTATATGGTGCGAAGGAATTTATTGCCCATTGCACCTGATTGGTTCTTACCTTCCCTCTTAGGGAATGATAAGAGGTCTCAGGAGTGAGAAGAGATCCGTTATCGGTTTCTGAATAGCTTCCTGGAAAATGAGCGTCCAGAAGGATTTCCAGCGTTTCTGAGGGAGTGTAGGTCCAAGTCCCATCCTCCCTTTGAATTCCTCCTGGCTGCCTCGGCGAGGAGCTTAGGATTTTGCGTAGTCGGTTCGTTTCGGAGATACCTTCTATTCCGTCACAGAAGGACCTCCATGACGATCGCTTCGCTTTCCTTACTGCATATTTGAAGATGCGGAGGCTCTCCTTATAGGGTTGCCAATCCGATGATATTTTAGCTTCGTTGAAGCACTTCCTGCAATTTTTCCTTAGGTTTGCAATATCCGCATTCCACCAAGGAGGTTTAGATTTACCCCGAAATTTCGTTGGGTTGCATGCAAATTTAGCTGCGGCCGAGTAGGCCGTTGTGAAGGTGCCAACCGCTCCGTCCAAGCTTTGTATGTCTTGGATAGGTGGAGGCACCGTTTCAAGTTTGGCTTCTAAGAAGTTGTGAAACTTCTCCCAATTAGTGTGTTTCCTATTTATAAACGTGGTTGGAGCTTTAAGGTCCAATCCCGCAATAAGAAAGGTAATGTATCTATGGTCCGACAGTGAGCAGTCTGTAGAGACCTTCCACTGCCGAACAAGCCTGGACGCCCTCTCACTAATAAGTGTGAGGTCAATGACTTCGCATCGATTACTGGTCACAAATGTAGGTTCTACACCTACGTTGACAAAAGTGAGCTTATTGCCTAGAATAAAATCAAGCAGTGACTCACCTCTTTCGTTTGTGTCGGTGCTGCCCCACACCTGGTGATGTGAGTTGGCATCCGCCCCTATGATGATGGGGATGTGCTTCCCATTTGCTTCCATCGTTAGGGTCCTTACTAGGCTGCTGGGTGGACTCGGCCCGTGATCGTGCGCCATGTAACTTGACGCTATCCACACTGGTGAGCCTCTTACACCGACCGCTATGCATGCGTTGTCGCTGTCGCAGAACCTGCTGAGGACGATACTGTTAATAGTGCTCTTAATTAGGATACATGCCCGTATTTTACCTGTATCAGGTGATATCAGGGTATACCCTGAGAGGTTTAATCCACAAACCCGCTCCTGGTAGATCCAAGGTTCTTGGATTAAGCAAATGTCCTCCCCTGTTTCTTTCAGTCGGAGGAGTAGGGCTGCCGATGCTGCTTTGGAATGGTGAAGATTAATTTGCACCACCTTCACCATCCTTGTGCAGGCAGATGACGGTCTGTTCCGGGTCCTCCTCCCCAGAAGACAGAGGGGCTTCTTCTTGCTCTGAAGTCAGAGCAAGGTCGAAGAAATCCCCAACTATTTCGGAGGTCGAGACCGTGCTACATCCGTCATCGGAGTGTAGGACCGCCTCTTTCTCCGCCGGGTCCCCCGTCTTATCGGGTGGGCCCGTAGTTCCCTCCGCAGGTGCAGAGGGAGCAGGTTACTGAGCCGCTTGCCGCGGTGCTCGCTTTGTCGCCCTTGTAGATGCGAAGGGTGGTCGACCCGAAGCCGTAGTTGACCACACACTTTCTCTCCTGCAATGGCGCAAGGGACTCTTCATTTAACACGACGAGTACCTCACGCAAGCTTCCGCTGGGCTCTCCAACCTTCACCACCTTCCAATCGTGGGTTGGGAGGTCAAGATTGCTGAGCCTCAACAGTTGGAAAATCTCCTCCGGCGACGATGGCTCCAGTGGAAGCCAAGCCTTCGATCTCGGACGGCTTGGAATTTGGTCCCTTGTAACCGCTTGAAGGTTAGCGCCGGGCCAGACCTCTCCCACTTCGGCGATGGCTAGCTTGTATAGATCCGCTGAGCGTTGATCCGCACATGCTATCAATTTCACGTGCCCTTGATACCAACCTGCATCTCTGCAGACTGGTGAAGGGCCGGGGTGGGCAAGGACAACCTTGCTATAGACGCGCAGCAGCGCGAGTTCAACCAACTTCCAGTTAGCCGGAGAGATGGTTCCGTCGCTGTTGCTGGCGTCTATTATAGCCCATATGAGAGAGCTTTTCGCTATCTCATTATAGGGGCGGGCCGTATTCGGCTTGGAGGCTGTAAGCCTCGGTTTTTTACCAATCTGAGTGTTGGTAGAAGCGGAGGTGTCTGCCGACCTTTGTCGCTTTTGAGTTGCCCCTGTAGCAGGTGGCATACTCTCCGGACGAGCATCGGCATTTTTCTTGGCCCATTCAATGGATGCCTTATCCGTTTCCGTTAAGGATTCCGGAGCAGAATGCTCAAATTTTGCTAGGATCCGCAAGGCGGCCCTGCGGGTCCTGTACGCCCGTGTTGAGGCGTTCCGAGCTTTGTTGCCCGTGGAACTAGTGCCGGCCGCGTCCCCAGTCTGCGCAGGAGCCGGCTTATTTGCCGAGGTACCTGCTGAACTGAGGGGCGCTTGGGCAGGAGTGGCATCAGTGCTAGGCTCATTTGCCTTTGCATTGGTGCTCCTTGAAGACGAGGCAGCGTCGCTACCCTTTACCGGTGCGGTGCGGGAAACAGCGCTTTGCCTCATGATTTGAGTGCGGACCATCCTACCCTTAGGGTGTGGAGGGCCCGATTTTTTAATGCCGCTGGGTGCAGCTTTCTGTTGTCCCCTGATGGGTTGGACATATTTGGATTTATACCCATCCCGAGAGAGTTGGGTTTGAGTCCCCCTGAAGGGTTGGACTCGGAAGTTGTTTTGTTTGTTTTTGTTTTTTGTGTGTCCATTCTATATGGGCCCCAACTCAAAGCCGCTATCTCCACTTGTTGTGTAGTCGCCTAAATGGTCCCATGGTTATCTATGCAAGCAGGGAGGCCATGCGAGGGTTGGCACACGCCCTTATGGGGTCGTGTGCTCAGAGCCAGACCAGCGCTAATTAGGACATAGTCAACTAAACCTACACCACCAACTTAATGGCGACAAGCTTTGAACGTACTTTGAGACCTAGCCAGGGTTTGAGTGGGGCGGAAGATGGCTGAGGCATTGGCGCAAGAGCCATTTCAGTGGGATTTCACTCCCCTTATTCAGGTCTTGCAATACCCCAGCCACCAGCTCCGTGGCGTCAAAACCAATCGTTGTTCCGGGTCGTGCCGTTTGATGCGTACCAGCTGCTGTAACAGTAGCTGAAACGCATCGGGGATTGTTTACAGTTTTCTCTGACATGAATTGATTCGTCTACATGCTCGACCATGGGGCCTTGTTCCCGAAAGTTGCCCTGATTACTTTTAGCTTCGGTGCTCCTCTACGACCTTACCGGTATGGGTGGCCCTGTCCGGCATCGCTCGGAGATTCATCACACGTACTGGGCCCCCTCACCACGACGAGGTAGTAATCGCGAGGGAGACGCATCATGTAAAGGACGATCATTTCTGTGTGCTTGGAGATTTCAATCTCTCTAACTTGGAATCGAGATATCTTACTAATTCCTCCTCTCTCACTCCACTAAATGTTAGATCTGATATTGAATCATATGTTATTGATAGTTTCTCTAATATGGACTTGCTGCAGATAAACTCTTGCTTTAATAAGTTGAATCGACTTCTGGACTTGGTGTGCATTAGCAAAAATGTTGGCTGTACTTTGACTGAACCTGCTGTTCCTATTTCTTCTGCTGATATGAATCATAACACCCTATGTATTGCTTTAAGCTTTTATGAATTCTTACCAAGAACTAAGCCCTCGGGTAACCATTTTGTGTATAAATTTAATGACTGTAATTTTCATCGTTTGAATTTAGCTATAAGTGATATTAATTGGACGATGGAATTAGAATTGCTTAATGTTGATGTTGGCTTTAAATATTTTAAACACACACTTAATGAATTTTTCCATCGTTACATTCCGCAACGCCTAAAAAGGAGATATGCTATTCCATGGGCAAATATGGGTCTTATGAAGCTTAAAAATCTTAGAAACAAGTTCTTTAAAAAATACCTTTTGTCAAAAAATATCTTCCATTTCAATCTTTACAGGAATTATATGAGGGAATTTAACTTCCTTAATAAATTTCTTTTTAAACAATATATTGCTGGCTTTGAGTCTAATATCAAAACGAACCCAAAAGATTTCTGGCGATTTATTAATTCGAAAAGAAAGAGTAGTAATTTTCCGGCATACATGTTCTTAAATAATAAATCCTCTAATTCTGTTCATAACTCGGTCAATCTTTTTGCAGAGTTTTTTCAATCTAATTTTGACCCAATTTTGAGTCAAATGAGTTTGGACTTATATCCTTGCATCTCTAATACAAATATTAATTTTGGTGGCTTGTACCTATCTGAAAATGATATTGAAAATGGAATTGCTCGATTAAAAAATTCCTTGAAACCTGACTTGGATGGATTTTCCTGCTTTTTGTTTAAGAAGTGCCTCAGTTCGCTTATTAAGCCTTTGCAGATTATTTTTAATAAATCATTGTTATCTGGGTTATTTATCTCTGATTGGAAAATTGGATTTATCACTCCGATTTTTAAATCAGGTAATAAATCTGATATATCTAACTATAGGTCCATATCAAAACTCTCGACTGTAAGTAAATTGTTCGAAAGTATTGTCAAAGAAAAAATATTTTTCGCAGTAAAAAGTCATGTAACTTCAGTCCAGCATGGGTTTGTGCCTGGTCGTTCGACAGTTACAAATCTTACAATCTTTTCGGAGTATTGTATAGCGGCGTTCATGAAAAAAGCACAAGTTGATGTTATCTATACAGACTTTTCCAAAGCATTTGACAAAGTATCCCATGCGCTTCTTATTTATAAATTAGAATTGTTGGGATTTCACTCGAATATGCTCATGTGGCTAAAGTCCTATTTGTGTAACAGAGTCTCATATGTTAAAATTGATAATGAGCTCCCAAATGTAATTAAGTTTTCAAATGCTCTACTTTTCGCTGATGATCTTAAAATTTATCAGATTATCGACAATAATTTTGATGCTTTGAACTTCCAAAGTGATATTGCTTCTTTGAGCGAATGGTGTGCTAAAAACCATTTATTTCTAAATATTTCGAAATGTTCTGTTATAACTTTTTCTAAATCTGAGAATATTATTGATTTTCCGTATACCTTATCTAACTCACTACTTAATAGAAAAGAAATAGTGAAGGACCTTGGTGTACTCTTTGATGCTAAATTCTCTTTCGTGCAACATATTAATTACATAGTTCCGAAAGCTTATTCCATGCTTGCCTTTATTCGGCGTAATAGCTCTGACTTTCGTGATCCCTATACGGTTAAGTCTTTGTATGTGGCCTTAGTTAGATCAAGATTAGAATATGCATCTTTTATATGGAACCCATGTTATTCTTCTTCTAATTTACGTATCGAACGAATTCAAAAAAAATTCATTAAGTTTGCACTGCGCTCATTCCACTTTGAATATCAGACTGTTTCTTATGAAGCACGTTGTATGCTAATTAGTTTAAAATCACTTGAAAGTAGGAGATCGATTCATGGTTTATCGTTCATTGCTGATATTATCAGTGGGAAAATTGATTGTCCAATGATATTAGCTGATATAAATTTCAATGTGCCAGTTAGAAATCTTCGCTCTAACAGCTATTTTTACCTAGAGGTACGCTTAACTAATTATGCCATAAACTCTCCTGTGTATAGAACACTAAGAATTTTTAATTCCATCTCCAATTCACCATGTATTGATTTTGATGTTCCTAGAGATCGGCTTAAGTCTATTTTCAACAACTGCTTTTCATTTTAGTTTTAATGTATTGTAATGTATGTTCGAATTGTATTTATCTGAATTTAAAATTAATGATGGTTATTTAAGTGAAATTAGTCTGTAAGAACAATGGTTCATAGACATAAATAAATAAATAAATAAATAAATAATGCCGAAATCCTTTTTAATTCCCTCCTGTAAAGGTTCAAAGATTTTTATTTTTTTTGCGTTAGATCTTTTTTGTGGTCTCCAGATATTTTACTTTAAATTTAATTAAAAGCGTTTCGTAGCTAGCGTTTTTTTAAATTCCAGTCGCTATAATCTTTTGATTAACGTTCCAAAAAGCATACAAACTACGATAAACTTCTATTAGTTCCAAAATAAATTATTTTTCTTCCATTTTTTCAATTAATTGTCCGCTCGCTTTTAAAAAGTTTTCCGCCCTCCGTTCGATGTTCACTCGTTGAATATTGCGCACAAATGAGGGTTGAACCAACATAGATATAGACCTTCAGACACACCGTCTAACATCGTTACCTGCTTGACCGAAAATTCAAAGATTTTGATTTTCCGTCAGACATCGTAAGTGTACTCTTCATATAGGAATATAATTACATTTTGGTCCATCTTTAAAATCAAGGCTGAAAAATAAAAGAATTTCGGTTAATTTGAATAAATTCTCTTCAAACAAATTTAAAGCTACTTACCGCCTTTTGCAAATCGAAATGATAAACAAAAAACATATGTTTTGGTGAGTACCTAAGAGAATGGTGGTGGGTACCCAAGACCGTGGTGAAACGAGCCAAAAGCGAAACGGCTCCTGAGTGACATATATAGAATATAGAACCAGTGTTGTTAAACGTAGGGAAAATTCCCTACATGTAGGGATTTTTGTCGAAAAAAATGGGTGTAGGGAAAAAAAGGACAGATTTTTTTAAAACCTTTAAATGTAGGGAATTTTCTTAAAAGGACCTAAAAATTTTTAAATGACTGTAAAATTTCTCTTAAAGAAGAAGTAGGTAGAAAAATTTCATGCCAAATTTTTTTGCTTGTGGCAGCATAGTTTTAATACGAGTAAGTACGGCAACAATGACATTGGGATATCATTTTACTGTTTTAAAGTTGTGCCGCGCTTTTTCTTGGCAACTTCCAGAGAATTTTTACTTTGAAAGTAAGTATAAAATCACTTCAACTTTTTCTGTTTTTGTATTTAAAATAAATATACATATTTTACAGGAATGAGTTCGTCTTCTTCAACTGAATCTTCGGAAGAAAACAAAAAAATCAAGTACAGAAAGCAAAAGTTCAACAAAAAGTGGCTGAAAGACGAAAACTTCAGTGGTTGGCTAGAAGCCATGGATAATGATCCCTTTAAATGTAAATGCGTTGCGTGCAATAAAGTTTTGAAATGCGGAAAGTCTGACCTCCTTAAACACGCTGAAACAAAAATGCATCAAAAGAGTGTAAAGGCAATAAAGCAGATAACTAAAATAAGCAGCTTTTTTAAGAAACCTAACAGGAAACTTGACGGTTCTAAAAACTTCGAAATAAGACTCAGCTTGTTTTTCGCCGAGCACAATGTTGCGTTGCATGTAGTGCATCATTTAATTCCTCTTTTAAAAGAAATCGCGCCAGATTCTGATATAATAAAAAATGCCGAACTCGGAAGACAAAAGTGCACAAGCGTGATTAAAAATGTATTGGCAAAAGTAGAAAAAGAAAGCTTAGTAAATAAGTTGAAGCTCAACAAATTTTCCGTTATGATCGATGAGAGCACCGACATCGGACTCAACAAACATATGTGCCTCTTGGTGAGATTTGTCGACGAGGAAAGCGGACGAGTTGTGGTCAAGCTATTGGATTTACTTCCAATACGAACTGATTGTACTGCAGAAGCTCTGTACAGAGTTTTTAAAGAAACTATTTTATCTCTTGAAATTCCATTCGACAACATAATTGGTAAATGAAATACATGTGTTTTCTGAATATGCATATATATAAAATTGAATGTTCTACTGCTTTTAAGGCATGTGCAGCGATGGGGCAAGCGTGATGATCGGGCAGCATAATTCGTTTGCATCGAGGCTACTGAGCGACATCCCAAATGCCATAGTTGTTAAATGCATATGCCATTCTACAGCTATTATTGCTAGTAAGGCGTGCTTAACGCTTCCCAGAGCGCCTGAGGATCTTTTGAGGCAAATTGGCTCGTATGTTTCGGGAAGTTCCAAAAGATGCGCACAGTTAGAAGCTCTGCAGGAAATGCTTCACGAAAAAAAAAAGAAAATCCTAAGGACTTGTGCAACTAGATGGCTCTCACATCACAAATGCGTCGAAAGCATATTGGAAAATTGGGATGTGTTGTTAGCATTTTTCAACCAAGCTGCTCCGCAAGATAAATTAAAATCCACGGAATTAATTTTAAATGAACTGAATAATGATTGCAACAAGATTTATTTACTGTTCCTTAAGTATGTTCTCAATTATTTTAATACGCTAAACGCACTCTTCCAATCCAAAACGCCGTTAATACAGGTGATCCAACGAGAATCGATCAAAATATTTTTAAGCTTAGGGCAAAACTTTGTTAAAAAAACCGAGCTTAAAATAACTTGTGCTGTTAGATCACCACATGTATCTCTACCGATTGAAGAAATTTGTCTTGGCCACGAATGTAACGAACTCCTAAATACTGTTCCGAAAATTACTGCAAACAAAATTAGAACAGACTGCCTGCAGTTTTATATTACTGCTTTGGAAGAGATACAGCGGAGATTACCGCTCAAAAGTGACATATTCAAAGAAATGGAATTTTTAAGTCCAGAGTTTGCAATGGCACTAAAAGG
This sequence comes from Chlorops oryzae, assembly GCA_020466095.1. NCBI lineage: Eukaryota > Metazoa > Arthropoda > Insecta > Diptera > Chloropidae > Chlorops > Chlorops oryzae. Next base: position 67,569,000 of record CM035806.1, read on the forward strand.
AAACAAAAATGAATTGTCATTTACAAACCTTTCTAAAATATTAAATGTTGATGTTAACTCTGTCTTACAGGAATGGAGAACATTTGAGTTCAATTTTTCAGAATATGAAAAGTTGAACCTTTTAAAGATGACTATTGACAAGTTTTGGAGCGAAATCAGTAAAATGAAAAATTTCAATAACATCCTTCTTTTTCCTAATTTGGCAAAATTAGCCACGTTTGTTTTAGCTTTACCACATAGCAATGCCGATTCTGAGAGAATTTTCTCTATTGTGACGGATGTACGTACAAAAAAAAGAAACAAGCTCAGTCATAAAATTTTAACGTCTATTTGCATTATACGTTCATGTTTGCAAGATGAAAATAAAGATTGTTGTAGCTTTCAATGCAAGGAATCTCATTACCAAAAAATGGTATCCTCAAAACTCTACGATCATGTGAAATAGCTCATGTCGTTTTAAGTTTAAAAAAAATACAAATCCTACAACCTGTTATTTTTTTTTACAACTAAGCTTAAGAAGCCTGTTCAAAGTTGCTGTCGCGCCGCGTAAACGCCGACTAAGGCACGGCGACAATTAATTACTCATTACTTCACAGACAGAAAGAACGAACTCGGCTCTTCCGCGATTTTAGCGACAGCGAGGGTCACTAACTCGAAAAGCAGCAACGGTTCGTGACAGGCGTGTGAAAACCGGCTCCCGAAACAAAAAACTCGAACAAAAAAAAAATATAAAAAACCAACCGAATTTTCACGAAAAACAATAAATTTTTCAAAATTGAATATACTCCCACTCGAATGGTGGATCCATTTTTTTGTTAGAAACTAAGTTGGGCACGAAGCCCCAGTGAAGTGGTGTATTATATATATATATATATATAAGTTTCAAAGTGTATCGTATTTTTTTTTTCCATTTAACGGCAAGAAGCCGGAATCTTTTTTTTCTTTCTCAATAACCTATAAACGTGAATACGCGACGCGTAAACGCCCGTTCCAGCAACCTCGCTATCCTCGTGCTCCCGTCAACCCATAAGCCGGAGAAGAAATCGACGTTTCAACACCATCCGGCGAGATCAAGGTACGTTCCACTTTTCTGCTCTTAACCTCCCTCGACGAGGGTGAATTGTACATTTGGCGATCCTGCCAGGAGTCTGGAATCAGACTCTGGTGGACCATTTTTCAGAGGAAGGGTTGGGAAAGATCAGTCCACGCCGGCCACGTGCAGGGGAATTCGAGTGCCCTTCAGATGTCATTCCCGCACTACAAAACCACAAGTGCATAATCACGCGCCAAGCTGGTGGACCGACCTTTTTCCCCCTCCCTCCTCTAAGCTAACATTCGCGCGTACCTGAATGCTAGTTCGAAGAACAAAAAGAGCAACCAAAAAGAATAAATTTGGCTGCGAAAGTTGAGCAACAACAACAACAAGCGACCGGCGCCAAGCCGTCTGTTTGTCATTGCGACGTTTCGTCGCTGAGTCTAGTAGACAGCGAGTCACTCGATCAGTGAGCGGTAGTTGTTGTTGTTGGCTGTTGCATTCGGTGCTTTGACTAAGACAAGTCGTCTATAATCATTTCATACACACACGGACGTACATACTTACGTGTTCGCTGGACGCAATAGAGGGTTGATTGCGTTGAGCATCGAAGAGACAAACAAGCGACGAGACATACATACATACCTAAGCTCGAAGTCAGCTTGCTTTGGTCTGTAGTGTATCCTTCGCGTAGAAGAATTAATATTTTTATTTTATAGTTTTTATTTCTTTATATCCTAAAGGTTTTTATTTTGTTATGTCCCGCTATTGCTGAGCGGCAGGACTCGCAAATCTATTTGGCGGCTAGCGCCAAATATCTCTATATTTATACGGCGGAGATACGCCAAAGGAGTCAGCGACTAGCGCTTAATTCACCTTTTTATATTTATCCGGCGAAAGGTGCGCCAAATCGAGAATGGATAAGCAAAGGGTTTCGCATGTAAATCCAATCTGAAGTTCCAACTGAACTTCAAGCTTTATTTATATCAAAAATATGTTAAGTAAGCATAAATGAATTACAATTGAAAAATATAGAATCTTATGAATTAGCTTGTGAGGTATGCTGACAAAACACTTTCCCACGATTCGACGACGCTGCCTGCAAAATATGTTGCTCATGCAATGAGTGCAGCTTGCAAAGAATTTGGTCATATGAAACCATTTATGTCGTGAATGAAGTGGAAAAATGAGTTTGTGCGTTCGTGTGTATACATACTACACCCTCACCCTCTAGAGAAAAAAAAAAATTGTTGTTTTTTTTTTTTTTTTTTTTTTTTTTTTTTTTGTATATACATACGAAGTAGAAAATTATTTGTGTTAAGCATCTTAGAATATAGTATTGCCTTAAAATCTAAATTTCGCCTTAAAAGTTTAATTATCGTGTAAAATTTTACTTATCGCATGCTTCTAACTAATGCTTAATATATAGTATCTATATTTTGTGTATTTTCTTACTCACATAGTTTTAAATTGTTGTTATGAACTAGTTTTCTTTTATTCTTATACAATATTACTGAATTAACACCTTGTCGTTCTAATATCTTAAAAGGACCTTCATAAGGACTGTCTAATTTCTTACCTGCATAATTTCTTAAGAAAACTAGGCTACCTATCTTAAATTCAATAGGATTTGAAATCTTGTCATAACATTCTTTATTTTTAATTTTTGAGTTAATCAAATACTTTCTTGCATTCTCATGTGCGTTTTGTAATCTCACTTTGAGCTCATTTTGAAAACGATCAAAATTGTAAATAGGTTCGTTACTGTAAATCTTTGTTGGCAAGCTTGGTAATCTTCCAAATATTAATTCAAAGGGGGTGTATTTTGTGCTCGTATGTGGAGTGGTATTATAAGAGAACGTATAGTAAGGTATATTCTTATCCCATTCTGCGTCTTCAGTGCAACATAAAAGATATTCGTTGAAAACTCTATGATTTCTTTCTATTCCACCTAAAGATTCGTGGTGATAGGGTGTTGAGGTTTTTTGTTCAATGTTTAATAAACTACAAATTTCTGAAATAGTTTGATTTACAAATTCTTTTCCCATATCTGTTTTCATTGTTTTTAAATGACCATATTTTAAAATGAATTTTTCACCTATCGTTTTTGCTACTTCTAATGATTCTTTAGATGTCATAGGGAAAGCTTCGACGTATTTGGTTAAGTCGCATTGTAGAGTTAAAATATATCTGAAATTATTTGAAGGGCGTAAGGGTCCTATTGTGTCAATTGATACTACTTCAAAAGGACTAGAAGGGGTTTCAGTGATTATCATCTTCTCTTTAGTATGTACGGTAATTTTATTTTTCTTGCAAATTTCGCAATTTTGTATGAATTTCTTTACCATTTTATTCATACCTTTCCAGACATAGCGTTGTTTCAACTTAGCTATTGTCCTGTTTACACCGGTGTGACCTCCGAGTAAAGATAAATGATTTTCTTTAATGAAACGTAACTGATCAGGTTCGTTATTAATTGATTCGGGGGGTTTGAATAAAATAATTGTTATGGGAGTGCACAATCCCTTATTCATGTGTTTCTGCAGTGTCTCTTCATATAAAATTTTTAATTCTTGTTGACTCATAGATTCAAATACTAGGTCCTTCTTGGAAAGAGCTAGCTTACTTATGCCATTGCTTTGTAGTACTGGAATCAGCTTCTCCAAGACCTGGCTTGTGCAGTATGGTTTATCGCTTGATTCAATCAAAACATTGTTTTTAATTATGGCAAAAGTCTGCAAATTATTAAGCTTTTTGCGTTTATTATTTCCCTGTTTTTGTACAAATTTAAGAATAGGTAAATTTCTTATGTCCGATATAGATATACATTCCCACATGTGCGGATAGCTAATCCTCTTTGTGGGGGTAGGTGTTCTATTTGGACGGGTCACATTTTTATTTGTACTTCTAGTTATTGCTGCAATGCATGGTATCAAAGTTTTTTAATTCATTAGAATTTACTGGAATTCTAGAAAGTGCATCAGCATTAGTGTTTAATTTTCCTTGTTTGTAAATAATCTCAAAATCATATTCCATGAGATCCATTCGAATTCTGGTGAGTTTTGAAGAGGGGTTTTTGTGTTTAAACAATGAAACTAATGGTCTATGATCTGTTACTATTTTGAAAGTTTTTCCATAGAGGTAAGGTCTGAAATGATTTATCGCCCAATGAATAGCTAAAAGTTCTTTTTCTATTATTGGTTTATTTAGTTCGTGTGTATTTAAAGATCTACTGGCATATGCAATAGGAAGATCGGATCCTATGGTACCTTGAGAAAGTACTGAACCAAGGGCGTAGTTTGAGGCGTCTGTGGTTAGAATGAATGCTTTTTGAAGATTTGGATATTGTAAGATTGGTGGGTTAATGAGTGAGTTTTTTAATATTTGAAATGATTGTTCGCATTCAGGGCTCCAATTAAAAACTACGTTCTTTTTGAGTAAATTATTCAGGGGGTTTGCCATTTCTGCAAAGTTTTTTACGAATTTTCTATAATAATTGCAAAATGCAACGAATCTTCTTACTTCATTTGAATTTGTAGGTCTTGGAAAGTCTTTCACTACCTTGCATTTTTCTGGGTCAGCTGTTACGCCAAGGTCTGTTATTTTATGACCTAAAAATATTACTTCGTTTTTAAAAAAGTTACATTTTGATGCATTTAACTGTAAATTGTATTTTTGTAATCTTTGGAATACTTGTTGAAGATTTGAATTATGCTCTGATATTGTTTTGCCAAAAACTATAATGTCGTCTATATATATAAAGCATATATTGTCTAAGCCTGAGAGTGCTATTGTCAACATTCTTTGAAAACTGTTTGAAGCTAATTTTAATCCAAATGGAACGGTTTTAAAATGATAGTGTCCGTTGTTTGTTGAAAAAGCTGTTAAAGGTCTTGATTGTTTACTGAGCGGAATTTGATGGAATGAATTTGTCATGTCTAATGTGGAGAAATATTTAGCACCTTCTAATTTATCGAGTACATCCTCCAATCTTGAAATGGGAAATTTGTCATCGACTAGTTTTTTATTTAGCTGGCGAAAATCAACTACTAATCGCCATTTTTTTTCTTGTCCTGAGTCTTTTTTTGGTACTATTAGTAAAGGTGAATTGTAGGGGCTAGTAGAATGTTCAATAATGCCTTTGTTTAGCAGTTCTTGAACCTGTTTATTGATTTCATTTAGTTGGCTATGGGGAAGGCGATAATTTTTAATATAAATAGGACTGTAGTCTGTTAGTACTAGCTTTTGTTCATAAAAGTTATTAACTGATAATTCTTCATTGTTTAAATAAAATAGATTTTGAAATTTATTGCAAAGAGCCGTTATTGATTTGCTAGTGGAATAGTCTAAATTTTGTAAATTCAAAAGCGTTTTCAACTTTAACCATCGCAAGTTTAAATCGTTGGTGGACAAATATTTTTGTTTCCTTATATTAGTGAGAAGAACTTCTTTGGGAATTAAATCAAAAATGTGGTCGATGCCTCTATGTGTAAAAGAAAAGGTAAAATTTTCATAGTTAATCTTTGCTCTGAACTTTGCAAAAAAATCTCTTCCTAAAATTCCACTTGACCTTATAGGAAATGAATCATCTACAACACTGAATTTGTGTCTTAAAACACTATCCTCTATATTTATAGGCAAAATACATGTCCCTAAAGTCACAATGTCTTTCTTTGAGATTCCTGAAATTGCACATGAGTCGCTACTGTCAATGCATATATTACACAAATGTTCATATTTAATTAATGATATATCTGCCCCTGTATCTATTAAAAATGAAAGAATGTTATTATTACATTTAATATAAGCATAATTACTGTGATCAAAATTTACAGTGAAATGAAAAATTTTCATATAATTCCCCGAGTGACCTAATCTGCTACCTGTTCGGTATCGGGGGTACTCAAGTTTCCCTGTTGCTCTGTGCCATTTACAAAAAATGCATTATGCCTTACATTATTTTGGCTTTGAGAGTTATTCGAATTTGAATTCGCACGAGCATTGTTGTTGTTGTGCCTTTGATTTTGGAAATTGTTGTTGTTGTTGTATTGTGCACTTTGCTGATATGCGAGACGATCGCGCGTGCCTTGTCGGTTACCGTTGCAGTTGTTGTTGGTGTAGCGATTGGTGGAGCGGTTGTTGTAATTGTTGTTGTTGTTTCCTCTGCGATCGTATTGCTGCTGTCTGTTGTATGTTTGGTTGTTTTGATGACTTGAGTTTTGCGAATGATGTTGTTGTGTCTGTCTGTTGTTATCATGTCTTCTATTACAATTTTGCCTCTGCTGATTACCTTTATGCTGGTTTTTGCCGTTGCGCTGTCTATACATCATGATACGAGCTTCTTCCGTATGATCTGATTCTTGCGCTATTTGGAGAGCCTCATTAAAAGTGGTGACTCTACTTGCTGCAATTGTTTGTCCTATATTAGCATTTGTTATGCCTCGTTTTAGCACATTAAGGGCTATCACATCATTTGATTCTATTATAGCTGCCTTTTCTGCTGGTGTTTGCAGCGTTGAAATTTGTATTGAATTTAATTCCGAAATTAAACTTTCGATAGTTTCAGCGAATTTAGATATTGGCTTTCGGCCTTGTGTTGCTCTGGATAATTCATCTAATACAGTGTTTGCAGTTTTTATGGGCTTGAATATTGCCTTTAAATTTTGTATTAGATTTTCTATGCCAGTTGTGCCAAGTAATTCGAGTTTTGTTTTTACTTTATCTGGTATTTTGGTGTTGAAGACTAATGCAAAATAAGTGGGTTTTTTACTATCTGGAATTTCTGCGTTAAATAATTTGATTAAGTTGATAAATTTTTGAGCATCTTCTAATCTGCCTGAAAATTCTGGTATGGCCTTAGTGTACTGTATCACGTTGAAGTTTGATTCTGTCATTCTTGTTTCTTTTTTATTTTTCTGGTATAATGATAAAAAGGACGAAACGCACGTTGCAATGACTTTAAATGTTATTAATTTTCTATGGTCCTCCAATTTGCTGTTCAAAATCGTGAGGATAGCAAAATATAATTCTCTTGCTGTTTTTGTGGCTGCTGTTTGAAAATTTTCCTCCGCGTCTTTAATAGCGTCGATCAGCCCGTTGTACAATTTTTCATTTTCTTCCTTTTTACTTATGAGAGTTTTCTTTGTGTATTTTCTCGTCGGGGTCTTTTTGAGATTGGACAAGTTATGTTTTAGACGCGCAAGTATTTCTTGCGTCAATGCTTCCATATATGATTAGTTGGATCTGACGTCAGTAAGGCATGCCACAGATCTAGCTGCTTTAAGAGCTTCTTGCCTTTTATTCTTTTTGTTTATTCTATAAATTTTAAGGGTTAAATTCAATATGCAAATGATTAGAATTGCCCATAAAATGACTTCGTGTTGATCCAGGACTTCTGAATGATAATTTTGATTGTTGATTATCTGAACCTGCGGGTCTCCCGATTGTGTTGTTGGCTTAGAGTTTGTGGTTCCCATGGTTTTTGGAAATGAAATGTATTTGTATTTCTCAAATGTGGATTTTTGTCTTCTAAGTATTTTCCATGAAGCATATATTTCGGTGAGCGTCTTCAGTCGTCTATGACACAGAGCAATTACAATATATTGGGAAAAATATATAGATATATATATTTTTTTTTTTGGGTTTTAAATATAGTCTCTTTTTTTTTTTGAAACTTTAATGAAAATTTTTGTATGTGATTCTCATCTCAATTTGTCTGAGCGTATATAAAAAAAAATTCCATGTATTTGTTCAAAGCTTTAAAATTGAGTGGAGATAAACAAAATTAATTTATGACAAGGCTGCTAGTGCTATGGTTAAAATAAGAATCTTTTTTTTGGAAATTTCTGCTTAGGCAAAGGAATTGTCGATTTTTTTTTTTTTTTTTTTTTTTTTTTTTTTTTTTTTTAAGGAGAGGATCAGAAGGATCCAAATTTGGTCGGCAGGATCGCCATGTAGTGTATCCTTCGCGTAGAAGAATTAATATTTTTATTTTATAGTTTTTATTTCTTTATATCCTAAAGGTTTTTATTTTGTTATGTCCCGCTATTGCTGAGCGGCAGGACTCGCAAATCTATTTGGCGGCTAGCGCCAAATATCTCTATATTTATACGGCGGAGATACGCCAAAGGAGTCAGCGACTAGCGCTTAATTCACCTTTTTATATTTATCCGGCGAAAGGTGCGCCAAATCGAGAATGGATAAGCAAAGGGTTTCGCATGTAAATCCAATCTAAAGTTCCAACTGAACTTCAAGCTTTATTTATATCAAAAATATGTTAAGTAAGCATAAATGAATTACAATTGAAAAATATAGAATCTTATGAATTAGCTTGTGAGGTATGCTGACAAAACACTTTCCCACGATTCGACGACGCTGCCTGCAAAATATGTTGCTCATGCAATGAGTGCAGCTTGCAAAGAATTTGGTCATATGAAACCATTTATGTCGTGAATGAAGTGGAAAAATGAGTTTGTGCGTTCGTGTGTATACATACTACAGGTCGATTCTAGTGGTTTATTTTGCCGTTGACGAAGATTCGCTATTCGTGTTGCGTTTCATCTTTAATAAACATTTGCTACTTGTGTTTTATTTTAATTGGGGTTGTAGGTGAGGTGTTGCGAATAAAGGAGGTCTTGTTTTATTCCGATACGCTACGACCGGCATTGGTCGTTCTTATTATGGTTTGTGCGCTTTAATTTATATTATAATTTTTCAAAGAATTCAGTTGAAGACGACAAATATTTCTCCAACCTTTTCTGCTAGTACGCTACAACCAGCACTGGTCGCATCGGTGTCCCTGCTGAGTATTTTCCTCCCGTTTGGTTTATGGAATTCAATTGGTGTCGAAAACAATTGATAAACCAGTTCCCGCAAATACGCTGCACACAGCAGCGGTCGCCTACTTCACGCCGAGCAAAACTGTAAATATTCCAATATTCACCGAGCCCTATCAAAATTATTGGCGGCGCTACAACCGGCATTGGTCGCCCCTATACAACGAAAATACAATTTTACGGGATTTTAGGAAATTTATATCGCAACGCAGGAATATTGAATATTCGCTGCCACGGTTGCATATTGTTCAATAAATAAATATAAATAATCCTGTGTAGTCAGGCGATTTCCCAGCCACATTTTCTCCCCTTTTCGTTAAATTAATTCCGTTATAATGGCGCCTCCCAGTTTTATAGAAGCTGCCGAAGATCTAGTGCAGGTATGCAAGGATTTATCCAGCGGTGATGCGGCGAATCAAACTGACTCTCTGCTGCACTTCAAGATAGAAGAAATCGATTCTTATTGGCGGACTGCCAAGAATGCCTTCCAAGTGGCTCGATCAGCTGAAGGAGCGAATGCCGAAGCGAATGCCGAAGCGTATGCAACGCTCCAATCCACCCTAACGCACTGTCGGAATACGTACCTCCAGACCAAGGCACATCTACAAGAAATGATAAAGCTAATGAGCATCGAGACGCTGCCATTATCCAGCACCCATGCGCCGCACCAAATCGATCAACTGGAATCTGATGACTATATAAGGGTGCCCCCGTGTGATGTCATGACCTTTTCCGGTGGATACAACGAATGGCCAGCGTTCCGCGACATGTTCACTGCCGTGTACGTGAACAATCACCGATGTCCACCCGTACAAAAATTGTTCCATCTCCGAAATAAGACAACAGGCCCCGCCGGGGCCATTGTGCAAGGATACCCGCTCGTTGGGACCAATTTTACGCCGGCGTGGAGGGCTCTCAAAGCGCGCTACGAAAACAAGCGCATTCTAATCGACCATCAGCTGAAAACACTGTTTGATCTGCCAGCAATTGAAGAAGAAATAGTGAAGGAATTCTGAAGATCCAAAACACCGTCAACGATTGCATTGCGATGATGAAGAGTCAAGGTGTTACCGATTTCTGGGGCGCGATGTTGTCCATTTCTGTTCCAGCCGACTGCCAGCTACCACGATCGCCCATTGGGAGCAGTCACTTTCGACGCATCGAGATTTGCCAACATGGGAGCAGATGAACACGTTTCTCAGCAACCGTTTCGAGGTCGTTGAACGCCTCGCCAGCTTCACCAAAGTGAAAGCCCCCGTTCTCTCCTCTAGCCCAGTGACTCCTTGGCCAATGTGTTCCATACCGAGGGAAAATATAAGGTTTCTTGCGCATTATGTAATGGCAATCATCGACTGCGACAATGTGACACGTTCCTGGGACTCTCGGTCGACGACCGAATCCAATTCATCTCGAAACATAACAGATGCTCAACTGCCTTGCTGCCAATACCTGAAGGCCCAGTGCCCCAGCACATTCCGCTGTGCGAAATGCAAGAAGCTCCACCATACCCTGCTCCATTTTCCTAACTCAAGCTCAGCCCAGAATAATTCGGTTTCATCTTTTCAGTCTAACCAGGTGTCCGGCCCGTCGACGACGAGCCAATCCGTGCAGGCTTCCGCACAACAGACGAAGATGATGACCACTGTGGCAGCTAACAGTGGTGCTACTTCTAATGCACATGCGCATGTGGCCACCAGCCAACATCAAGTGCTATTGCCGACGGCTTTAGCCCATATTGTACATCAAGGAGAACGATTTCTGGTGCGGGCACTCTTGGATCAAGGCTCACAGCGAACATTCATAACGGAACGGATTCAACTCCAGCTAGATTTGCCTGCATACGCGATGACTTGTAATATATCTGGCATGGGCGGGCAGCAAACCCAAATCGCAAAAAGAGAGTGCGCCCTCACGCTTGCATCGCCCCGCTCTGACTTCGCCGAAAACATCAATGCCATCGTGCTGCCGAAACTGACAAATTGGCTACCGTCATCGAAAATCTCGAATATCAATTTGAAGGATGTAGAGTCGCTCGATTTAGCTGATCCAAACTTCTTGTCGCCCAACCGCATCGATATGATTATTGGATCTGATCTTTTGCCAAAGATCGTATTGGCCGGCATGCGCATAAATATTAGTGGAAGTCTGCTTGCACAAAACTCAGTTTTCGGCTGGTACTTAAGTGGACCCATCGCCAATGAAAATGTCCACACCTTCACCACCACCGTCTCCGCCGGAGATCACCATGAACGGCTCCACGAGCTGTTAAAATCCTTTTGGGAACAGGAAGAAGTTCCCAACCATCCGCAGCCTCCGCCGGAGGATGCTTATTGTGAGGAGCTATATGCTCAAACGACCTATCGCCACGAAACTGGCCGCTATGTCGTGCGTCTGCCGTTTAAAAGCGAATTTTCCAAATCCACTGTACGTCTAGGTGCCTCTCGATTTGGAGCGCTTAACCAATACCGGAATTTAGAGCAACGGCTCGCACGGCAGCCACTCATGCGGGACACCTACAGCGCCGTGTTGCTCGAGTATCTCAAGTGCGGACACATGGAGAGATGCTCCGCCTCCGAAATTTCTAAGGATAATAATTTCTTCTCATTCTACCTTCCCCATCACGCAGTGCTGAAGCCTGAGAGCACGACAACCAAGGTGCGGGTCGTTTTCAACGCGTCGCAGAGAACAACATCCACGTTATCCCTCAATGACGTCCTCCATACCGGACCGGGGCTGCAAACGGATTTGGTCATCTTATTGTTGAATTGGCGCACCTATCGATTCGTTTTCAATGGCGATATTGAGAAGATGTACCGTCAGATCATGGTCCACGACGACGACCGACCGTTCCAGCGCATCGTCTTTCGAGAAACTGTCGATGCTCCCGTTCGCGACTACGAGTTGAAAACGGTAACTTTCGGCGTAAATTGTGCGCCTTTTTTAGCAATACGGACGCTCCATCAGTAGCTAGTGAGCTGAACAGGAGGCCCCGCGAGCTGCCGCGATATTACGGCAAGAAACCTACGTCGACGACGTATTGGCTGGAGGACACTCATGGAAGACGCCTGCCAGGCAAAATCGCAACTTATCCGCACGCTCAATTCCGCAGGATTTCCGCTGCGGAAACTGACAGCCAATCATTCGGAATTGCTGGAAGATGTCGAGCCTTCACATCTCTTGGACGCAGAGTTCCTGAAATTTAAATCGGCAAGCGACGCAAAAATGTTAGGCATCCGCTGGAACGCAATAACTGATTGCTTTTCTTACAAACTAAGTGCTCAATCCGCCACCGCCTCCACCACCAAGAGGCAAATTCTATCCGATATCGCGAAACTTTTTGATCCGGCAGGATGGCTCACTCCGATCATCATTCGAGCTAAGGTCCTGATGCAGCAATTGTGGTTGGAGGGCACCGCGTGGGTGAACGAGTCACCAATGAAGCACTAGAACGTTGGCATGCATTTGTGTCGGATCTGCCATTCATTGAGCAGATTCAAATCCCGCGATGGCTGCAATATGAACCTGAATCGGAGGTCCAACTCCACGGATTTTGTGACGCGTCCGAACGAGCATACTGTGCCGCCATCTATGTGCGAGTGGAACATCGCGGCTACATCTAGTTCACTTGCTCACCTCCAAGTCGAAGGTGGCTCCGCTCCAAACAGTCAGTCACCCCGGCTCGAATTGTGCGCCGCCGTGCTGCTTTCTAAATTGATAAAAAATGTCACTGGTCAACTGCGCATCCATCAACATGAAACCTTTCTATGGACGGACAGTTCCATCGTGATCGCATGGCTGAAACGACCGGCCAACGCGTGGAAAAGTACGTAGCCAACCGAATCTCGCAAATTTTGACCAATGTAGGCAATTCACCATGGCGCCACGTACGATCAAAGGATAATCCGGCCGACTTGGGGACACGAGGAGCCTTGGCTCAGGACTTACACGGGAATCCGCTTTGGTGGGGGGGCCCCCATGGCTATCGAGAGTGGCAGATGAATGGCCGCAAAGTGAAGCACCAACGGCCCCAATCATCGAAGAACGCAAAACGACTGTGTTTACGATCACCGTCGAGAATGATGAGCTGCTAGCGCGATTTTCCTCATACGATAGAGCGTTACGAGTCACCGCGTACATGTTGCGATTCTGCAAGCAAGCCCGCAAAGAGCTGGCGCCAAGTCCAACGACACTCATCCTCTCACAAGACGAAATGCATATCGCACGCAACCGGTCATCTTAATGTCACAAACGATGCACTATCCACTCGAATATCTGGAGCTAAGTGAAGGTAAACCGATCGGAAAGAAGAGCGAATTATTGACGCTGAACCCCATGCTGGATGACGATGGACTCTTGCGAGTGAACGGTCGCCTGATCAACGCCGATTGACTACAGATGAAAAATATCCCATCATTTTGCCGGCCGCGTCACGATTTGTCGTTTGTATCTGGACTTCATGCATAAAATGCTGCTGCATGGAGGTGCTCAACTCATGTATCGCATGGTACGCCACCAGTTCTACGTCCCGCGTCTGAAACGGAAGATTAAGAGCTGCATCAGCCGCTGTCACACATGCGCGATCCACAAACAACGCTTGAGAACCCAGATGATGGCCGCATTGCCAGCAGAAAGAGCCACTTTATCGCTTCCATTTACACACACTGGAGTGGACTTCGCTGGTCCGTTCGACATTAAAAGCTCCGCCGTCCGTACAGCTCCATTCCTTAAGGGATACGTCTGCGTTTTTGTGTGCTTCGCCACCAAAGCTATTCATTTGGAACTCTGTTCAGAAATCTCAACCGCGGCTTTTCGAGCCGCTTTCGACCGCTTTGTCGGACGACGTGGATTACCCAGACGAATTTTCTCGGACAACGGTCGCAATTTCATCGGTGCGAAAAATAATTTGGATGCTGAGTTCACACAATTTCTCTCCAGAGCCGCGGATGATCTTCAGCAAAAATACTCCATCCAAGGCTTCGAGTGGCATTTGATTCCCCCTCACGCTCCCCATATGGGGGGATTGTGGGAGGCCGCCGTTAAGAGCTTTAAAACGCATTTTGTGAAGGTAGCCGGCCCCCATAAATTCTCGTTTGAAGAGTTCACCACGCTATTGGCGCGCATCGAGGGAGTCCTCAATTCACGTCCGCTCACCCCGATGTCAGAAGATCCGGACGATTTGTTAGCATTGACACCGGGGCATTTTCTGCGAGGAGCCCCGCTGACAGCATGGCCCGAGGAATTGCAAGCCGAATTGCCACTCACCACACGATGGGAACGGGCGAAGATTTCTATCACCGCTTCGCTCAACGATGGAAAACGGAATATCTTCTTAACCTGCATAAACGAGATAAATGGAAGATCCCACAACCCAATCTCAAGATCGGGGATTTCGTCGTCATAATGGATAATCAGTTACCTCCATTCGAGTGGCGAAAGGGAAGAATTGTCGAAATACATCCCGGAGACGATGGTCTCGTACGCATTGTTGACGTGAAAACACAATTTGGCACCATGACACGGCCAGTTACCAAACTTTGCCTCTTGCCAGTCGAATTATCTGAAGAATTATGACTAGCTCCTCCCCATTCGCAACACCTCCCCCTCCCCCCTTCTTCCATGCCCAAAATCTATCTTTGCATTTACACCTTCTGTACCTTTCAGCCGGACAACATGAATCAGCTCCCGATCTGCCCGATATGCCCGGTCGGCGCCCGCCGGCACCATCTGGAGGACTGCGGCCGCTTCCGAAGCTTACCGGCCGAGCTGCGCTTGCGGACGGTGCAGGTCCACAAGTGCTGCCTGTCCTGCATGGCGCCGACGCACCTTCGGAGGGATTGTTGGTGGCCGCGACGGTGCAAACATTGCGGAGAGGACCACCACCCCGCTCCATCAACAGCAACATCGGCCCCGAGCGCTGAGTGCCGGTCCGTGGCGCCCCCCAACAGAGCCGCCGGAGCTCATTCCACTGCCCGTGCGCCGAAGACGGCCCAGCCGACGTCAAGGACGGCCATCTCGACGCGATCACTCGCCGCGACATCGAAGTTCTCCGCCACGCCGGCGCAGCCCATCGGCCCGCCGCCACCAGTCCCGACCACGTCGCCGTAGCTCGTGTCCCCAGAGAAGCCGACGCCCATCTCCGCCGCCGACGCGATCAGTCAACCAAGCGGGGGCTTCACGGGCCACCGGCAGAAACAGCCCGCCGCCGCCACGAGATCGCCACCGTCCGCTCAGCATGTCCCGTCGGAGTTGCCGGGTTTGCTTCGCGCCATCCTCCCGGGGATCCACCGCCTTATCGTCACCGGCGAGCCGAGACCGATATGAACCCCCCGAGGCAGAGCAGGCTGTTATAAGGGAGGTGATCAGCGAAGTTCGGGAGTTTCTGCTCAGCCGCGAGAGGTAAGCAGGAAAAATTGTTGCGTAGCGCAAGGCGGGCAGTATGTTCAAAGTTGCTGTCGCGCCGCGTAAACGCCGACTAATGCACGGCGACAATTAATTACTCATTACTTCACAGACAGAAAGAACGAACTCGGCTCTTCCGCGATTTTAGCGACAGCGAGGGTCACTAACTCGAAAAGCAGCAACGGTTCGTGACAGGCGTGTGAAAACCGGCTCCCGAAACAAAAAACTCGAACAAAAAAAAAATATAAAAAACCAACCGAATTTTCACGAAAAACAATAAATTTTTCAAAATTGAATATACTCCCACTCGAATGGTGGATCCATTTTTTTGTTAGAAACTAAGTTGGGCACGAAGCCCCAGTGAAGTGGTGTATTATATATATATATATATAAGTTTCAAAGTGTATCGTATTTTTTTTTTCCATTTAACGGCAAGAAGCCGGAATCTTTTTTTTCTTTCTCAATAACCTATAAACGTGAATACGCGACGCGTAAACGCCCGTTCCAGCAACCTCGCTATCCTCGTGCTCCCGTCAACCCATAAGCCGGAGAAGAAATCGACGTTTCAACACCATCCGGCGAGATCAAGGTACGTTCCACTTTTCTGCTCTTAACCTCCCTCGACGAGGGTGAATTGTACAAAGCCTATTAAGAATAATCTCAGCTTTAAATGAGTAAAACTTTTTATTTAAGTTTAAGAGCTGAATGCTATTTTCTTTAGTTAGTTATTTTTAAAACACTTATGCAGCATAGTCATAGCTTTAAATGTGTTAAATTTTTTTATTTAATTTTAAAAGCTGAATGTTATTTCTTTTTTTAGTTAGTTCTTTTCGAAACACTTATGCAGTGTTATCATAGCTTTAAATAAGTTACATTTTTTATTTAAGTTTAAAAGCTGAATGCAATTTTTTTAGTTCGTTCTTTTAAAGACAATCTAGTCAAAATGTATATTTTAAATAAAATTTAAAATACAAAGGATGAAAAACAGTACCTTAACCGGAAACTTGAAAAAACTTGATTCGTGTTGTAAGTGCACCATTGGGAGAATTCAGTAGACTCAACTGTTGCACTTTCTGTGAAACAAACAGGAAAACTGAACGCTGCACTACCTACTGAGCGGAAAACATTTTTGGTAGCAAAATGTATTTAGCTAATTTTGCTCAACATGTTGAGTAAAATCTAATTTAAAAGAATAAATATTCGCTCATTCAACAATTGCAGAGCAGTTGAGTCTACTGAATGCACCCATCAGTGCAAATGTAAGAAAATAAAATGGTAGGGAATTTTGTAGGGAAAAAATTTTGGGAGCGTAGGGAAAAGTAGGGATTTTTTTGAGGCTGTGTAGGGAATTTCGAAAAAAGTATTTAACAACACTGTATAGAACTATAGCTGCAACTTCGGCCAAAAGCTATTACGTGGTACACCACACTTTCTATTACGTGGTTCACCACAACACTCGACTTATGGCGTGGTTCACCACAGTTGAACTTTTCCACCAAATCATGCCATAACGCGCCAAAATTTGGCCGAAGTTGCAGCTATAGTTCTATATGGTACTCTTTCTCACTAAAGGCTGGTCTCCAGTTCCCCAAGGAATGAAAAACTCCATATAAAAAAAGCCAAAGAAATGCTTAAGAAATATTTCTTCAAGAAATTTTCTGCATGCAGTTCCCAGTTCGGCAAAAAAGTAGTACATATTTTAATACGTTTTTTTGACATAAAATGTGCACGGTAGCCCCGGCTATCAGCAGAAATAATTGCAAATGAATTGTTTCTTGGAGAAATTTTGACAAGTGAGGTAGGTCAGTTGTGATTGCATAGAAATAGTGCATCCATTTTTCGGGTTTTTTCAAAAAACATGGAAAAAAACCCCAAAAAAAACCAAAAACGCTTAATAAATTTCTCAAACGAGAATAAACGCGAATTAATTTCGCTTGTTAAAGAGAGTAGAAGAATTTGCGCGCTTTTTATTCTGAACGTTTATAATCGCGCCTTTTTAATTTCTGTGTTTCGTTTCACTTTTGTGACACATGTGACATATGATAGATTGCCTCTGTTGCACTAAAAAGTTCTGTAGTACTATCTTTTTTCCTCGGAGAAAAAAATATAAAATTTCTGCTGACATTCCTTACCGAACTGGAGACCAGCCTTAACACACGATCAAAGTTGATACAACATTTGACGTGTCTTCACCCAGGGCTGCCAGATAGCCCGATTTGATCGTCATTTGACGATTTTGTATGCCAAATATGCATTTTACCAATTTGACGATTTTTACCCCAAAAATACCCAATAATTGACGTTTTTTAAATCAATCTGACCAGGTGTGGTAACAATAGTAAAAATAAAACAGATGGCAATCAAATTTGCACGATTCATACCATATAGAACTAGAGCTGCATCTTCGGCCAAATTTTGGCGCGAGCCACCATGTGAATGCACCTTAATAAAGGATTTTATAACGTAGATTTTGATGTAAAACTCTAATCAAAATTAAATTTAAGCAGATAATGACATATATGACACTCTTATAATTATTCGAAACTAACTGTGTCACTTTCAATACAATCACAGCCAACTTCGCAAACTTCTGGTTTTTTGTCATTTCGTTTTCTTTCGAAAACACTTATAATTTTAGCATTAATGGTGACATCCAGTGTTAAAGTTATCGTTGCAAATCCGTTTCGAAAAATTATAAGAGTGTCAAAGTATTTAATTTAATTGCCTTCAAAATAAGCCTAAGCTGGTGTAAATGGGACAAACGATTCAAAAGTTATTATAAAATTAATAGTGCAATGTTTTTTCTCATTTCTCATTAACTAAAAACCTTAACGGTTTTACGCGAAGTTTAAGGCATGATTAATATTAAAGTTTTATATACCTACCCTAATGAATTCAATACTAATATATATTAAAAAGTTTATGTTCATATTATAAAAATGCTCAAAGCATAATTATGTTATTTTTTCTTCGAATCGTTTACAAATATTACAAACGCTGAAAGCATACTTCTGTTATTTATCTTTTTTTGAGTACGAAAATGAATTCAATAAAGGCAAATTTCCTTTTTAAAACATTTTTTTTTAACTGCGTTTTTTTGACGATTTTTTAAAGTTCAATGCCGATTTTGACGATTTTTCTGTTAAAAAGTGACGGTTTTAGCCAAAAATCATCTGGCAGCCCTGTCTATACCCCCTATTAAAAGCAACCAGGTAGCCGAAAAAATAGCGCATGTTCTTTGCACTCGAAATTCGCTTTAAAAAAATGAATATCGTACGACATGCTTATAGCCAAATTCAAGTTAAGCGAACCCGACACGGTACTGAATAGCCTACTGAATTCATACGTACGTGTTCAGTATGTTTGCGTCGACACGTTACTGAATTTAGTATACTTCATTATTTTTCGCTTGTTTTCAACGAGTGCAGACGACGATGTCAAACGCGGACAAAATAATTTTGGCGGCTGTTGTAGTTGCATTGAAAAAAAAAGGAAAACGAAAAACAAAAAAAGGATTTGGATGAAAAATTGGCTAAAAAAAAGGAAGAAATTTGCTCATAATAATTTATTGAATGAAATAAAAATATCTGAATGAATTCCAAAATAAATGATTTATCATCGTTGTCCGCCATCACGTCGTCTCGCCGTAAAATTTTCTCTCAAATGAATTCAGTTACTGAATTCAGTATGTCGCGCATACGCGTTACTGAATTCAGCCATTCAGTACGCAAAATCAAAACGATTTGGATTTTGCGTACTGAATCGCTTCCCTCGTTGTAAGTGAGACGCATACACATCTATTTCACTAATACACATATAGCGTTCAGTACTGAATTCAGTACCGTGTCGGGTTCGCTTTAGTACCTACTAACCCACGCTCAAAGTTGATACAACATTAGACGTGGCTATACCGCGCATAAAAGTAGTCTAAAACGAGTCTAAAGCGAACCCGACACGGTACTGAGTTCAGTACTGAACGCTATATGTGTATTAGTGAAATAGATGTGTATGCGTCTCAATAACAACGAGGGAAGCGATTCAGTACGCAAAATCCAAATCGTTTTGATTTTGCGTACTGAATGGCTGAATTCAGTAACGCGTATGCGCGACATACTGAATTCAGTAACTGAATTCATTTGAGAGAAAATTTTACGGCGAGACGACGTGATGGCGGACAACGATGATAAATCATTTATTTTGGAATTCATTGAATTTTACCGTGGTTTACCTGCGCTGTGGGATATAAAAACTTATTTTATGTATATAGTTTTTAAATTATTTTTTTAGTTTATTGAAAACTTAAATTAATTTTTTTATTTTCTTAAAAACATAAAAATACTGAATTAATTTTTTTTTTTTTTTCTTAAAAACCTATGAAGAATGTTTTATTTTTTTTATTTTTTTAAAAAGAAATAAAGACTGAGTCTAAAAAAAATTTAAAAAAATGTTTTTCGTTTTCCTTTTTTTTTAATGCCACTACAACAGCCGCCAAAATTATTTTGTCCGCGTTTGAAATCGTCGTCTGCACTCGTTGAAAACAAGCGACAAATAATGAAGTATACTAAATTCAGTAACGTGTCGACGCAAACATACTGAACACGTACGTATGAATTCAGTAGGCTATTCAGTACCGTGTCGGGTTCGCTTAAATGTTTGCAGCAGGGTTCGGACTATACTCCGATCGGAGTAGATCTACTCCGTTTTTTTTAAATTTTTGAAATCTACTCCGCCACTACTCTATATCTGAAATCTACTCCGATTTTTTGACTTCACCAAACTCCAAAAATTTTTTTGTATGTCACGATTTAGACGTAATGAGAACGAGTTTTTGTGTTCCCTCGTTCGCGAACAAATTGTTGTTTTCCATACAGATGTCTCTGTATCTAAATCTTGACTGATGTAGGTAAAAAAATATAAGTAATATGTAAATGTAAGTTATAAATGTTTGTTTCAAATAAATTGTAGACCTTCTTTTTTTTGTGCGAAAATGCGAATTTCCAATTTACTACCCAAAAATTCATTTCTACTTCGATTTTTTCGGTCTTCTACTACGAAATGGGATTTCCGTAGTACGAACACTGGTTTGCAGGGTTCTGAATAGCTGCTCTCCAGTAAAGCGGGGGTAAATTAGCCCGAGACAACTAGTACTTTAACCACAACTCAAGAACTAGTGCAAACGGGGGTGAAGTTTCGTATAGAGCTCTAACATGCTTGTACAGCTGTATCATTGCGAAAATGATAATGCGAACATGCGTCCTCTTATTTTAAAGGCAATTAAATTTACCATATTCCTTCTTTGGGCATAGAAACATTTTGATAAGAATTTTAGATTCTACTGGTTTATTTAACGAAGCCTTAGCTGTTTCACTCACAGGAGCAGCACACCTAGAAAAAGAAAGTGCAATTGCATTATCTACAAAGACTCATGTCAATCGAAATACTAACTAGAAATGTGATATATTAGTGGTACTCATGAAGCTTAGCAAATGCCTTCGAAAATTTTTCCATCGTAAATTTTCATATAAATTTTGACAGTTGTGTGACAAATTTCTCATTTCCCACAATTTGCGAAGCTGTATGAGTCCCACTATTATATAAATATAAGTTATCTAAAAATTTCGAAATCCCGCTAATTATGCTGAATAATTTTGCCTGAGAGAAGTGGTGCTTTACTATATCCAATATACCTAATTGGTTCTCGCAGCACTAGTAAAGCGGTAATTTATGGGAGAAGTGGTTGCTTTCTAGCCTACACGCACATTTAAAATTCTACAAAATTATAAATTGGAAGAGGTATAATGGAGAACTAGTTCTGGTGGAGTTGGAACTACACGCCAAAGATTATCTACTCGGTTTTCTTGCAGGGTGGGCTATTCAAAAATCAAATGGAAGGCGTTTTCAGTTTAAAAATATTTTTATTTGCAAATAAGTCGTACGTATAAACGTATTAATAGTGAGCACCAAAAAACCCCCAGTTATAGTGCCCACCAATATAAAATCTCAGTCATCGGTTTGCGGAATGGTTTATGCATTCAAATTATGAGCTTCAGTTTAAGCCAAAGAAAATGTTGCACAATTTCCAGGGATCCAACTCCCTACGACGTTATCATTATTGGTGGAGGTCACGCGGGAACCGAAGGTAAATTAATGAAAAAGGCATCAAAATCATTTAAACTCCTATCAGTTCGCTTTTACAACTTTAGCATCAGCCGCAGCGGCCAGAATGGGAGCTAGAACACTTCTCGTAACTCACAAAAGAGAAACGATTGGAGAAATGTCTTGTAATCCGTCTTTTGGTGGCATCGGAAAAGGGCATCTTATGCGAGAAGTCGACGCACTTGATGGAGTATGTGCACGTTGTTGTGACGAATCAGGAGTGAATTACAAAGTTCTCAATAGACGTAGGGGTCCAGCAGTATGGGGACCACGTGCACAAATCGATCGAAAGTTGTATAAGAAAGCGGTGCAAAAGGACTTATTTTGCACACCAAATCTGGAAATATGCTGGTAATAATGTAACAGTTTTCCTAAGCTCTAAGTAATAATATATTCCCAAGGCTATATATGTACTATAAAGAGTTCTTATAGTGATCAAATAATGGTTTCGAAATTTCGGCTATGCCGTTGTTTGAACCCTATGAGGGTGTTTGGTCGAACAAGTCCGGTTCGTTAGCTTTTGGCACGTGCTAATGAATGAATTCTTTCTTCTCCTTCAAATAATGCATTAAAAGAAATGTGGAGTTTGGAAATTGGAAAAAACTGTCGTTGTACTGTGTCGACCTTTTCTCGCGAAACCATCGTAGATAGGTTACATTTTTTACGAAAGTAACTTTTTGATGCAAATTTGTTCTAAAGCCTTCAACTCAACTGCAAAGAATAGTTGAAAAAACACTCTAAAAATTAAGTTTTTGTAACATACCTACAATATTTTTGCGAAAATGGGTCGATATGTATATTTGCGTGGTTTTTATGGGTTGGATTGAAAGTATGTGTGTTCGGATATACATATATATTCGGCTTTCTAGACTTTTATATATCTTTGACTTTAGTTTTTGAATTGATTTTGGAGCAGAAATCAATGTACGAGCTCTTTTGAGCTAACGCCAGTGTTTCAAGCTGATTGCAAAAACGAATATGTTTGTAGCCCATTTGTCGTACAAAATATTAGTAATGTTCAGAAGAAGAAACCCTGTAAAAGACCAAGGCTGTATAATGTGAAATCTGACGTCTAAGTTCTACATGAGAGTTCTCGTCGTCGTGTGCCAATGTGCCCAATGTGAATAAAAATAACAAAGTTTATATCTATGTATTTAATAATTACTCTTAAACAGATTCTTATCAAGTCCTATACATCCATTGATATTTTATCAGAAATTTCAGAGCAGAACGAACCCCTCGATGTACACGAGTATTAGTTTTTTTTTTTTTTAAATTTTGGTTCCCTTCCAAAGCTTTATTTTGCACATATTATTTCAATATTTTTAATTTCTTCATACATATCTTCCTTTCAATAAACTATAAGTGGTTTTGACTTTTGGCTTTTTCCAGATGAATTTCTTAAATTCAAACTTTTCACTTAAATATATAAAACATATTTTACATAAATCATAAAAGCCGAACATGCTCACATTTTCCGCACTGCTTCACGAAGGAAAATCACTCCACAATGAAAAAAAAAAAACATTTTTTGCGTATCAATGGGGATAAAACGCCTTGGCTACATAAGCAATCGAACAGATACGTCCGACCTTTGTTGATATTTTTCGAAAAAAAGGCAAATTTCGTTTGTCCAGTATGCCTTCTCTCCAACAGCCTTTCCAGCCCAATTGATATTGCACCCTCATCTTTTCTGAGACTTCATTCGAAATATATTTCGT
This sequence comes from Chlorops oryzae, assembly GCA_020466095.1. Classification (NCBI taxonomy): domain Eukaryota; kingdom Metazoa; phylum Arthropoda; class Insecta; order Diptera; family Chloropidae; genus Chlorops; species Chlorops oryzae. The sequence goes on from CM035806.1 coordinate 67,592,144, forward strand.
GGCGAGAGAGTACTGAGTGGCATAGGAACTCTTTATAATATACATATACTCGTTGATACGTTTTGGCTTTTTTGACTTTCGACTTATTTCAGCGTCGTTAATTTTTTTTCCTAGCGCACCAGTTGATGATCTTTTAATAACGGAAAAGCTGAATGGTGTGGGCAATGGGAAACGTTGTTCGGGAATCGTATTGCAAAATGGTGAAATACTGCATGGCCACACCGTAGTTCTAACTACAGGGACATTTCTTAGAGCTCAAATCAATATTGGACTCGATGTAAGACCAGCAGGTCGCATGGGTGATGCACCTGCAATTGCCTTGGGCGATAGCTTAGATCGAATGGGATTTCGTTTAAGTCGTCTAAAAACGGGAACACCGCCGCGTATCGAAAAGAAAAGCATTGATTTCAATAATTTAGACCATCATTTTGGTGATGATCCTCCAATGCCATTCTCTTTCATGAATGATAAAGTTTGGATACCCGCTTCTGAACAGCTCCCTACTTATTTAACCCACACAACTCTAAAAGTTAATGAAATTGTTCGCAAGAATTTGCATGTGAATCGTCATGTTACTGAGGAAATTACTGGACCACGCTATTGTCCTTCGATCGAATCGAAAATACTACGTTTCGGTGAACGCACTCATCAGGTGTGGCTTGAACCTGAAGGGTTTGACAGCGATATTATATATCCACAGGGTCTTTCCTGTACGTTGCCAAAGGAATTACAATTGAAACTGGTGCGTTCAATAAAGGGGCTCGAGAAAGCTGAAATTGTTCAGCCCGGCTATGGAGTTGAATACGACTTTATTGACGCTCGAGAATTGTATCCAACTTTGGAGACGAAACGAGTTGAAAATCTCTACTTTGCGGGTCAAATAAACGGAACGACAGGCTACGAAGAAGCTGCAGCACAAGGAGTCATTGCAGGGGCGAATGCTGCGTCGCGAAGTTTATTTAGAGATACAAAAAAAGAATTAATCATCAGTCGAACTGAGGGCTACATAGGCGTACTTATTGACGATCTCACCACACTCGGTACGAATGAACCTTATAGAATGTTTACTAGCCGTGCTGAATTTAGGCTCACTCTGCGTCCTGATAATGCCGATATGCGTTTAACGGAAAAGGCATATCATTTCGGTCTTATATCAGAAAAAAGGTATAAACGATTCCTGGACACAAAGAACAAATTGGAACAGGCCATTGATGTTCTTAAGAGCTTACGTAGGCACACTAATTACTGGCGTCAGTTATTGGGATTACGTCTAGGAAAGGTCTCGGTAGAGAAGAACGCTTTTGAGATGCTTGGTCTATCTCTCGATGAAATTGATGTAAAGCAATTTAAGCAATTGCATAAACAAGAATTAGCTTCAATCCAAGACGATCACATTGTCCACGAACGTTTAAAGATTGAGGCATTGTATGATTGCTTTGTTGCTGAACAACAAAAGGACGTTGATGATGTTCGTCGTGATGAACAACTTGTGATACCGGCCGACATTGATTATTTCAGTAAGAAACTGAGCCTTTCAAATGAAGAGCGACAGAAACTATCCTTGATACAGCCTCAAACGATAGCAGCTGCCAGTCGTATTCAAGGCGTGACCCCGGCGACTATTGTACGAATTTTGAAACATGTTAAAAAGCAAGAATTGCGTCAGTAGATTATATCTAGTTTGTTTTATGTGCTGAGTACTTGTAGATTTTTTTATTATTTTAAATTAAAGAAATTTACCAGCTTATCGGGGTTAATAAACACAATTTCCATTAAATTTCCATTAGATTTATATGTTAGAGAACAGCTTGCAAACTTGATTCAATCATTTTAATTGAATAGAGCATTTCAAACAACTAAACAATCCGGTTTATACATACAGGGTGTCCAAATAATGTTTGGAGTTATTTTAACATGGGATAGCTTATGTTAAGGGGAATTTTTTTGGTTTTTGCACCACTTGTCTACGAGGTAACGTTATTGAGTTATAACCCTTTAAAGCAGGATGCATTTTTGATGCATTTTTGATTATTCCAAGCAATTAAAATAGAAATTTTCGAAATTAATTTCTATTTTCTTTGTTTGTTTTTTAAACATTTCTTTTGAGTTTTAATATTTCCTAGTTGTTAAATTTAAAAATGAAATTTTCGAACACAGAGTACGCGGATATCATTTTCTTTTACGGAAAAGCCAATGACGTCGCTGCGCAACAAATGTACGCTGAAGCTTTTCCATCTAGCATAACCACGTAGTTCAAGCGACGTACGATCGCGTTCGGGAAACAGGGTGTGTTTTTAAGTGCCGTGGTGAGACAGTCAGAAGCCCTAATGAAGATTATGCAGACTCAGTTTTAGGAGAAGTGGAACAACTAGTGTGCGTAAAATTGCACGAAGTACAGGAATACCGAAATCGACTGTGGTTGTTGTGGTGTTGGTTTTGAAACATATAAAAATTCATCCGTTTCATTATAATCCTTTGCAGTTCTTAAACAATAGTGATCATGAAAAAATACTGCAATTTTGTACATGGATGATTGAAAAGGACAGGGAAGATCATCAATTTTTAAGGCAGGTATTGTGGACTGACGAATCAACATTTAATCGTGAAGGAATAACAAATTTTCATAACTTGCATTATTACGATAAGGAAAATCCCCATGTGTAAATGCAAAAGAAACACCAAATCCGATTTAGTGTAAACGTATGGCCAGGCGTCATTGGTAATAAACAGTTTGCAGTTTTTCTTATTCTTTTAAAAACAAATGTAACTTTACAGGAGTCTTGGAGTTTGGGAGTTTTTATTTTCCGCAGAGACTAAACGCCACGGAGTATCTCTCTTTTCTTCAATGCGAATTGCAGAACTCCTTTTGAAAATTTGCCGGTAATTGTTGCAGCACGCATTATTTTCCAACAAGATGGATCCCCGTTCATTCAAGCAGAATTGTGACATCGTATTTGAACGAAGAATTTGGATCGAACTGGATTGGTAGAAATGGTCCAATTAAATGGCCAGCAAGATCCCCAGATTTAACGCCCTTAGATTTTTATGTTTGGGGGCGAGTAAAAGAACTGGTTTATGACAAAGAAATTAATAACATTGGCCATTTAAGACAAAAAATTAACAGTGCGTTTGAGTTAGTAAAAAATTAAATGACTATGGAAATAACAGCCGCCGAAATAAAGCGGCATTACTTAAAAAGGTCGTTCATTCAAGTATAACTCCTCAGGGATGCATTTGCGACCCCTGTGTTTCGTCTCCATACATTCTGGGGCCAAAAATAGAAGGAGTGGTCGTAGAGTAATGAAATTTGGTGGGAGCGTTACTATACCCCAAACTAAGAAATTTTGAATAAATCATAGAAATCCGCCAACTGCCACGCCCCGCGCCCATATAAAGTGATTTTCTAATTTCCACAGTTTTAATGTTACAATTATTAAACTTGGTACATATCGTTAGTTTCGGATAGAAAGGGCGTAACTAATTTTTTTTTAAATGAGATTTTTGCATTTTCTGATGGTCGACTCACAAATACACCCCCTCCAAAAAAATTGACGACCTTTGATTGAAAATACCGAAGTTATAGTTACTTTAAAAAAAAGCCCTAACTCATAGCGAACATTTTTGCGAAAGAAAAAAGCCCTAACTCACAAAAAGACGCTCAACTACGCCAGTGATGGCGAGACCTATAAATTAACATTCATAACTGTGCGTGTGCATTCGTTGTCGACTTCGTTGTGAGTTCCACTGATTTGCATTGACGAAGTTTGTTTTGTCCAAACACGAACGCAGCCGACCGTTGTTCGCAGGTATTCGTATACGCTATGCGTGTGCGACTTATGCGTCGGCAGAATTTAGTCTTCCTTGCATGCGTGCTAGGGAAAATCTAAATGTGGCTTACACTGAATTACGCTGATCATCCGTTCTGTTTCTAATGGATTTTTTTAAGTACCTCTTTTTGCTCTCTTGCGTGCCTTCGCGCTTGGGCATCACCATCACCTCTGCAAGCCAATCAGTTGCATTATGACTTTTTTTTTGGATTTTGAAAGAATTCCTAAGCAATACATATCGATTCGGCCTGGTAAAATATGTATTTTTACTTGCAACAAAACTTTATGCTAACAACATACATATTTGAAACTGAAATTTTAGGAAGAATCACTGGTGATCACACCGTCAGTATGCTGCGAACCTTGGGATATGACCCTTCAGGCTTAATTTATTTCAAAACCAATATAAGAGAAGATAACCAATATAAGAAAAATTGGACCATTTGCAAGACTTAAACAAGTAAGGGTGTTATAGTCAGGCGAGCCTGACAATAGAATACCCGACACAGACACATATGTTCAAATAATTTTTAATATCCTTCGATAAGATAACTGTATACAGACAGACAGACGGACGGACATGTCTAAATCGAATCTCCTATTGACGCTGATCATTTCTATATATATTTTGTATGGTCTATCTCGACTGGTTCTGGGTGTTACACACAACCACACAAACGCAATATACCCTCGAACAGAGTGTGTCGGGTATAAAAAGCTGTTGCCTCTAGACCGCCACCATTTTTATGATAACTTACCTCATAAAATGTAAATATTTTTAAAGTTTTATTATTTTCATGTAAATAATATGAATATTTTTCTAAGTTTATATAATTTCCTTTTAAATGCTGGATCGCATCTTATGTTATACTTAATTTTATTTATATATTCAACTTTGCGTACAAAGACCTAACTCACGTGTTTTGAACGAAAATTGATATCAAAAAGCCCTAACTCAGGAAACTGCTCGAAACACAGAAAAAATAAAAATTCAAGCCTAAAACAAATTTCGTGCGTAGTATTTAATTGACTTTGCGTTTAAACTTTTTTTTAAATATCTAACCTTTGCGATTTTATGAAGTTTTTTCCTTCTCCTGTAAAAAAGCAAAATAATGAGTTACGCCCTTTCTATCCGAAGCTCTCGATATGTATGTTATTTAGGATAAAAGAAGTAAGGGTGTTATAGTCAGGCAAGCCTAACAATAAAATACCCGACACAGAAACACATGTTTAAATAATTTTTAAACCACGCCCAAAAAACAGGACCACTAAGAAAACATACACAAAGCGAAAAACACTGTAAACCCAAAAATTTTACAATTTGCTTCAAAAAATTTTATAGGTTAAATCGCACCCAACAACTAAGGAATTTGCAACAACAACGCAGGAGTATTTGAATTTTTGAAATTTTCCGTAGTTAAAGCATTTGAATCAAAAATGTAAACTGTTGTTAAATTACGGCTTCCGTTATTGGTCTTATAGTTTACGTTTTTGGAATAAATACAAAAATTGTTGTTTGACAAATAAGGGCGCCTTTTGGCTTGAAAGTTAAAGTACTTGGCTGAAGAACCGAAGTTGTTCCCATGTAATATTTGCCACTGAGAAAAAAAGAAACATCTTATTTTGTGTGTTTGTCTATTATTTATTTATTTTATTATATTATTTATTTATTTATTATTTTATTATATTATTTATTTATTTATTGTTTTTATGTTTCTTGCTTTACTTACTTCTATTTAAATTTTCTCGTCTCGTCTGAGCCTCGAACCGCTGACCTCCAAGTTCACTTGGCGAACGTCTTAACCATTACGCTAAACGAACGAATTTAATTTGTTGGTCAAAATGCTCAGTTGAGCTTAACGAATTTTTTTACTCCAAAATTTTTTTATTTGAAAATAAACCATTAAAAAAATAAATAAATAGAACCTTAAAAATTTAGGGGAAAATTTTGTCTTCATAAAAAACTAAGGTAGGTAGGTAGGTAGGTTGAAGTGGCTGCCACTTAGGCCGTTAATCGGCCCATTGTGATACCAATGAGGTTTTCTTGTGTTTTGTGTGAGTGTACGTCTTTTTATGTAGTGTGCCCCTAACATGCGATTTTTGAAAAACCAGTGCTAGGCTTGGAACATTACACTCCGTTTCGCCTGTGCCGGGAATCGAACCTCGGACCCTGGGATCAAGAGCATAGCACGCATCCCCTACGCTATCCCAGAGCCACATAAAAAACTAAACTATGAACAAAAAAAAAAACTGTCATTTAAAATAAGTAAACAATTTAGAAAAATTTTCGCCGCCAGCAGTGAGAGAACCCCGATCCTCTTGAATGTCAATCCCCAGCGGGATATGGTAGACATTGGTAAGCGAATGAGGTAATCTATACAGCACTATACTATACTACCACTTACTAAAATCGATGAAATTTAACATGGCGATGTCATTGAAAATTCGTTTGTTACCTCTTTCGCTTACCATTTAGTTGAAGAATTCTAATACGACAGTGTAATCGAAGAATTCTTTGGCAAAAGCGTAATCGAAGTACATATACGTACGAATAAGGAGGCATTCCTTAGAAAAAATTAGAGAAAGTGCCTAGCACGCCGATGTCAGCGGGTTCAAGTCCCGGTCGGACAAGACAATTTTTTTTTTTTTGTATATAAGTAGATAATTCTGAAATAAAAAACTTAGAGGAATAAAAAGCTTTCAACAAAACTTTTATTGAAAAAAAAAACTTGTTTGAAAGAGCTTGTGCATGACGCTTTTGAAGGCGCGATGGAGACTTTACTTTATAACTGGCAAAGGAGAATTTGTTCCTTTAATTGACTTCCACCTTTCAAGTCCCCGTTGTCCTACACTTTTTTTTTTTTTAGCCTGTGACAGGAATCGATCCCCAGCGTTTTAGATTTCTAAGCCAATACGTTGTCCATTACGCCACACAGAGATTCAATTCATTATACTTTTTTAGACGTAAATCTCCTTTTTTAAGGTGACATTTTTCGCTCTGTTTGCATTACCTTTTTCAGCAAAGCTGCTTCCAGAGGTGTTAAAGAATGCAATCATTTATGAATATTTAGTCTTTTGATTGCCCGAAAAATGATTGCAGTCAGTTTTTAGTTAGTCAGGAATAAGACTGCAAAAAATAAATCTAAGCCATTTTTGTTATTCCTGAATAATTAGTCTTTTTTATACTCCGGAACTAAGCTCCGGAGATATAGACAAATGTATATAGAAATGATCAGGATAAAAAACTGAATCGATTTAGACATGTCCGTTTGTCTGTCTGTCCGTCCGTCCGTGATCGGATCTCCTCCGAAACGGCTGAACCAATCAAGTCGAAATTCGGCACACAGGTATATCGGGGTCCGAGTATGATCTTAAGTAAAAATGGGAGACATCCGCCCGCTGCCACGCCCGCAAATGAATTTATTGTGTTTTCAGAAAAATGCTTGTAACTTGCGAACCACTCAACACATTGCATTGATATTTGGTGTACTGGTAAACTACGGAAAGGGACATATCCTGGCAAAAAATGGACGCCGTCCTTCTCGAGCCACGCCCACAAATAAGGGTTTATCGTAACTTGTGAAGTAAAAGTCGTAGAAGCTTCAAATTCGCAACATAGGTTGACCAAGGCGAATAAAAGGTGTAGGAAAAAATTTTTTGTGGCCCGCTCACTGCTACGCCCACAAATGGAGAGGCAAAACATAGTGCGCCAATAATGTTGGGACGCTGGGTATTTCAAAGTCGGGCTTGACCGACTTTAGCTTTCTTACTTGTTTTTATTAAATTTTTCGTTATTCATTGATTGCAATCACTGACTTGCAGTCCTAATATTCAGGAAAGACTGCATTAAAATTTTTTTTAGTCAGTACGAGATTTCAGAAAAGACTAATTTTTCATGAATAACGAAAAAGACTAAAAACTGCAGTTTGCAGTCTTTAGTCAGTAATGCGTTTTTTGGATTGTAATCATTAAAGTTAGTCAAAGATTTTGACTTCAACTGATTTTAAATCAAATTGATTGCATTCTTTAACACCTCTGGTAGTGTTAAGGCAGAGAACAGCAAAAACCAAAAATTAGAAACCTGGGCAACACTTCAAGACAAATAAAAAAGTTTTGAACAATTACAGTTAATTTCTCAGATCAAATACTTTGCTTTTGTTTCAACAGTTTCTTGTATGTTTCATAACATTTTTTCAACAATTCCTCTTTCTCAGTTCAAGTATTTCGTTTTCGTTTTAACAATGTGTCAATTTTTGAATGTAAAGTTGTTCGCCGAAATGATTTCAATTTAGTTCAAATACTTTTCAACTCAAGAGTTTTGTAGTTGTCGCGTTGAAAGCGGCACTGTTGCTAAAAAAGTCGTAAAGTCCTTGGTACAAATATAAAAATGTTGATTCAATATTTTTGCATTTATGAAAACCGCCCCCTCCGATTAGAATTCCAAAAAAAAATTGAAAAAGTGGGCGTGTCAAACTTTTTCAATTTTTTTTTTGGAATTCTAATCGGAGGCTAAATACACGCTCAAATTCTAAGTTTCATTGAAATATTTGGAAAAAGTCAGATTTTGAGGCAGTTTTGAGATTTTTGTGACAGACCTTAGTCCTGGAGGTACCCATAATAATGTAACAAAGAAATTTTTGGAGAGGATGTTTATGGCTACAATGGTAATTTAGTTTTTCATTTCCATTCAATTTCGAAATATGGAATAACGTATGTTTTGGAAAAACGTTTCATAATTATAATCCGTGGTTTTTTTTTGGATATGAAACGTTTTTCCACAGAAGTAATTTTCAAAATTACAAATAAAAAATTTTAATTTTCGATTTTTTGATTAAAATCTATTCCATACTTCATAATTCTTGATTATTAATTTTAAAAAATAAATTGTAAACATAGAATTATGATTAATAAATAATCAGTAATCAGATTGCTAAAATCGCGGATTTTTCAATAATCTTTTTGGAAGAGTTGAGCTATCTTAAACGAAAAATATATAAGAGCTGCGTACGGACAAAAAATAAAGAATAGGAGCTGCGTACACTGAAAGAAATATCGGCAGTAATATTGAATAAAAGTTTTCGTAAATATTTGAATACGAATTTTAGTCAATATAAGGAATTTTCTTCATGCTGACAAAAATATTTGTTATATTGCAGAAATTTGTGAATGGAACGAAAAAAAATTCTTCAATATGAGTTAAATAGTTTAATCAATATAACAAAATTTCTTCATAGGTACGAAAACATTTCTTCATACTGAAGAAATTTTCTTACATATGACAAACGCTTTCGTGGGACATTTTAAATTTTAGAATTTTCGTATAAATGAAGAAATTTCTTCAATATGACGTAATTTGCTTGTTGGTATGAAGAAATTTCGTTAATATAATATAACAAAACGTATTCGTCAATATAAAGAAATTAATTTCGTAAATATGAAGAAATTTTTTCAATATGACTAATGTAATTTTTGAGATATGAAGAATTTCTTCAATATTACGAAAAAGTGAATATTTTTAAGAAGTTCTTGGGGTTGATGAGTCTTAAGGCAGAAGATTCAGCGTCAAAAGCAAAGTTCGTCCATTAAGTGAAAACGCGTTTTTTTAAGGAAGCAGAGAAATTGTGTTTAATTTGAAAATTGAAAGAATATATTGCTCGCGTTCAAAATCGCAGAAAATCTGATAGGTGTGTATTAAGTCATATATATTTTGCGAAGTGTTCCGTTTTTAATAAACTCAAATTTTTTAAAGTGCCACATTGACGGGGAGACGCTTCTGCATATGAGTGAGGTTCATATTTTGTACTGCATCCGGTGACACTCAGCACAATACAATACAATAATTGTAAAATATAGTACAGAAAATATATATCTACATATACACTCCCTTTCACTGGTTAGACGCACAATATTATGTTCAAAGCAAAACGTTATTACTAAAAGGCAACTTGAAAAAAGTACTAAAGAAGTGTTGCCAAAAAGAATTTGAACATTGTCCTAAAAATATCAACCGTAAATTTTTTTTTCAGAAAGTGCATAACGGTGTTTTTCCAATTTTTGGAATAAGCCATCATTTTGCGCGTGCTTTCAGTATTTCATTGAAATAGACGCATCACGTTGTTTTACTGAGTGTGGAAAAAGTTTTGATTTTTTAAAACGATAATTCAAAGATTATCCAACTTCTGATTAAATTAATCCTAAATATGGGAAGGTCTGCGATATTAACTCTTTTAGAACGCGAAAAAATTGACTTTTATAATTCTGAAGGATTACCTAATAGAAAGATAGCACAAAAAATAAATCGGAGTTCCAGAACTGTCGACCGCTATTTGAAAGATCCAAACTCATATGGGAGCAATTACAAAGGTCGGAAAAAAGCTTTGAGTTCTCGGGAAGAACGCAAAATTTTGAAAATCGCTTCAAACTCGACAAAATCGCTACACAAAATAAAGGAAGCAGCAGGTGTAAACGCGAGTATTACTACCATTCATCGAGTGATTTCGAAAGCCAAACACCTAAAATGTCTCAAAATAAAATCTAAGCCACCGCTGACTGCTGATCGAAAGCAAAAACGCCTTCAATTTGCGAAGAAGTACATGACCTGGAATGTACAAAATGACACCCGCTCGAATGATTGGCGATTGGTCGTGTTTACTGACGAAAAACGCTTCAACTTGGATGGACCGGATGGATACGCGTATTATTTTCATGATCTAAGAAAGGAAGAAATTTTTCGAAGCCGTCACCACAGCCGAGAGGGTGGTGTTATGATATGGGGAGCGATAACATTTTATGGGACAATTGAATTGACTTTTGTCGAGCAAACCATGAATGGAACTCGATTCAAATCTTTGCTTGAATCGGTATTTCCTAAGCTAAATAACCTCTTTGGTCCTTTGCCTTGGATTTTCCAACAAGACAATGCTCCCATTCATAACGCGCGAATCGTAAAGTCATACATTTCAAGTCAAAATGTTGAAATATTGTCTTGGCCACCATATTCTCCGGATCTGAATATTATTGAAAACGTTTGGGGCATGGCAATTTATGAAGGAGGAAAACAATATGATGATAAGGAGTCCCTAATTTCAGCAATTAAATCCGCATGGAGCGACATTTCTTTGGATTACCTCCAATCCTTATATTCTTCTTTAAAAGACAGACTTTTGTATTCATCAAAACAAGTGGTTAAAAATTAAGAGTAACGATTTGAATGACTTTATTAAAACAATTCAGTTTTGGCGAGTTTCATGTAACAAAGAAACCCTTCGAGGCACAGAAAAAAAGTGTTCCAAAATCGTTTCCACGTCAATTTCAACCTCACGATGTATATTCAGTGAGGCTAGGCCATTTAGTCGATCTTCAGACATTGTCGATCTGTGGTACGTTTTGAGACGACGCAATGTTGAGAAAGACCTTTCATTTGTAGCAGTAGTGACGGGTAAAATTGCCATTATGCGGAGGATTTGATGGATGTTCGGAAATGCATCTGCGTTGCAAATAACAAGCGCATCAAGTGAATTTTTTATATCCATTCCAGAAATGCGTCGATGCCCAAGTTGAACTTCACTGATCCAGAAGTTAGGACTGTCATTGTTCAAGATAGAAGAGTATTGTGTAAATAATTGAACACAAGACTCTATATCGAGTGCTTCATTTTATTTGGGAACAAGCAATCGAAATTTGATAGGATATTGCGATGATTGAGGAACCTATCATGAAGATGAGCGATGAAAGTATCAAGGTATGGTACGTATATGGTTATGCGAAAGTAATCTTCAACTGAATCAGTGACGACATTGTTGCGATGTGTTTGTTTCGCAGTTAACCGCGGCTTTCGCAATTCGATATCATGCTCCTTGCCGACTGGGCACGCTTTCTCAAAAATTTCTCGGAAATATTCAGAAGCTCTCTCTCTTCTTTCGAGCAATTCTTTTCTTGCAGCATCAGCTAACTCAACAGCTTCTGCAAGATCTTGACTTTTGCTTGAATTATCCGACTCAGAGACAAGGTCAAAGAATGTATGATTTTTAACAAAAATTCTAGTTCATGTTACAAGATTATAATATATTTGTTAGACCGGAACCGGAATTTTCAGGGGGCGTGCTACGTTTTGTTCATGCAATTCTTCTTGCGTCAGCTTGGCCCATTGTCTGAAATTTCTTTTTTCGTTTTATATATAAAATTTATAATTCTTATTCTCAATCATAATTCTTATATTTACAATTTGTAAATTTTTTTTATTTAATAATCAAGATTATGAAACTAAAAATGTTGATTTAATCCGTAAATAGTCATGATAATATTGCTGAAAATATTATTGCTGCCGATCACTGATTTTAACATTAAATTTTTCAAACTTAAATACTTATTTAAAAAAAAAACCAAAAACAATCGTCTAACCTTTCAATAACGTTATTTGGCGGCTGAGAAAAAATACAATTTTGTCGCTTACAACGTTCATCGCGATAAGCCTTCATATCGTCGTTGCGACTGCAAAAGCGCGTAACAGCAATCTGCAATACCGCGTATTTACAAAATTCGCGGCCATTTGAATTAGCCAATAAGGAATGTCCATTTCAACGTCATAGCAAAACGGCGTATTATTTCTTGAGATGTATTTGGCACGATATTTCATGTTTGCGACTTTTGTAAATACGCGGTATTGCAGATTGCTGTTACGCGCTTTTGCAGTCGCAACGACGATATGATGTTAAAGTGACGTCAAAACCTGCAATCAATAAACGTGAAATATATTGAGCTGGCGTTGAGTGATAAAGGGGTATGACGCTTAGGAACGCTTTTCTTAATTCACTGGAAGTACTTATTAGTATCAAATTTTGAAACGGTACTTTCCTAAACAAAGCTAAGCATCTACCCACCGTCTTTGGAAACTGGCATATTAGCGTTATAATATTAATCATATACATCAACGATTTCTTTCAATAGACTCGGTGAATCCCTATCCGGTAAGTAATGCAAAAATAAAAGGACATTAAACATTTCAAAACATCTGAAATGAATTTTGGCAAGTCCGGAAAATTATCTCACTTTCTATTAGCGAATTTGCTATTAACAGGAAATCGAAACCGGTTTGAAGGAATTATTCCGTCAATGGATCTCATAGATGCTTACAGCAGATTGTAAGATATATAAGTATATTTTTTTAAGCTTCTCATTTATAGAGCACTACAGGCCCGTGCGCACGGGGGGTTTTGCGGGTTCTAACCCCCAATAGTTGTAGGGCTTCGTTTAAAAATATTTTTAAATTAGATTATCAAGACGGCCTCTGGTCGTAGTTGTCTGAGTTGCCAATGTATTATATGAGGCCAATCATGTAGGACTATAGGTCTAACTCTTCTACTTCCTAATCCCTGCAATGTGTTAGAGCTACGCACAGTGTCACGTGAGTGGAAAAAAAAAAAAAAAAAACCGAGGTTCGAATTGTTAATTTAATTTTATGAATTTCGATAGATATGTTAATATTCATATTAAGAAAAATCAAAAACAATTAGGTGGTTAATATGTCAAACCATTGCCCCACAGCATGCTCTGAAACTTTGAAGTTATGTAAATTGTTGTTTTACAGTTTAAAAAATGCAATTTATTTACTTTTACTTAAGACGCTCTGTACTGTTCAATTGTGGTCCGACCATAATGTTTTATATGTCAAATTAAAACTTGCCTTTAGTGCTACCTGTTAACCTTAATATTTTTGAAGTTTGATGATCATATGGGAACTGCCGTTACTTTTAAGTAAAAAACAAATTATAATATTTGCTGATAAAACTCAATTTTTAAAATTGATTTAAGAAAAGGATAATATGGTATATTTTGTATTTTTTGATATTTTGTTGCTGAGAGTGAGTAAAAAACATATAAAAATTAAGGCTGCGCGTACTTCCGCATTTTTTAATAAGAGCGCTTTTCCCAAGTGAACTCGGAACTCAAAATTGTTGATTTAGGTATTTGAAGTTTGGATTGCGGATTCTCACAAAACACCTAGTGAAAGGCAAACGGCAATGTTTTCATTTGTCAAAAATAAAATTGATGAAGACATTGATGCAGATAATTAATATTAAGGAAAGACTGAAGTTGATCAGTGGAACCTTTTCCACACGGTGCAATAGCTGCAAACGATACAAAGAGCCAAGGGCGTACCCAGCATTTAATGAAGGGGGGTAGGCCCCGAAAAAAAACAAAAAAAAAAAGCGAAAACCCCACGCTTCCAACGATATTTAAAATATCTATGGCAGGGAGGTCTATATTTTCTTTTATAGTTTATAGGCTATTGTTTAAATATGTCTAAATCACGAGATTTAAGAACAAAATTTAAATCTTCTTGATTTAAAATGTCAAACGTGAAATTTTCTTAAATCCCATGATTTAGCCTACAGTACTTCCCGCTTAATTGACACACCAAAATTGCTCGACTTTTTATGCAACTAAGCGGGGATATCAAATAACCGAGTATTCGGATAATTGCAATATAATTTCAAATAAGCGAATATATGGTTAAATGACCGTATATTGCATTTAATAGAGTTTAAGTACAACTTAAAATGTACATATTTGTTTACATATTTACATATTTTTCTTTGTAGGAATTATCTAACAGTCTTCCTGAGAGAAGAAGTGTGTAATCTTATGCTATATTCTCACTAGGCCGGGTTAGGGTTATCGGCGAAACCCAGGGTTTCAAATGTCAAAACGCATATAAAAAAAATCATCTAACCCGAAAATAAACCCCGGGTTAACATTTAACTCTGAGGTTAGCGCGTTAGTTGCATTTGAAAATTTCAGTTACATTTGCTAACACCGAATACAAAAACCGGGTTTATATTTAATACGGCACTGACAGGGAAGCTTTCCCGTGCAGCAAATGAGAGGTGAAGGATGTGTTTGGATATGTTAATTTTGATCACAGGTATTGGAAAATTTTGTGATGCCGCTTTCATCATTAGCTCCATTAATCTATTTTGGTTCCTGCGGTTATTGCAATGGTCTTCTAATATTATTGCTTCCAATATTCCTTTGGCTTTTTTCAGCTTCTTTAAACCTTTCTAATAAAGCAAATTCCATTTTTATTTGCAATTTCTCGATTATATAGTATATCAGATATACCTTGCGCGTTTTTTATATTTCAAACTCCCAAGCCGGACATTATCGCATGCATGTAATGAAAACAGCGGCCATCTTTTAACAAACTTCATTAACAGTAAGGGTAACCTGATAATGCATAGTTCCTCTTCTTTGAATTTATAAATGAATCGTTAAATTACAAAGTTCATGTATTACGTACTTTGCCGTTGGGAAAGGCATATAGCATGAGAAAAAGAGAAGCATGCTAAGGAAGCGAAATCTTTAGTCTGCTCTGATGACTGAGTGCAATAAGACCATATCGACCAGTTTATTCAAAAACCTCGTAAGTACAAAATCATTGTTTTGAGAAAAACTAAAAAAACTGAATACAGCTGCTATATAACCGTATATTATTAAAAAATTTAAACCAAATTATTAACAGACAATTAACAAATATACTCGAGATCGTATTTTGTAAATATTTACTGTTATGTAGAAAATATAAGCCATTAAATGTACTCACGAGGTTTTCCTGAAATTGTATACCAAATAAATTTAACAAAATTAAAAGTAGCTTCGCACAATATTCAAAGTTTTTATTGAAAAAAAAAACGCTTATTCAACGGTTTAAACTTAAATTAAAGTAAATATTAACAAAAGTAAGGGAAATTAAACAATTAAAGAAAAAATATGAAGGAAATTTAAAGAAGATTAATGGGTATGTTGTCAAAAAAATGCCAAAAGTCTTTGGGTATAATTTTTTTTAAGCTTTGAAGGTCATCAAATTTTTTTTGTTTAATGCCAATAGGCGCTTTATATAAACTTCTTAAGTCATTAAAGCTAATTTTAATACTTGACTTTCTTTGAGGAGATAAAACCCACTCAGAAGCATAGTCCAATTTGTAAAACATTCCAAATTTATCACATTTTAAACAGTTTATGTCAGTGACTTGCGGGTCTCCCGCTTTTACACCTGGCCTGATTGACTTATAAAAATTTAGACTTGGAAAGTCCTTAAAAAACGTGTGGTCAACGTATTTTATTTTGTACGGCTGAGGTCTTGTTCTTGCCTCTTGAATTATTCGAACAAAATCTGCCGGTATGTAACAGGTTGGCTGATAAGTCCCCGGTCTGACACATAGATGGCGTCGCTAGTATTAAATGCATATTATTTTTATATAGTGGCAACCTTCAAATGATTCGTGTCAAAATTTGACGTCTGTAAGTCAATTAGTTTGTGAGATAGAGCGTCTTTTGTGAAGCAACTTTTGTTATTGTGAAAAAAATGGAAAAAAAGGAATTTCGTGTTTTGATAAAATACTGTTTTCTGAAGGGAAAAAATACAGTGGAAGCAAAAACTAGGCTTGATAATGAGTTTCCGGACTCTGCCCCAGGAAAATCAACAATAATTCATTGGTATGCAAAATTCAAGCGTGGTGAAATGAGCACGGAGGACGGTGAACGCAGTGGACGCCCGAAAGAGGTGGTTACCGACGAAAACATCAAAAAAATTCACAAAATGATTTTGAATGACCGTAAAATGAAGTTTATCGAGATAGCAGAGGCCTTAAAGATATCAAAGGAACGTGTTGGTCATATCATTCATCAATATTTGGATATGAAAAAGCTCTGTGCAAAATGGGTGCCGCGCGAGCTCACATTTGACCAAAAACAACAACGTGTTGATGATTCTGAGCGGTGTTTGCAGCTGTTAACTCGCAATACACCCGAGTTTTTGCGTCGATATGTGACAATGGATGAAACATGGCTCTATCACTACACTCCTGAGTCCAATCGACAGTCGGCTGAGTGGACAGCGATCGGTGAACCGTCTCCGAAGCGTGGAAAGACTCAAAAGTCCGCTGGCAAAGTAATGGCCTCTGTTTTTTTGGGATGGGCATGGAATAATTTTTATCGATTATCTTGAGAAGGGAAAAACCATCAACAGTGACTATTATATGTTGTTATTGGAGCGTTTGAAGGTCGAAATCACGGCAAAATCGACTTTTTCTTGTTCTCAGACCTCAAAAGGATGCTCGCAGGGAAAAAATTTGGCTGCAATGAAGAGGTGATCGCCGAAACTGAGGCCTATTTTGAGGCAAAACCGAAGGAGTACTACCAAAATGGTATCAAAAAATTGGAAGGTCGTTATAATCGTTGTATCGCTCTTGAAGGGAACTATGTTGAATAATAAAAACGAATTTTGACAAAAAAATGTGTTTTTCTTTGTTAGACCGGGGACTCATCAGCCAACCTGTTATAACTCTTTGAGTTTCTTTTTTTCGCTCAATCGCAGCGTGAACAGAATCACATTCCATTTGAGTGTGCCCTACAGTTAAATATTTTTGAAAAATTGTTGTTTCAAATCGAATTGCAATGGATTGCAAGACAATTGATAAGTTAGTGTTACGATTTTGTGCGCCGCACCCATCACTAAATAAAACTGTTGGTTTTGTTAAATCAACATTTTTTGTTAAAAAATCTAAGACACAAGAGGCAAAAACATTAGAGTCCATGCCTCCTTCCCCTCAGGGCCGTAGCCAGGGGGGGGCGGGGGCATTGAGGGGCAATGCCCTACCTAAAAAAATTTATGCCCTACCTTTATAAGTGATAGTAGTTTTTTTTTATACTAGGAAAAATTTTTCATATATCGAGAATCTTAATAAAGGCTACAAACGCTTATTACACAAGTATGTATGTCTAATATTTATATGTACATTGTATATGCATGCCTGTAAATAATACCTGAATTCTATCCATGAAATTTAACATTAAAAAATAAAAAATTGTGTAGGAGTTAGAGATGGGCACGGGCCTCAATTTTGAGGCCCGGCCCGGCCCGACCCGAAGCAGATTATTCCGGGCCTGTCCCGGCCCGGACCGGAAAATTTTCAAAGAGGCCCGGCCCGGCCCAGCCCGGCCCGAAAAAAATGATCAAAAAAAATTAGTTTGTAGTTGCAGTAGTAAGAAGTTCTTCGACTATATAACAGAGTGTATTACATATAAACATATTTTTATTTTTTCTTCGACTACATAACTGAGTGTATTATATATAAAAGTAGTTTTTTTTTACATTTATTTTAGAAATATTAAAAATAGTGAGGATATAATCTTTCTGAAATATTTTGAGGAAATTAGTGTTTTATATATAAGTACATACTTTTATAGCTACAAAATAAAGCAAAAGTCATTCAAAAAAAAAAAAAAATAACTCAAAATTAAATTTAAGCTTAAAAAAAAGAGTCTCTTAAAAAAAATCATGAAATTAGAAATCTCTCCAAGAATGAGAGATATTGATACAGATTACGACATCAGAAATTTTTGTTGTAAATGACGTTATTGTTCCATTTTTCCCATGTTTGGGCTGCGACATCTTTGTTCTCCTGAGCCATTTTCAAAGCTGAATTCTAATCAAAAACTTTTCACTTGCCGAAATAACGCAATGAAAGAAAACGGCCTTAAAAATGGCATAGGAACACAGAGATGTCGTAGCCCAAACATAGGAAAAAAATTGAACAAATAACGTCATTTACAACTAAAACATTCTAATTTCGTGATCTGTATATCTATCATTCTTGAAATCTCCCTACATATTTTTATTCCTTTACTCATCATCGAAAATGTAAGTCGGCTTTTACACAACCGTATAACTTCACTTGTGCTTCTATTCTCAAATCGAAAATCGGCCAATAATCGATATATGTAAAAGGCCGCAGATGAAATAAGTGCCTTTCCGATAAAAAACATTGTTCATGCTTAATATGTAGCGGGCCTCTTTTCGGGCCTACGGGCCTACAGGCCTGCGGGATTTTAACCTGAGGCCCGGCCCGCACGGAAAAAGCCGTTTTTGATTTTTTGGCCCGAAGCCCGTATTTTTTGACCTAGGCCCGGCGGCCCCAGGCCCGGCCCGGCCCGTGCCCATCTCTAGTAGGAGTAGCCAATGTGGGGAGAAATGCTTGATATGGGTTAGCAAACGCATATAATGCGGCTTCATGTCAACGTCGACGTCATTTCTGCCTGCCAGGTCATCGTAGTTTTCAGTTCATCATTGTAATTTCAACTTTTATGTCAACGCATAACAGAAGCGACACGTTCGATAACAGGGATGAAATTGTTGTTCAACATATTGTAGAAGCGCTATTCAAATATGCGAATTATGTGCAAGAGCAGAGTGGGGCAAATCGTTGCTCGCGAGCAAATACATTTTTAAAAACTAATGTTGGTGTGTTTCTCTAAAAGGCGTATGCCTTGTTCTTGCTGAGCGCAAAGCGCATTCTTATACTAAATGCTCCCTAAAACTACATTTAGGACCGTGAATTTCTGAAATCTTAGATAAATTTTACACATGACACTGTCTTTAGGAAGTGCTCCCTTTCTCAAACACCTTTTTATTATGAAATTTGATAGGAGGTGCCAGTGTTTTCACTTGTGGCAAAATTATGATGAATCCAGCATAAAGGCTGGTCTCCAGTTCGGTAAGGAATGTCAGCAGAAATTTTTATTTTTTTTCTCCGAGGAAAAAAGGTAGTACTACAGAACTTTTTAGTGCAACAGAGGCAATCTGTCATATGTCACGTGTGTCAAAAAAGTGAAACGAAACACAGAAATTAAAAAGGCGCGATTATAAACGTTCAGAATAAAAAGCGCGCAAATTCTTCTACTCTCTTTAACAAGCGTATTAATTCGCGTTTATTTCGTTTGAGAAATTTTTAAGCGTTTTTGGTTTTTTTTGGGGTTTTTTCTCCAGTTTTTTTAAAAAACCCGAAAAATGGATGCCTATTTCTATACAATCACAACTACTACCTCACTTGTCAAATTCTCCAAGAAACAATTCATTTTGAATTATTTCTGCTGATAGCCGGGGTTACCGTGCACATTTTATTCAAAAAAACGTATTAAAAATTACAAGGTTTTTGCCGAAGGGGATGATGCGTTTCTTGAAGAAATATTTTTAAGCTTTCTTTCTTTTTTTAATGGGTTTTTCATTCCTTGGGGCTGGAGACCACCTTTTTAAGTTTCAGTTTAACTTTTTTTGCCTTTTTTTATGGCTCTATTTTTAAAGGACATTTTTCAAAATTCCTCGAAAGAGCAAAATTTAATGTTTCAATTTAAATTTCACAATAATTTAACACTTGTTTACAGAATTTAGGACTTTCGCGAGAGTAGAAAACGAAATGATGGTTTTAGACTAAATTAGGGTCGTAATCACGAAAATAGCATCCGTTTTTTTTTTGAAGTGAAAAACTTCTATAGGCGCGTTGAGCAGGGAGCAAATCTTTAAGTTCAAAATGCATTTGTATATGTTGTAACCGTCACGGTCGTCGTGTACGTATTCTCGGCTATATTAGTTGTTGGCGTAGCTTTCAGTGAGAAGCATTCCTAAAAAGTTTTTTGTGATTCGTCGACGTAACACCCCAAGTCGGCAATTTGATATTCCAATGAATATCTTCTTTTAGAAAATTCTTGATGACAAAGGAAAAATATTACGTCTTAAAATTCGTGAGTGGTTAAAAACAATTTCTACGATAGCTTTCATTCATTTTTTATGACAATCGCAATTATAATTTTGAACGACAAATTCCGCATAGAAAATATTTGCAAAAATAGTAATAATAAAAATTGCATATTCCGACTGGGGATTTGATTCAACTCGCTCTTGGTTTTCACTTTGACTTGGGGGTTCCTTCAGGTTCATTGATTTTTCTCACTAAACGCGCAAAGGAATTATGGCCAAACGGTTTGCCGTTAAAAAGAATAAAAGTGCCACAGCGATTCAAAAAGGCCAATTTGGGGAATTAAAGGGTAAATTATTTTGTATTTTGTATTATTTTGTTTAAAAAAAAATTTTTGTTTGGATGTGGATTTGGTCCGCTAAATCTAAAATATTTTGAGTTGTTTGCACCGAAAATTTTTTTGCTTTGAATTGGTCACTGAGTAATTTTTTGTCGTGGCGTAATAAAAGCCAAAAAAGAGGCCAAATACAATGGAAAACGAGCCACACCGCCCCGACTGTAAAATATATTGTCAGTTTTGCTTTTTAAAACGCCAACTGTGGCGCCTGAGTCATTCTGCTCAATAATCGTGTTGGGTTTTTCCCAGCAGCATTTTGTCGGCGGTTGAAACCAAGTCCCGGTCTTTCATTGGCGGCCGCCTCGGTGAATTGGCCAGCATTGAGAGTGGTCTGCGGGTGGAGCGAATGTCATGCCAAAATTTTTTTTTTTAAATTCAGGTTTGTCTTTTGCGCTAGCCTTTTTATGAACGTTTTTAGGGAACGTTGGTCCCCAAACACGTGACCCTTTTTAGGGGGGGGAGGGGTCCTGAAAGTACTATTACTTGGACAAATTGGTTCACTTAAATTATTCTAACGGATTGTCACCGAGGGGGGTGGGGGGGGAAGGGGGGTTTAAAAAGTAGTAAAAAATGGTTCACGTAGTTTGGGACACGTTCCCTTTTGTACACATCGAATCATAGCACCGAAAATTGAACATGTTGGTAGGGCGGTTGTAGGCGGTAGGCATTGTTGGCCGCCTGGGACGGTTTCCATGTTCTTTAAGCAGAACTTTGGCCCGCTGGGTCAATAAAAACGAAAGCTCGAGTTTGATTCTTAGTTTATTGTCATGGGCTGGCCTATTGGGGTCATATTGTTTCCGGTCTTATTTATTGTTGGGCCTCCCAAACCAACAACCAAATTGGTTGCGTGTTTTGGGACTTCACTTCTTTTTGTAACTAAGAATTCTTGCGTTGAAATTTTTTTAATGGTTTTTCTTTTTTAAGTATACAACCTTTTTGGTTTTTGATGAAAGATTATGCAATACTGTGCCCTTTTCAAGAGAGGAATTCGAAAAAAAAATAGGTTTTGTATTCATTTTAGCATGATTTGTTAAAAGTACTTAGCCATTGTTTGGTTTTCGACAGTAATTTTTTTCTACAATCAGTGAAAAGTTCATATACTTTTCCGGTTTTTAATTTTGTAAACAAACTTCGGCATATTTGCGATGAAGGGTTGACCTTTTTGCCTTTTTTTAAGGCAAAGGAAATTTACGGGTTAAAGTTTTTTAAATTATTTCCTTTTATTTTTGGTACCTTATTTTAAAAAATTTTGACCAACCTTTCATTTTGGTTATTCCCAACTTTGGGGGTACATGTTAAAGGTTTGAAAAGATTTTGTTGCCCACCCGGAATTTCTCCGGGGCGTGCTAGGTTTTTTGGAGTTTTCATGTTCATGCCGGGGGCCTCCCTTAACCCTCAACAAGCATAGTTGTTGTTGAGTGCCAAATATAGTAAATATATGTTTCCGGTTGCCTCGGTTAATGATAGAGACGCGATGGGTTTTCTTTGAAACCTTTTTATTTTTTTTTCTTGGCGAAAAAAACTCGTCTTCATTTTATTCTAAAAAACCCCAAAACAAATTGAACAAACCTCATCGGATTTTCTTTTTCTGGGTCTTGAAATGGTCTTAGAAATCCACTCTTTTACTTAAAGTTAGCCTAAACCTGAATACCGAATCTTTTCGGAAGATGTTACAAAGTTGTTAAAAAATTTCTTAAAATTTTTGCCTTTATCCCCCTATAGCTCCTAAGCGTTGAACCGAATTTTCTTTATGTATGGGGAAATGTTGTTAAATTACTCTTCTTTTTAGAAATTAAATGTTTTGAAACGGTCCCCAAGATAAAAACTCGACTAAAAAAATTATTGACAAAAAATGCAAAACCTTTCTTAGCGAATATTTAAAAAAGCGAGCTAACTTTCAAACTTAAAGCATATATTATTGCTTCAAAGGAAACAAATACGACAAAAAAAAAGTTGGTTTCAAGTCAAAGGGAAAATTTAGTGTTTTGGCAGTGTAATTAATTGTTTAAAAACTTTGTTGCAGCCAGCCAAATTATTTTCAATAATAAATAATAAAATATTTTACATAATAAACATGCCTATAATTGTTTCTCTGAGTCTCATTAAATGTAAAAATCCAAGATTGATTTTAATAATTTTAAATCAAAATTTTTATGAATTTCAAACTTCAATCACATTCTTTGTTTTCACTTCCAACGGCGTTCCAAATAACTGCCAACTTTTTTTTTTCAAAGGATTGTTTTTGAGGTATACGCAAAAAACGTGTTTTTTGATAACTTTATGAAATTTTGCCGAAGAACTAAAAAACTGCCTACCTAAATAACATAAAAATGTTTTTATTTTAAAACAGAAAACTCTTCTATTTCCAGCGTTATACCACTTGGTACAATCGGTGTCTTAGTTTTTGGACTATAGACATTTGAACTTGCAAAAGTTTGAATTTTTAAGGTTTTTTTAAAATTTTTAAAAGTTCATTTAATCTTTTAAGTACTAACAAAATTTTTGAAATATTTTTCGGTAACTAAAAGTGATAAACATATATTAAGCGTATATAAAAAACTAAATTTCTTCAAAATCGGTTGAAAAATAAAGAAGTTAGAAGATATTTTTCACATTTACATAAATGTCGGAGAACTAGATTAATGCTTCTTCCTCTTCGTTGAAAAGAAAAATTTCTCAGGACCAAAACGCGAAGTCATTCAAACCTGAGTACTTCGAAACTTTGGATATATTGAACGCCGAACTGAAAAGAAGATTTTCTGACAATGACGACCTGCTTAATGCAATAGCAAATCAAGATGATTTGGATATTGACAAAATGGCCGCGTTAAAAAATTTTGATAAGTTTGATAAACTTAACAAAACTCTGTTAATTATAATATTGTGTTATTGCTGTTTGTTCACAATTTAAACTGATTTCTAAGGTCTACAAATTCCATCAAGGAAGGAAGCTGCTGTGGTCAAAGGTTATTTGAGCAGTCGCGATGATAAAACTGAAAGCACTTGGAAGTATTATACAGGTTGCGAGAGGCGTTCAAGGACACATTCGAACTGTTTGCATCGGTAGCAACCATAGGATGTAGCACTGCTGTGTGCGAATCTACTTTTTCTACTTTGACTTCCATAAATCGGCCCCAAAGACTTTCAATGAAGCACGAAAGAATGGCTGGCCTGGTTTTTCTTGCTTTTGAAAAAAAAAGAACAAACTTACTCAATCTTAATGAAATCCTTCGCATATTTGATAATATGGCGACTCGCAAAATTCAACTGTTCTAAAAATTAATTATTATCATATTTAATATAAAGTTCTTTAAACTGTAATACTAATTTGTAAGGAATCAATTAGTCACGTTATAAACGATAAATGGATTTTTTAAAATAAAAAACAGACAAACGAAAATGTATCTCCAAACAAAAGTCATAACAAAAAAAAAAAAAAATAAATCACCGAGTAAACTTAAAAACAAAAAAATTAAATAAAAAATCTTAGTAATGCTATCATATTTTCTTGTCTTTTTGTTTTATCAAGTGAGAAAAACATTGACTGAACTGTGAGAATTTAAATCTGCCCTACCTGTCACCCCTTCTGCCCTACCTTGAATTCAGCTCTAGCTACGGCCCTGCTTCCCCTTCATGCCAAACATAGCAAAATGTTTCGGAGTTTTCTAAATTGAATATTGTAAATTGGTGGACAGCTAATTTTGCTTGAAATAGAGACATCCAGCTGTTATTTGAGGGAGAAGTTGGACTGCTTGGACATCCAATGTGCAGGCATTTATTGAGTTGTTTATAGCTCTTGTCTTATCATTATTTTTTCTTCCCTAGCTTTTTCTTTATCTTCAATATGACGTTTATATGTTTCATTATCAATGTTTTTATTTTTGAAACCAAAACAAGTGTCGCATTGATCTTTTTTTGGCTTAAAAATTCCGATATTTAAGGATTTAGCAACTTTTAAGAAATATTGATAAGATGCTTTCTCTTCTTTGTTTTCACTTTCTTCCATAAAATTTTCGTATAATTGAAAAACCTCTTTAAAAGAAGTATAGGATAGGTTCAAATATACTTTTTCTGTATTTTTACGACAGTAGTGCGACTCAGCTTTTGGAATTTGCGAAAGGAACTGCTTTACTGTTTTTTGCTTTACAGGAATATCATTGATATCATTGATAACTTGATTTTTTTTTTTTTTTTGGAATGCCACAGGTGCTTAAATTTTTAATCCAGTTCAATACCGTCCATTCTCCTATACTTAGCGTATTTAGAAACATTGTTTTACAAACTAAAAGCATAGTATTGTCAATTTTAAGGTAATATTTACAAGAAAACTCACGGCGTTTACTATTGTTCTTACGTCTAACAATAGGCACTTTTTTTACAAGATTTGCAACGACAACTTTACGTTGTTCCCAAGTGATATCATTCCAAAAGGAATTAAAAATTACTTTTCTTTGTGTCTCCGATATTTCGTTACATTTAAAAACACAGCTTTTTTTGCATTTAACGGATGTGCAAGTGTTTTTAAGTTGCCTCCCTTTTCTTTCATGCATTCCGAATTCCACACCTTTTACACGTTTTTGACTGAAGTAAGGCCTACCTTGTTCCCTTCGAATTTTAGTTTTATTTCTTTTCCACTCCTTGGGAATACTCACTCCTTTCTTCTTGTTTTTAGTGTATATAAGACCAGAGGTTTCGTCTAAAGTTGTTCGAGCAGATCCATTAAAGATGGAGCCTTCAGAAAAAGATAATTGTGAAGGAGATGATTTGTGGCTTGTTCTCCCTTCAAACTCCGAATCCACATCGCATTCTTCGGGTTGTTCAAAGCACCAAGTTTTTTCATTTAATATAAATTTAGTTTGTGTATAACTTGAAGAAGCACTGCATGGTCTCACAATCAGGTTTCCGGTTTTTTCATCCAAACTTAACTCCTTGCTACCCATTTCTTTACTACACTACATAATAAAAAAAAACTAAAAAAATAATATAAAATATTATAATATTAACATCTAAACTTATATCTTACCACTCTCTGCGTGCAAAAATATTTGTATCATTTAAATCGTTAGATGTTTCAGTATTCACCGCTCACATTGAAATGTTAAATTTAAATGTAGGTAGGTACTCGTGGTTGCAAACAACTTAGTATCAAGAATAACACTGTGGAACAAATTCAGATTAGCAAAATTTAGGTCGATTGTGAGAGTGAGGGGTGAAAATATAGGCTAAATTAGAAGATCTCGTCAACCAATTGATATTTTTTTCAATCTGTAAAAGCCAAATTATTGCTAGAGCCCTGTGCAACAATTAAAATTAAAAAAAAAATTTATTTAGAAAATTTTTGTGGTGCTTATGAAGCCAAATGCTGGAAAAAATTATTTTTTTTTCATGCTTTTTGAAAATATTTTCCACAAAACTAAGTTTTTTTGCTTTCTGTTTGTTCTACAATTGTTCCACAGGTCTTTAGCAATAATTTGGCTTTTATAGATTGAAAAAATATCAATTAGTCGACGAGTTATAGCCAAAAAACCATATAAACAATATGCTGAAAATTTGCATTTGACTACAAAGTTCGAAGGTCGAATAAATAAAAATTCGAACTAACATAAACAAACGCTGCGACACAGGTATTCTAATTTAGCCTCTATTTTCATCCCTCACTCTCATAATCGACCTAACTTTTGCTAACCTGAATTTGTTACACAGTATAATTCCCTACCCAACAAAAACATTAATTAAATAACTGTTCCTTATATGGAATGTGCGTTCCGTTATTTAGGCTGCAATTATAATGAAGCTGAAAGTGAAGTGGAAGCTGACATGTGTTTGTTGTATTTTCGGAACAACAAATTACAACAAACAAATGCAGGCCTGCAGCCAGGAAACTTTTATAGAAGAGATGTTTTTGCGAAATAAAATCCGATGCAAGTTTCTGATTCCGTTAATTATATGTTTGCAAGGACTACAACGTATAAAATACAATTTTTTATTTTGGCAACAAAGATTTTATATTTTTAAATACCTATGTAAATAGGTATGTACTTTAAAAATTTGTAAAGAAACTTCATGTCGGTTTGGGGGGATTTAAACCCCTAAAACCTTACCCTGGCTGCGTGCCCGGACACATGACAGTTTACGCTTTTTCTTCAGCTTTATTTCTTTATACAGAATAAAGGTTAGAGTAAAAGTGTGCATTCGTTTTCTTTGCGATTAATTATTGAGACAAGTCGCTACCTTGATTTCCCATAAATAAAAAAAATTGTGGTAAAAGTTGCGTTAACATGCATTAAAAATTCATATTTTATATTTATCGTATATCGTGCGCTCGATGAAGCATTAACCTAGTCATGTATTTTTTATATAGAAAGATGGACTTGTATTCCAATAAGCATGTGATACGTTTTTACCCGCGCAATGCCGGGTATTGCAGATAGTGCCATAAAAATTGTAATAAAAACATCATATGTTCTATGGAGCGGTTTGGTTTCCATATCACAATTTTTTATGCATTTCTTGCAAGTAAAACAAAGCTAGTGCATTTACGAGGTTTTTGAATAAACTCTAATGTACGCTTGCAGTTACGAGGAAATTGCATTGCAGTTTTTGAAAAACTTTTCGAACAAAGTGACTAAAAATTTAATGCTATTCTATGTGGAATAAATTCAGCTACCATTTAAGACCAAAATCTCAATTTCGTCGAAATTGTACTTACGAGGTTTTTGAATAAACTGGTCGATATGGCTTTATTTCCAGCGCCTGGGTGCAATAAAGCCGTAGCTCAGAGGGGAAAAAAGCCATATGAGCTTTGTGCAAAAAAGTTGCAGTTGCAGTTACCGCGAAGGCCGCTACGCGGTGGTGCCGTAAAAGCTATTAAGGGGCGAAGCGACGACGACGACGATATCCTTGTTAAGCAGTCGGCACGAAGCGACCACTACCATAATAATCCCCGATTTTTGCTCTTTGAAATAGTCATAGATTTTGTAGAAAATAGGCTCATTTCAAATAAGCCTTACTGGATACGTTGCAGGACAATATTTCTTTCGAAATATGATGAATACATTCTTATAATAAACACTACAAATATAAATGAAAATGCGAATTTTATTTTTGAGTTTCTAGGGGTCATATTCCGTGGAAACAGCCATGTCTAAAATCCTTCGGATGTAATTTTTTATTCTTAGCGTTAAGCAATAGAACCAACTATTCACCCACAAGGTATCAAGAACAAATAACATAAATAGAAAAAGAAATTTATCCATGGTCGTTTAGAACATTAGTGCCGCCGATGGTGATACATACTTCCATTTTAATAAGTGCTATTATACACGAGCGTTTTTTAACGCGCGTTTCTTCACTCGCGTGTCGAGTTGGTAGGACGGCGGGGTAGAGCTGCCCTTGCGTGTTTGCCTACCCCGCTTACATCTCTACACCGCAATCCTATTAAACTCGACACGCAAGTGACGAAAAGCGCGTTAAGGAACGCCTCGTGTATAATAGCTCTAAGTGGCAGATCCAGCGATTATCCTAAGCTACGATTGGTCATCATTCCAAATAATACAGCCGAATCTGGATATAGTGAATTAATTTTTGCACGTCCTGTTCATTGTATCCAGATTGTTCGTATTCTCGAGATTGAATGTTTTGTTCATTATTTAAAAGCCCGTAGAGAAATTTGGCGACCGGGGGATATTTTTTTCGGGGCGCCCCTCACAAAAATGTGCGACCAAATAAAAAAAAGTCTCATGCCAATTGTTGGCCCCTTCAGAAAGTTCGGGCCCGGGAAAAAATCCCCCTTTCCCATCCCCTCTCTTAAGGCCTGATTATTAAGAAAAGTCCCTGTAACAAAAAAGCGTTCACTATTTCCAGCTGTTCATTATTTTCGGAATTCGTTATATCCAGATTTTACTGTATTTGAAAACATTTCACATCTTGACACTAAAAAGAAATAAAAGGAGAATTGGGTGAGATGCCAATGCCAATTCAGGCTGCGAAAGGCCCTCGGTTCAACTCCCAGCTCGGTCGTGGATGTGCGAAAGCGTCTTTGGCTAGTACCATCTATATATTGTCAAGGACATGATTTATCACATACCTAACTCTGACAAACAAACCAAGGGAACTCGATTTCGTTTCAGTTTTAGTTATTTGTAGGCATCTTAAATCACCCAATACATTCTCATTTAGTTCCGTTAACACTAAATTTTGGTAAATAATTTAACAATGCAAAATATTTAAAATTCATGCATTCATGAATTAACCAAAGAAGTGCGTCAGACCAACGTTTGCTCCAAAGTCCTTTTGTCTTCTGAGTGGACCACTTGTCCATTTCGAGGCGCTGCCAGTTAGATCGAGGCGTGTGTTCCGATCCTGGGATGACCACAAATTCGCCTTGCCAGTCAATCCCAATTGACTGCCGATATTCGAAATGTTGCTATGAGTCAAGCTGGCTCTATGACCACCGGCATGTGAGTAGTCCAGACCAGCTCCATTACGCTCAAATTTCAGACCATTGGCCAATTTATTCTGGGATGCAAAGACATTAGCATCGATGCTGTGCACATCGTTCGTGAAGATATTGGCACTGGCACTCTGCTTGAAAGTGTCGATGCCGCCAGGCGTATGGGTTTTGGTGAATGCACCTCCAAATCCATTGCTATGGAGAAAACAAAGAAAATTAGTTGGAAGTTTTTAGGACGATGGTTTTAAAGATTTTACTTATTGTAGGCCAAAGAACCTCCGGTTGTAACAGGTCCTGCCTGAGTATTTCCAGCTGCTAAAACAGTTCCGATCAAATTGTGATTCGGGGTTCCGATTCCTTTGCTCAAATTCAATATAGCATCTGCGCCTCCATTAGGGTTGCTCGATAATTGTCCGCCCACAGCTTGACGACGGACTCGAATGGGTCTTGGTGGACGAGTCGGAGGAGGATAATATGGCAAGCGCTGAATATAAGGTCTCTGAGCTTGGGCAAGAGTTGCGAAGACGGCGACTACTGCAACTGCACAGATGATTGCTTTCATTTTGATTTGATGTGAATTATTTTTCTTAAGTTGAGTTTTTCGAGTCTCAAGTCTCTCAGTCGATTGCTTGAAATGTTCTGCTGCTGATTTTGTTGATTGCTTTGCCATTTATAATCGCTTGCAGGTTTGGCGTTATCAGCGCACGTTTTCTCGGGATTCACCGCACATCTTCGGGGATTTCTGTCTGTTAAGCTGCTTGCGTTTACTCTGGTCTTATCGGAGTCGTTTTCTTACACAAAAAAAAAATCCAACAGTAGGTAAGAAAAGTCCCTTAAAATGACATATGTGTGCTCTTTAGCTTTTTAAGTGCTTCCCGGGGCTTTCGACTATCGAACTGGAGAACCGGTTCGCCTCGCTTTTTGATTCGATTTTAATCATTGACCATGATAATTGTTTTGCATTGGTGAGTCCGAGTCTGATACCTTAATTGCTGTCACAACTTTTTTCCCTGAAGATTCGATTGCGGAAATGCTCTTAAAGATTCCGGGAGAAAAGAACACGGAGCTTAATATGGAAATAAGTTTTTAAAATTTCCTAAGCATTTGTTTTTTGAGGCCTGGAAAAAAGCACTACTTCGAAGAGTTCCGTTAGGAGTCCTTTCACAATCCTATTCGGAGCACTCCGTATATGGTTGGTCTCACTAACATTTTTTTCAAAATAACTTGCATATTTCGATATACCACCCCTAAATACGCCATGAAAATAAAAATTAAGGTTCCTAGATCAAAAATAACGGATATACAATGATTTAAAAAAGCAGCCCTAACTGAATTCAAACAATTCTTTGAACAAAAAGCCCCAACTAACTTCAAGAAGCCAAAACGGAAACTGTTACATTGAAGACAAAATTGGAGCGGAGCTCACAAGTTCAAACATACTCTACTAGGTTCGACGAGCAATGTCCAAATGGCAGATTGTTCTGGTATCGTGATCGAGAATAAAAATCCATTCAAGATACATGAACGTCTATGCGCTGCTTCAGTGTTGCCCACTCGATTTAAGCAGGTATGAAAATTACACTGTTCTACAACCAAATCCTCCTTTATTTATTAGTGCTTCTGTTTGATTTTGTCTTCCGAAAAATTGAAAAATATCAAAAAAATTATATCACGTAAGGATTTCGAGAAAATTCCGTTTCAAATTTTGAGCACCATTGCATCATTTAAATGTTACTCAAAAAAAAAAAAAATATTCGTATTATTTTTTGAATAGTTTGAATTTTTCATTAACCACAAATAATCCCGATTATTTTTGAATTTTTTCGTAATCGTAAACTTTTTATGTACAGTTTTGTATGCAGATAATCAAATACAGGCACGGCAGAACGCCGTTTACATGGGTATTTTACCCACTCGAAATTTTTCAAGTAAATATTTCACTCTGTAGGAATATCACGAAAGTTTTTCAATATTAGTCCAAAAATTAATTTTTGGTGACATTTTGAGATCGAAAAAATAAATTAAGACAATCTAACTTAACCAAGGGATTTACTATATTCACCGACTACTTTCAGAAGTTTTAAAGATAATTTTTTTTTAAATGAAGTGTAAATTTTGGTTATTAAATGTGTAATATGAAATAATATTTTTATTATCTCTTAATGTACTTGATATTGGTATGTCGATTTTGTTGCAACTTTCCATACCACTGAACCACAGCAAAACACACTCTCGATCAACTACCCTCTCGGGTAAACTCTGTTCTGATTGTAAAAAATTATTAAAACTATTAATTAATAAAATCAGCAATGATTGTTTGGTTTGGTTTAAGTTATAAAATTTTCAGCAACTTTTATACGCACACTATGGTGCTTCTTCTTTTGGATTTTTGTTTCTTACTTTTTTATACTTTTGTTACGACTATCGGTTTCATTGACGTATTGTTTCGAAAGAATGTAAATTGTTACGCAGCAAAAAATTGGAAATATAAAAACCCCTCCGTCTGAAAATCCTGGCTACGTGCCTGGCTGCCACGCCTACTTTTTGTTCCACGTCCACTCAAAATTGATAAACTTATGAACCCCCTGATAATCGTATGAAATATTCAAAAACACTGCTCAATGTTATTTATTTGTAAAATTTAAATGTGTATTTAACACAAAAAATAAAAAAACCGGCCCAACCTTACCAAAGAAAAAATGTGAGATAACAAAAACACTCAAATTCATCGTATAAAACTACACCAATCTCATACGTTTGATACGAAGATTTACTTGCGTTTTAGTAAATTTAAAAATTTAGAAAATTATTCATTGGCAAAAGAATTTTGTAAATTCGTGAAAAAATATGAATATTTTGACTGAGCACTTTTTGCGTTTATAGTTCTTAAGACACCCCTTTTAAGCAAATTTTAGACAGAAACGAGTCAAACGAAGCTAATCTTATAGCCTTTTCAGAATAGCAGCTAAATCTAGATTAAGAGCTAACTTATGCATTTATCCGAGTATTTAAATGCATTTAGGGCCTGCTAAATGCAGATATATATTCTGAATTTATGATGAATTCGCTGCAACACTGGCGAGAAAAGTACGAAATAAAATTTAATGCTAGGCAAGCCCAGCTGAAACAGCTGATTGAATTCTGCCGCAAATTGTGAAAAATCGATAAAAAGTGTGTTTAGAAGAAATGAAACCCTAATTTTGTTAATAAAAACGATGTTGCTCCTCTTTAAATATGACATAACCTCTATATTGAGAAGATCCCTTCTATTCCTTTTTACCTCGTTTTTAAAGACATTCAAAAATAAGGAGGCCAATTTCATAAGTCAATGCGGGACAACCACCCCTATCGAAAAAAAAAAAAAACAGAGAATTTGCTGGAATTGTTGTACTTAAATTAGAAAGCGACAACATTGCTATTGATTTATGAATTATGAATTATATATGTATATTGGGTAACCTATATTTTTTTTGATTTTGCAATACGGAATCACAACTGTCTTTACGGGACGGTTCCGCGGATGCGGGACGGTTGGCCGCCTTATTCAGCAAACGAAACAGTTGACTTAAATGCAGAATGGTGCCAAATGCAAATAGGTGTAGTCTGAAAGGGTATTTTTGGCAACTGCATTTAGCGCGTTAAATACTGCTTTTATTTGCTAGTCTGAAAAGCCTATTAGTAAGATACTTAAAAATACTCCTAACGGCCGCGACTTTTCCCTTAACATTGCATAATGACGGGTTGAGCTTACATGTAATCACCCAGTCGGCAATTGGGTCTTGCATGAATTTATTCTTGTAAGAATTCGTCGATAGAATAAGTAAGATATGTAATGTCGAAAAATATCCGCTTTCGCCGAATTTTTGCCTTACTATTCCTGAGTTTTTTCTTATGAACTAAAAGTAAAAAAAAAAA
This sequence comes from Chlorops oryzae, assembly GCA_020466095.1. Taxonomy (NCBI): domain Eukaryota; kingdom Metazoa; phylum Arthropoda; class Insecta; order Diptera; family Chloropidae; genus Chlorops; species Chlorops oryzae. The sequence continues at coordinate 67,625,267 of CM035806.1, forward strand.
ATACGCGAGTCAAAGATATGAGCCACTACTCCTCGGTCCGCTATCGCCGAATTTTTGCCTTACTATTCCTGAGTTTTTTCTTATGAACGCATAAACGCATAAGAAACTGTACATTTTCGTGGAAATGCAGAGAAGAAAAAGTGGAATAATAAAGTTTTTCATTTGAAGTGCGACAGTCAAGAAATTAACACATAAGATTGTGTTCAAATAGTTTATGATCTCATTAAAATATCTCATTACTTTTAAATCTATGGGTTGAATAACCTTTTTGTTTTTATTTATTTATTTATATCTATTTACCTTTTTTGTTTTTTATTTAATAAAACGAACTGATTTTGAATATAAAACAAATTTTTTCCTCTTAAATCCTCCAAACAGGAATATTTTCTACAATGAATTCAACAATCTTTTTTTCATATATGAATTTTTTGTGCATTTTCAAACGAAGAGGTCGTTCACTATGCCTTACCATATGTAAGCTATCATTTCCGCGATAGCGCAGGCACGGCAGAACGGCGTTTACATGGGGTAGTTGTACCCACTCGAGATTTTCCGAGTGGGTATTTTACCCACTCGAAATTTTCCAAGTGGCTATTTTACTCAGTAAAAATTTCACGAAATTTTTGGAATTCCAGTTTTGACAAAAAATTTTTTTCCAATTTTTTCATTTTGAGTTAATATGCAATGTTTCCGTAGAGCCTGTATCTTTGCGTTAATAAAGAATGAAAAGCATTAAACGACATAAGCCAAAACTACCAAACGGAAGTATTTGGAAAATACTTGGCCGCGAAAATTTAATACGTAAAAATTTTACCCTAATAATTGTCTTTTTAAATAAAATGTTATTCTATTATTTCGGAGGCATTTACTGCATGTATGATATGTTGTACATTCCAAGTCGGAAGTTAATACGTTTGGCGGTTCAAAAGTTATAAGTATTTTTTTCATTTTTGGAGGTAGGAGTGGGCGGATCACGCCCATATTTTGCAGTAATATCCCAATGAGTGAAAGGTATGTACGTTCCAAGTCCGAAGTGAATATGTTCAGTAGTTCAGGAGTTATTAGCATATTTCATTTGTGGGGGAAGCAGTGGGCGGATCACGCCCATATTTTTCAATAACATCCCAATGGGTCCAAAGTATATATGTTCCAAGTTTGAAGTGAATATGTTAAGTGGTTCAGAAGTTATGAGCATTTTTCTATATGCGACGGCGCGCCTTTTCCAAGAATGCGGAATGTATTCTATGTATGTATGTACGCATGTACAATATTGCATCAGCTTTTCTTTCTAAATGCTTTGCGGTAGCATTTGTTTACATACATATATAAAAATGCTCGTAACTTCTGAACCACTGAACACATTCACTTCAAACTTGGATCATATATACCTTGGACCCATTGGGATGTTATTGAAAAATATGGGCGTGATCCGCCCACTGCTTCCCCCACAAATAAAATATGCTAATAACTCCTGAACTACTGAACATATTCACTTCGGACTTGGAACGTACATACCTTTCACTCATTGGGATATTACTGCAGAATATGGGCGTGATCCGCCCACTCCTACCTCCACAAATGGAAAAATACTTATAACTTCTGAACCACAAAACTTCGGACTTGGAATGTTGTATGTGTGTACATATAGATGTTGGTACATATGTACATATCGTTAGCTTCGGATAGAAAGGGCGTATCATTTGTTTTTTCAAAAATAAGATTTTTAATTTTACTAGTGGTCCACTCTGAAATGCACCCCCAAAAAAATATAAAACCAAGCCTAAAACACAATTTTTTGTATTTTTAAATTGCCATTATGCTTAAAAAAAATTTTTTAAACACATATGCTGCTTTTGAGTTTTATGGAGTGTTTTCCTTCTCTTGTGAAGTAACAAAAAAATGAGTTACATGGTCGCCGTGAGGGGGTTACAAGTGGGTGCACTTGCGTCAATGTCAAATGTCAAAGAGCGAACACGCTTGCTCATTAATATATACAAGAAATGATGGGAATGTTGATTTCGTGGGAGCTTTGTATACTACTCCAACGCAGCAATACACCACCCTTCCCCCTTCGAACTACTACCCACTAGAGGTGGAAAACAATCAATGTTAACATAATGGTAAAATTCAGGCACGGCAGAACAGATTTTTCCCGAGTGGGTAGTAGAGGTGGGAAAAAATCGATGTTAACATCGATACATCGATAGTATCGATGTTTTTAAGTTAAAATAAATAATAATGAAAAGAAAGTTAAAAATGCAAAATAGCATTAAGTTTGATTTAATTCTAACAACCTTAGTTGATGGAAAAAAATTGTTAGTTATCAGAAACCATCAATAGTGCACGATTGTGGGATACATCGACGATGTTTTTAAATGTTTTACCCTATTGATGGTGTTCTACGACAATCTATTGTTTTTCATCAACTACTAAGCTTGTTAGAATTTAATTTAATGGAATTTATTTTTACCATTTATTTATTAATTTTACCATTATGTTAACATTGATTGTTTTCCACCTCTAGTGGGTAGTAGTTCGAAGGGGGAAGGGTGGTGTATTGCTGCGTTGGAGTAGTATACAAAGCTCCCACGAAATCAACATTCCCATGATTTCGTTACAAAGTCAAGTACAATAAAATATACTAAAAATATTATTTCATATTATACATTTAATAACAAAAATTAACGCACTTCATGTAAAAAAAATTAAAAACTTAAAGACAATTCCGCATTTTTTCGGCCTCTTGTTAAATTTTAAATTTTAAATACAAAAAATTGTGTTTTAGGCTTGGTTTTATATTTTTTTGGGGGTGCATTTCAGAGTGGACCACTAGTAAAATTAAAAATCTTATTTTTGAAAAAACAAATGATACGCCCTTTCTATCCGAAGCTAACGATATGTACATATGTACCTACATCTATATGTACACACATACAACATTCCAAGTCCGAAGTTTTGTGGTTCAGAAGTTATAAGTATTTTTCCATTTGTGGAGGTAGGAGTGGGCGGATCACGCCCATATTTTGCAGTAATATCCCAATGAGTGAAAGGTATGTACGTTCCAAGTCCGAAGTGAATATGTTCAGTAGTTCAGGAGTTATTAGCATATTTTATTTGTGGGGGAAGCAGTGGGCGGATCACGCCCATATTTTTCAATAACATCCCAATGGGTCCAAGGTATATATGATCCAAGTTTGAAGTGAATGTGTTCAGTGGTTCAGAAGTTACGAGCATTTTTATATATGTATGTAAACAAATGCTACCGCAAAGCATTTAGAAAGAAAAGCTGATGCAATATTGTACATGCGTACATACATACATAGAATACATTCCGCATTCTTGGAAAGGCGCGCCGTCGCATATAGAAAAATGCTCATAACTTCTGAACCACTTAACATATTCACTTCAAACTTGGAACATATATACTTTGGACCCATTGGGATGTTATTGAAAAATATGGGCGTGATCCGCCCACTGCTTCCCCCACAAATGAAATATGCTAATAACTCCTGAACTACTGAACATATTCACTTCGGACTTGGAACGTACATACCTTTCACTCATTGGGATATTACTGCAAAATATGGGCGTGATCCGCCCACTCCTACCTCCAAAAATGAAAAAAATACTTATAACTTTTGAACCGCCAAACGTATTAACTTCCGACTTGGAATGTACAACATATCATACATGCAGTAAATGCCTCCGAAATAATAGAATAACATTTTATTTAAAAAGACAATTATTAGGGTAAAATTTTTACGTATTAAATTTTCGCGGCCAAGTATTTTCCAAATACTTCCGTTTGGTAGTTTTGGCTTATGTCGTTTAATGCTTTTCATTCTTTATTAACGCAAAGATACAGGCTCTACGGAAACATTGCATATTAACTCAAAATGAAAAAATTGGAAAAAATTTTTTTGTCAAAACTGGAATTCCAAAAATTTCGTGAAATTTTTACTGAGTAAAATAGCCACTTGGAAAATTTCGAGTGGGTAAAATACCCACTCGGAAAATCTCGAGTGGGTACAACTACCCCATGTAAACGCCGTTCTGCCGTGCCTGGTAAAATTAATAAATAAATGGTAAAAATAAATTCCATTAAATTAAATTCTAACAAGCTTAGTAGTTGATGAAAAACAATAGATTGTCGTAGAACACCATCAATAGGGTAAAACATTTAAAAACATCGTCGATGTATCCCACAATCGTGCACTATTGATGGTTTCTGATAACTAACAATTTTTTTCCATCAACTAAGGTTGTTAGAATTAAATCAAACTTAATCTATTTTGCATTTTTAACTTTCTTTTCATTATTATTTATTTTAACTTAAAAACATCGATACTATCGATGTATCGATGTTAACATCGATTTTTTCCCACCTCTACTACCCACTCGGGAAAAATCTGTTCTGCCGTGCCTGCGATAGCGGACCGAAAACACGCGTGCTATCCATGACTATTTCGACTATTTTCAAACGAAGCTTTCCGCGATAGCGGACCGAAAATACGCGAGCGCTTCATTTCGTGTCATTTCTCTCGCGCCGCTATCCATGACTATTTCGACTATTTTCAAATTAAGATTTCAGCGATAGCGGACCGAAAAATAAATCAAAACTATAGGGGTATTCACGAAGGCGTGTTAAAAACGTTGGAAATTCGGAAAATCGAGAAAATTCGACTTCTTAAAAAATTTTTAAACTTTTTTTGTATATTGCACAACTTTTTAAGCATTTAAAATTTTCAGATTTTCCGACTTTCCTATTTTTCGACGCCTCTGTGAATACCCCTTATACCTTACATTTCCTAGGACATCGCAATGTTAATTTTCAATAATGAATTCAGCAATAGTCCATAGAGGCTATTGCAGAAAAAGTTGCTGATAAACCTTACACTTGCCAACTGGGCATGTTAAACCAACATTTCCTTAAATTAATTTTGTAAAGGCTATCATATCGTAAAAAATAGGAAAATCGTCAAAAATAAGTCGCAGCACCTTGAGCTTTATTTGCAAATAGCTTCGTTATTCACGAATTATTTTCGCGACTTACTTATTTGCAAATACAGTGAACTCTCGAAAACTCGAACACCCACAAACTCGAACCCCCGCAAACTCGAACATTTTTTTTTCACCATTGACTATTCTAAAACTCGAACAAAGTTTGAAGGCTCTAAAACTCGAACAAAATTTTCTTCTTGTTTTATGTATTAAAACACAAATCAAAATACGTTTGTTGACATGTGATCATCCCTGTGTACACACGCTCATGTATTTGCCTGTCTTTCTCTTATTTTGTTTTGGTTGGGCAAGATCCACCGTTAGTTTCGCAAAATTTTTGTGAATCTTTCCACGTTGTTTACGTAGAGCAGTGCGAAACCATTCATGATATGAAATAGCCCAGCAGGACAAGTCACGGTGAAACAATCTATGATTTCAGCATGACATTAGAGCCGCAACTCTTCCTGACTTTACACCAACTTTCTAATGAAAATTACACATAAGCGGCCGTCATAAAAGAACATGTCACGAGTTGGTCATTGAAATTGGAGTAGATATGTATTTTAACTTGAAATGAAAGTAAACAACATCCTGTCTCGATAACAATGCCATTGGCATTGCGATGAATAACAGCTTCTCCCGATGACAATATCATTACAATTGAGAAAAAATCATTTTTCTTCTTGATCTCCACGGTGAAAAAATTAATGAATTTGTCCTTTATGCTAAAAAGTCCGGCTGGGTATTGTAGGAGTGTTGGCATTGCGTTGGCAGCGATTTAAAGCCGTTATGACGCGTGTTTGAAAAACCGAGAAATGCTCATCACTGATTGACAGCTTTCATTGTCAAAAAGTTTAAGTATATTAAAATTTTCTATCAATATGCGAGTAAAGACTGAATTTAAGATAAAAAAAAACGCATAAATAAATAAAATATATATGGCGTTCCAAAACTCGAACAATTCGTTAACTTGAACAGTGCCGGTTTTATTCAGTTCGAGTTTTCGAGAGTTCACTGTAAGAATTCAACTCAGCGTTTGTGTGGGGAAATTTGCTATTTGCAATATTTTTATTTGCAAATAAGGCGTACGCATAAACGTAGTAATAGTGTAGAATAATAGCATTGACAGACAAATATGGTGTAAAGTCTATAGACTTCACACTACAATGTTGGGGTGGGGACACACTACAATTGATTGGGGATTTCTACTGTGCACTTCTTTAAACCAGCTGATAATTCTAAATTAAAAACAACAACAAAAAAACAAATAAAAACATTTTGGTAGCATTTAGCCTCGATTTTATCTCAAAAGAATCCATGAAAATATCGTTTGTTTGTTATATATATCCATACGATGGAATTAATTTCATGCATTTCGCATAAATTACTTGAAATTAGAAATTTACACATCTGGTTTCCGATAAAATAATCGATATTTCGTTTAATTTTTTGAAGCGTTGCCATATCAATCTAAGAAGTCCACACTAAATCCTCCCTTGTTTTTTTTTTTTTTTTTTTTGTTAATGTGTGTGTGTATGTATATTTATGTTTCAATGTAGTGTGAAGTCCATAAAAAGTCTATGATGGCTACCCAGTAGTCAGCGGAGCCACCACAACACTAGCGATTTCACTAGTCACTGGGTGTCGGGGATCGGTCCCTTTCCTATCCAAGACGCTGGCGAATTTAACATTACGATCTCATTGCCGGGGACAGGTCGTCCTTTTATGCGCCACCTTTATCCAGTCATTTCGCTAGCCGAAAGGGGCAGGAAAATGGCCTAGCACCAGCGACTGAGAAAAAAGAAAAATTTCATTTTTGGTTTGACTTTTTTTAAATTTATTTATTTTATTAATTATTATATGTTTTTGTTTATCCATTTTTTATTTTAAATCTTTTTTTATCTTATTTCTCTTAAATTTTCTCGCCTCCACCGAGCCTCGGAACCGCTGACCACCAGATCGCTGGGCGAACGCCTTAAAACATTACGCTAAACAAACGAATTTAATTTCGTGGTAAAATTGCTCACTTGAGTTTAGCGTTGCTCAGATTTTGGGGGAAACGTATTTAACGAATTTTTTCACTCCAAAAATTGTTTACTTGAAAATGAACCATTAAAAAAAATTAATAATAAAACCTTAAAAATTTAGGGGGAAATGTTTGTCTTCCAAAATAACTGAACTATGAACAAAAAAAAAAAAACTCTAATTTATAAAAAAAGTGAAAAAAATTAGGAAAAAATCTCGCCGCCCGCAGGGATTGAACCCCGAACCACCCGGCTATCGAGTCATAGTTTGAACCACTGCGCTATCGAACCCGCTTGACGGGCAAATGATCAGAATGCGACGTAAAAGCAGACAACAGCAAAAACAATCATACGCAGCGAATAGGGAAATGTGAGCTGAGGCCTATCTACTCTTTCAGGTTCATGTGGTAGGGGTGAAATGGCTAGTCATAAAGGACTGGCACTTTGGCATGTCACAAATATCGGGAGCGACCTACTGACTATGGGTAAGGTAGACTTTTGAGAAATACCTATGTATGTGTGCCACATAGACTTCACACCATCATGGTGTAAAATACCTATATCTGCCAGTGCTATAACCCAGTCGGCAATCGGCTCAGGCATGAATTTGTTCTTCAATGAATTCATCGATGAAATAACTGAAAAATGTAATGTCGAAAAGATTCATGCATGATTGGTTGGTTGGTTGAAGTGGATGCCACTTAGGCCGTTTATCGGCCCATTGTGATACCACAATTAGTTTTTTCTTGTGTTTGTGCATGTGTATGTCTTTTTATGTAGTGTGCTCCTAACATGCGATTTTTGAAAAACCAGTGCTAGGCTTGGAACATTACACTCCGTTTCGCCCGTGCCGGGAATCGAACCTCGGACCCTGGGATCAAGAGCATAGCACGCATCCCCTACGCTATCCCAGAGCCACAGATTCATGCATAGTAAGGCAAACATTCAGCTATAGCGGACCGAGCAGTTTTAAAGGCAGCCGGTCTATTTTCTTAAGAACCATAAAACCATAAAAGAAGAAAAAAAAAATATATCCTTAAAAAACTTCTCGGTCCGCTTTTTGTGAATTTTTGCCTTACTGACTGTACCTGAATTTTTTCTTATAGGCTGGTCTCCAGTTCCCCAAGGAATGAAAAAACTCCATATAAAAAAAAGCAAAAAGAAATGTTAAGAAATATTTCTTCAAGAAATTTTCTGCATGCAGTCCCCAGTTCGGCAAAAAAGTAGTAAATTTTAATTACGTTTTTTTTGACATAAAATGTGGCACGGTAACCCAGGCTATCAGCAGAAATAATTGCAAATGAATTGTTTCTTGGAGAAATTTTGACAAGTTGTTATGGGCTCATTTTTTTTAAACAGCAGCCAGCTGAAAAGGGAGAAATATGAACATACATACATACATTTAGTCGCGCATACAGTCCAGCTGAACGGGCGAACATAGCTAAAAGAAGAAAACAAAACAATTTAGAGCTTAGATCAGCACTTACTTTTGAGGATGGAGTTTCATTTTTATTATTTTATGATTTATTTATTTAGCTTGATATTTTAGGTGATAGAAGTTTCTTTTATTTATTTATATTTATATTTATTTTATTCCACTACAGAGATGTGCTGTACACAATTTCTGTCTTTTCTAGGTAAATGTCATTTTCAATTCTTTCCTTTGACATTCTCTCTCTCTCTCTCTCTCGATCTTCGAAAGTGTTGCATTCTCTCTGCGAAAGCTTTCGAAGATAAGGAGGGGAAACACGGAAAGAAACACATACAAAGAGTAGATGTTTTCAGGATGAAATAACATAATATAAATTAGAAAAATTATAAGCAGCGGCAGCCAATGACCTATTTATTTATTAGCCAAATGAACAAACAGCTGATTAGAAGTAAACTACTGCGAGGGCGTCTCAAGAAGTGTGAGAAGCCATCGCAGTGGAAATTGTAACAAGAACAAGAGAAAGATCGAAAGGTTTAGATCGTTGCTTTTGAACATTTCCCCACGCTTATACTGATACCATTCAACAGCCAAGTAAAAGCGTAAAGCCATACCTCTGGGTATTTTGTGTCTTGGGCATGGTTATCAATGTATGAACCCGAATGTATTGAGATGTAATTGTAAGCAACACCAAGAAAATCGGTGTTATGATTTTCGCGGGAGTTGCACTGATTCGTTATGTCTAAGGGAGGCGTTCGGGGAAATGAGGTTACAATGAGTGAAAGCTTTTAGCCTAATTATTATAAAAAAGATGTTTAGAGAAGAGTGAAAGTTAGTTAGTTTTCGAACTGTGTTTAGAAGTGTTCAAAAGTGAAAGTAGATGAGAGTCAGTGAAGAATAGTGATTTCGAGTTAGAAGATTATATCAGGAGAGTATAATTTGATTTGGTGGAATAAATAGTTTTCAATTTCTGAATTTATAATTCTTTTCGTGTTTCTCTTCCAAATTCAATTGGTTTAATCCCAGTGTTACTGTTGTTAATTTATTTTCTTCTATTCTATCGTGCCGAGCCCGTCTTTGGGTTAATTATAGACAAACCATTTCGGTTGTGTCGGATTCCGTGGGAATCTAGCGTGTGAGCCTATTTCATTTATTTTCCGGCTCCAACTCGAGGCACCCTTCCAAACAGGGATTTTGTGGTGTACACGGGACTCCAGCTTGTACCAAGTTTAATCCCCCCCGTCTCCACTGAGAAAGCGGGAATTTATTGTTGTTTCGTCCGTCGCTAGTTTGTGGCGGAATAGATGCAACAATTGGCGCCCAACGTTTGTGTAGTTGTGGTAGAAGCTGTGAGCGGTTTTTTTGTGTAGTTAACGGTTGCGTGTATTTGTTTGTCTTTATATAAAAACTGATCTGCGTTTGAATTTTTTTTTTTCGTCAAGCAGCCGTGGAGACAATCGAAAAGCGTTGTGGAGAGTTCGGCTGTAGCAGAGCGAGAGATACGAGGGTCGAAAAATAAATTAATAGAGGAAGAGAAATAGCGCGGTGAGTTCGTTCTGATTTGAAAATTTATTTTTTTTGAGAAAGTGTTAAACATTTTTTTTTACAAAACACGGAATATTAAATAATTAGATTTTTATTGATAAATATTTGGACAGATTTTTTTTACACAGTTTCAATATTTTTTTTAAATACATATATTAAAGAAGAAAAAAATACATTATGGATTTTAATCGCTTGAACCAGGAGGAATTAACATATGAAATACAGGCTAGGGGCTTGATAGTAGGAACGGTAGATAGCATGCGGAAATCGCTACGTACATCTAGGAATTTAGAAAAAAGGGGATCGGTAGACCTATTTTCCAATTACGCGATTGATTTCCAGGAGGACAAGTTAGCAGTAGAGCAGAAAATTAAGGAGGTAGGTGATTTGTTGAAAACTTGTTCGAAAGATCCTAAATCTAACGAATATGCGAAAGTAGCAACAAAAATTGAATGGGCTTTGACTAGAATAGGTAGAGCAAAACCAAATAGTGAAGAGGAATCAAAAGAGCAAATCAGACTTAGGCAGAATTGCCATGATTTGTGGGCAAATCTGACGGATGAAGACGAAGGAAAAGCGGATGATTTGCCATGCGAGGAGGGGCAATCAGCTAATCAGCCGAAAACACCTTTAACTTGGAGTAATAGGGCCGTTATGAGTAGAGAAGCAGCAGTAGAAGTTTTGGATGTGGTAGAAGCTGCCGCACCCAGAGACACTCGATCTCCTAGAAATACTAAACAAGTGAATTTAGCGAAATGGGAAGTAAAATTCAATGGAGAAAAATCAGGGATGTCGGTTCATGCTTTTATCGAAAGGGTTAAAGAGCTTTGTGAAGCATTTGAAGTAGGTGAAATGCAACTTTTTAGGGGAGCAATTCATTTTTTCGAGGGAAAAGCGTTAATTTGGCTTAGAGGCATTAAAGAAGAAGTAAATAATTGGGCAGAATTAGTGGAACAGCTAAAAGCAGAATTTTTACCAGCTAATTATGAGAATTTATTATGGACAGAAATAAGGCGTAGAACACAAGGAGCAGAGGAGTCAATAGGAGTTTATGTGTCAGTGATGAAAAATTTATTTAGGAGATTAAAATATAGAGTCCCGGAGGAGCAGATGCTAGGAATAATAAGGGAGAATTTAGCACCATTCTACCAGGCACAAATTGGATTGGCGGAGCCTAAATCTTTGCTAGAGTTAGTTCAGCTTGGTAGGAAAATTGATAGTGTTAAAGCCTCAGTGGAATCTTATGTGCCACCGCCAAACCACAAAAATAAAGCGCTTTTAGAGCCGAATTTGGCGTACGTATGCGCGGTGGAGGACGTAGCACTAGTTAACAGTCAGAGCACGGATTCGGATAGTAGGGGAAAAACTTATGCGTCTGGAAATCAACCAGGAGTTAGATGTTTTAATTGTAAGAAAATAGGACATGTGTCAGCTAATTGTCCCGATAGGAAATGTTACGGGTGTGGCCGAAAAGGCGAAACTAGGCGTACTTGTCCTCATTGTAGAAATATTCAGTCGAATTCAAGTCAACATTATAATCAGGCTAGGGCGTCAGGAAGTTACCAAAATAGGCAAAAAGATAATGGTACCAATTCGGCTTCTACTTTGGAAGCGTCGGGAAACGAGAGTGGAACTCCTGGGGTCGCAGGACAGGAGTGCCAATAAATAAGGATAGGTTGCCTGCGAGCAACCAGCTGGCTTATGTAGGGGTATTTAACCACATCACGAATAGGAATGTAGAAAATAGTAATTTCATCGTAGGAGCAACAGAAGTAGATAAGAGACCGTTCTTGAATGTGAAAATTTCTGGCACAGTGGTAAGGGCATTATTGGATTCAGGAGCGACGCGTACAATTATAAGTTTAGAATTGTGGAATCGCATTCATCTTCAGACTAATAGGGATATAGAGGTTTCAAACATGAAGATAGCCTTAGCCGATGGGAAAATAATAAATACAATAGGAGAAATTACTTTAAATATAGAAATAGAAAGGCAATCTTTTGCTATTAAGTGTCTAGTATTAGAATTCTTGTCTCAAGAGTTGATTCTGGGAACAGATTTTTGGATTAAAGCCGGTATTATACTGGATATAGCCAGGAATGAATGGAGATTTTCGGAGCAAGCAGAAGTGGCTACCCTTAATACGATTATAGGACACTCTGAGTTGAACATTAAGGAAAAGGAGGCACTTGAACAGATTATTTCTAACGAATTTAGGGAAATATCGGATGGTTTAGGTTGTACCCACTTAGTAGAACACAAAATTAGGGTGAACCCGAATGTAGAACCAGTAAAACAGCGTTATTATCCCGTTTCGCCGGTAATACAGAAATTAATGGATAAGGAGGTGGCAGATATGTTGGAGAAAGGAGTAATTGAAGTTTCTCACAGCCCGTGGGCTTCACCGGTAGTAATGGTGAAGAAATCGGATAATACCTATAGGTTTTGTGTGGATTATAGGGTGTTGAATAAAGTAACAGAGAAAGATAGTTATCCACTACCATACATTTCAGCTACACTAGATAAATTAAGAGACGCTAAATTTTTATCAAGCTTAGATATAAAATCGGCATACTGGCAGATTCCAGTCGCAGAGAATTCCAGAGCTTACACTGCTTTTACTGTGCCCGGACGAGGGCTATTTCAATTTAAAAGAATGCCATTTGGTCTGCACAATGCTCCGGCAACATGGCAGCGATTCATCGATAGTCTTTTCGAGGCAAATTTAGAGTCAAATGTTCTGGTCTATTTAGATGACATTATTATTGTGACCAATAATTTTGAACAGCACCTGGAAGTATTAAAAGCAGTGTTAAAACGACTTAGGGACGCCGGGTTACAATTAAATAGACAAAAATGTCATTTTTGCTTACCTCAACTAAAATATTTAGGGTATATAGTCAACAAAGATGGGCTCCATGTAGATCCAGGGAAGGTGGAAGCGATGCGTCAAATTCCAACACCCAGAAATGTGAAAGAGGTTAGAGCATTCATTGGTACAGTTTCGTATAGACGTTTTATTCCAAATTTTGCACAACTTTTACAGCCATTAACAGAGCTATTAAAGAAAAATAGGAAATTTAGATGGGAACAAGAGTGTGAAGATAGTTTTGCAAAGGCAAAAAAATGTTTGGTATCAGCACCGGTACTTACGTGTCCGGATTTTCAACGTCCATTTACGATTCAAACCGATACCTCCGATTTCGGAATAGGAGCTGTATTAACACAGCACTTTGAGGAGGGAGAAAAGGTTATTTCGTATTTAAGTCGATCGCTAACAAAATGTGAGAGAAATTACTCCACAACTGAAAAGGAATGTTTAGCAGTATTATGGGCGGTGGAGAAGTTAAGACCCTATATAGAAGGCAGTAAGTTTACAGTTATAACAGACCATTATTCTTTAAAATGGCTGAACAATTTAAAAGATCCGTGTGGAAGATTGGCAAGATGGGCCCTAAAGCTACAACAATATGATTTCGAGATAATTCATAGGAAAGGGAAAGATAATGTAGTACCGGACATGTTGTCTAGGAGCGTACCAATAATAGCCGAAATGCAATCAGAAAGGAGGGAGGAGACGTGGATAAGCAGAATGCGGAAGCGCGTAGAGGCTCAACCTAAACTTTTTCCAGAGTGGCGCATAGTAGGAAATGAATTGTTTAAGTATATTAGAAATAATCTAAATAATTTATTTGATGAGGCATTCTGTTGGAAGAGAGTTATAGGCAATGAGGAAAGGAAGGAAATATTATTGAAATGTCATGACCACCCATTAAGTGGTCATATGGGGGTTAAGAAGACCTTAGCACGAATAGCCGAAAAATATTATTGGCCAAAAGTGAAGCGCGATGTGGTTAAATATGTGAGGGAGTGTCAAGTGTGTCAAGCGGTCAAGCCTGATAATAGGAAGCCAGCGGGTTGCATGGTGGAACGGTCTACTGATCTTGAACCGTGGCAGATGATTTGCGTAGATCTGATTGGGCCTTTAGTAAGGACAAACCAGGGAAATTCTTATATTTTAACAGTCGTAGATTATTTCACCAAATTTCCATTATTATTTGCGTTAAGAACGGCTACGGCTAAAGCTATCTGTAGATGCTTAGAAGAAGATGTTTTTTTATTATTTGGAGTACCAGAATCCATTGTCTGTGACAACGGGACTCAATTTAAAAGTAAAGAGTTAGAGTCACTATGCGGAAAATATGGAGTTCACCTGAGATTCACGGCACACTATCACCCACAAGCAAATCCCGCTGAAAGGATAAATCAAATTATAAAAACTTCTTTACGGGCATATGTCTCGGAAAACCATCGAACCTGGGACACCAATTTGGCAAAAATTGGATGCTGCATTAGAACAGCACAACATGAAGTCCTAGGGACGTCCCCATATTTTGTGAATTTCGGGCGTAAAATGGCTATCTGTGGACAAACAGATTATCAGCGACAGATGATATTCGGACGGAGGGACGGTGAGAGAAGGGTAGATGCGCTGCAAGGGTTAAGGGAACATGTAAAAGAAAAGTTAAAAGAAGCCAGTGCAAAAGCAGCGCATACTTACAACCTTAGGAGAAGAGACGAACAGTTTTTAGAGAACGAGTTAGTTTGGCGTAGGAATTTTGCTCTATCGGATGCCGCTTCATATTTTTCAGCGAAACTAGCTCCAAAATTCGTAGGTCCATTTCGAATTCGAAAGAAGCTGTCAGGGTGGACATATCAACTTTAAGATGAAGATGGCAATGATAAGGGAGTTTGGAACGTGCAGGATTTGAAGCGATTTCAGGGGAACCGCCAAGTGGTTAACGGCTAGTAGTCACTCGCTAGAATAGGAAAAAAAATAAAACAAAAAAAAAAAAAACAAAAAAAAAAAAAACCAAAAAAAAAATATAAACAAAATATAAAAGAAAAAAAAAACCCATATCAATATTTAGTAAGTAAGCGTATTTTAATACTTCGATTTTTTTTAGTTACAACGCTGGGCCATCGCTGTCGATCCTTCGACAATTTTTTTTCCCTTTGCAATAACGTACGAAGTTGTTTGGCTAGCAAACAACTTCATAGGAGGAGGAGGTGGAGTTGTTATGGGCTCATTTTTTTTAAACAGCAGCCAGCTGAAAAGGGAGAAATATGAACATACATACATACATTTAGTCGCGCATACAGTCCAGCTGAACGGGCGAACATAGCTAAAAGAAGAAAACAAAACAATTTAGAGCTTAGATCAGCCTTGTTTACCATTCACTTACTTTTGAGGATGGAGTTTCATTTTTATTATTTTATGATTTATTTATTTAGCTTGATATTTTAGGTGATAGAAGTTTTTTTTATTTATTTATATTTATATTTATTTTATTCCACTACAGAGATGTGCTGTACACAATTTCTGTCTTTTCTAGGTAAATGTCATTTTCAATTCTTTCCTTTGACATTCTCTCTCTCTCTCTCGATCTTCGAAAGTGTTGCATTCTCTCTGCGAAAGCTTTCGAAGATAAGGAGGGGAAACACGGAAAGAAACACATACAAAGAGTAGATGTTTTCAGGATGAAATAACATAATATAAATTAGAAAAATTATAAGCAGCGGCAGCCAATGACCTATTTATTTATTAGCCAAATGAACAAACAGCTGATTAGAAGTAAACTACTGCGAGGGCGTCTCAAGAAGTGTGAGAAGCCATCGCAGTGGAAATTGTAACAAGAACAAGAGAAAGATCGAAAGGTTTAGATCGTTGCTTTTGAACATTTCCCCACGCTTATACTGATACCATTCAACAGCCAAGTAAAAGCGTAAAGCCATACCTCTGTGTATTTTGTGTCTTGGGCATGGTTATCAATGTATTATATGAACCCGAATGTATTGAGATGTAATTGTAAGCAACACCAAGAAAGTCGGTGTTATGATTTTCGCGGGAGTTGCACTGATTCGTTATGTCTAAGGGAGGCGTTCGGGGAAATGAGGTTACAATGAGTGAAAGCTTTTAGCCTAATTATTATAAAAAAGATGTTTAGAGAAGAGTGAAAGTTAGTTAGTTTTCGAACTGTGTTTAGAAGTGTTCAAAAGTGAAAGTAGATGAGAGTCAGTGAAGAATAGTGATTTCGAGTTAGAAGATTATATCAGGAGAGTATAATTTGATTTGGTGGAATTAATAGTTTTCAATTTCTGAATTTATAATTCTTTTCGTATTTCTCTTCCAAATTCAATTGGTTTAATCCCAGTGTTACTGTTGTTAATTTATTTTCTTCTATTCTATCGTGCCGAGCCCGTCTTTGGGTTAATTATAGACAAACCATTTCGGTTGTGTCGGATTCCGTGGTAATCTAGCGTGTGAGCCTATTTCATTTATTTTCCGGCTCCAACTCGAGGCACCCTTCCAAACAGGGATTTTGTGGTGTACACGGGACTCCAGCTTGTACCAAGTTTAATCCCCCCCCGTCTCCACTGAGAAAGTGGGAATTTATTGTTGTTTCGTCCGTCGCTAGTTTGTGGCGGAATAGATGCAACAAAGTGATGTAGGTCAGTTGTGATTGTATAGAAATAGTGCATCCATTTTTCGGGTTTTTTCAGAAAAACATGGAGAAAAACGCCAAAAAAAAACCAAGAACTCCATATCATTTCTAAAATAAAGAGTAAATGCAATATATTTACACACGTTACATTGCAAACAATAACTTCTTAATGCTTACAAATTGTTATCCATTTTCCTTTTTGGTTTTTCCTTTGTTTTATACGTATGCGCGCGCTTTTTATTCTGAACGTTTATAATCGCGCCTTTTTATACCCAGCGTAAGCGGGGTATACTAGTTTTGTGCAAATCTTGTAACAGGGAGAATTAAGCTCCGGAGATATAGAAAAATATTAATAGAAATGATCAGGATCAAAAACTGAATCGATTTAGACATGTCCGTCTGTCCGTCTGACCGTCTGTCCGTCTGACCGTCTGTCCGTCTGACCGTCTGTCCGTCTGACCGTCTGTCCGTCTGTCCGTCTGTCCGTCCGTCCGTGGTGGGATCTACTCCGAAACGGCTGATTCAATGAAGTCGAAATTTGGCACACATGTATATCGGGGTCCGAGTATGATCCTAAGTAAAAATGGGAGACATCCGCTCACTGCCACGCCCACAAATGAATTTATTGTGTTTTCAGTAAAATGCTTGTAACTTGCGAACCACTCAACACATTCCATTGATATTTAGTGTGCTGGTAAACTACGAAAAGGGACATATCCTGGCAAAAAATGGACGCCGCCCTCCTCGAGCCACGCCCACAAATAAGCCCAAAAAGAAGGGCTTATCGTAACTTGTGAATTTAAAGGCGTAGAAGCTTCAAATTCGCAGCATAGGTTGACCAAGGCAAATGAAAGGTGTTAGGTTAGGTTAGATTGTAGGGGCCGCCCACCAGGAAGGTGGCGCACTTAGACCAAGGAAGGTCCATTGTGATACCCACAGATTCAGGACACCTATTTAACAAACCATTTTGTTCGCTCAATAAAGCTTGCTATCCTCACAGGGTTAAGTTCCTCGAGTTCCGATAGGGAGTGAAAGAAGTAATATCCCAAGCTTTTAAATCTCAGTTTAGCAAAGGCTGGGCAGTGCAGGAGAAGGTGCTGAGGAGTTTCCTCCTCCTCCTCATCCTGACAACTCCTGCAAAAATCGAAGGCAGGTGCCCGTAGCCTTCTGGCATGGGGACCTATGAGGCAGTGACCGATCAACAGTCCGACTGTCACCGAAAGACGCGTTTTTGACATCCTGAGTAATTCCGCAGTCCGTTTATGCCCTATGCGTGGCCAAGTTAGTCTAGCTTTCTCACAAAAACCCCCGCTTTCCCATCTCTCTTGAAAGGACCTGTTGGCCCATTCCTCAATGAGAAGGCGACAGGTAGCAAGAGGAACCTCTGTTTGCTCGCCTGTTCGTGGAGCCGTCAGAGTGGTGCCGTGTCTGGCCAGCTCATCAGCTGTACAGTTCCCAGGAATATCGCTATGTCCAGGTACCCATACGATCTCTATTTGGAAGTACTTTCCCATCTCAGACAGAAGGGACAGACACTTATTGACCGATTTTGAATTGACCAGAAAGGAGTCGAGTGATTTAATTGCTGCCTGACTATCAGTAAAAATACTAACTCTTGTGTGAGTTATCACGTTCCGACGCAGCCATCTAACTGCTTCGCTGATTGCGGCTATCTCTGCCTGAAAGACGCTACAGTGATCAGGGAGTCTAAAACTAAGACTCACATTGAGCATTTTACAGAAAACACCTCCTCCAACCCTACCTTCCAATTTAGAACCATCTGTAAAGAAGGTCAGACAATCCCCATCCCGGACGGACCCCCCCTTCCAGTCCTCCCTCAAGGGTATAGAAGTCCGGAAGGGCTTTTCCAGACTAACCGTTGGTACACAGTAGTCCGTAGTCTCCGGTATGTCGCCCAAAAGAACGGGCATTGGTAGGTTCGAAGTTCTACTTCTTACACCAACTTCCCTCAAACGCAAAGCAGTGGTCGAAGCCACTCTCTTCGCCGCTATGTCGGGGGGTATAATATTGAGCATCGCACTTAAGGCGAGCGTGGGAGTAGATCCAAGTGCTCCCGTGATACCCACGAGAGCTAAACGTTGGACCTTGTCTAGTTTTTTGCAAATCGAGGTCTTCTTCAACGCAGGCCACCAGACAGCACAGCCATACAGAAGTATGGGTCTGGCCACCACAGTGAAGATCCAGTACACAGCTTTGGGGGACAGCCCCCATCGCTTACCAATGGCCTGTTTGCAACAGTAGAGCGCTACCTCAGCCTTCCTAATGCGCTTTTCAATCGCCGGCCCCCAGTTTAGTTTCCTATCAACTAGAAGACCCAAATATCTCACGTTGTCTGTGACGGTTAAGGGGACACCATCCAGAGATGGTGCCCGGAAATGCGGAATTTTGTGCTTCCTTGTGAAAAGAACCAGTTCAGTCTTGCTTGGCTTAACAGCAAGCCCACAGTCCCAGGCCCAGGTTGTCACGATTTTTAGATAGGAGTGCATTAGACTACTCAGGGTGTCGAAATGCTTTCCTCTTACCAATAGCGCCACATCGTCTGCATAGGCAACCGTGCGGCATCCATATGAATCAAGCCTTTCTAGGAGGCCATTCATTACGATGAGCCACAGAAGAGGTGATAATACTCCCCCTTGGGGAGTTCCTCTTCTGACCCTTCGCGTCCTTACCGAGCTTCCCCATTCCGCTACGACAGTTCTGTCCGTAAGCAGTTCGTGAATCATCTCGACCAATCTGCCCGGTATGCCAAGACTAACAAGAGAACTTGTGATGGCCTCCGGATGTACGTAATTAAAGGCTCCCTCAATGTCTAGGAAGGCTCCCAGTAAGAACTCCTTGTGAGTCAAGGAGCCCTCCACTTGATTTATCAAGCAGTAAAGAGCCGTATCCACCGACTTCCCCCTCGTATATGCATGCTGGGAGTTGGATAGCCTACTTTTGGGAACTTTGTTCCTAATATATATCTCAAGAAGTCTCTCCAGGGTTTTCAGGAGAAAGGAGGAGAGACTAATGGGACGAAAGTCCTTAGGTGAGGTGTGTGATCTTTTTCCCGCTTTGGGAATGAAAACAACCCTAGTCATCTTCCAGCCCCTAGGGATGTGTCCCAGGCGGACACAGGCAGTGAAGATCGTCTGGAGCCACTTAAGCGCCGTACTGAGCGTTTTCTGTAGCTGTGCAGGGAAAATACCGTCTAGGCCAGGTGATTTATATGGCTGAAAGGATCTTACAGCCCATATAATCATGTTTTCATTGACTATATCCGACAGCAGCAAGCTATCCTCCGCCAGGTTCGATGGGATCAGACTAGTCCCTTGCTCCTGAGCTGGAGGAAAGTGCTTATCCATCAAAAACTCGAGGGATTCCTCGCTACTTGTAGCCCACCCGCCATTATCAGTCTTAATATAACCAATCGCAGGAGCTCTTTTTGACAGAATTTTACGAAATCTTGTAGCTTCTGAACTGCTTTCTACTGATTCGCAGAAAGCCCTCCATGAAGTCCTTTTAGATTTCCTAATCTCAGTCTTATATATGCTAAGGCTAGCCCTGTAAACCTGCCAGTCCTCTGCTTCATTCGAGCTCTTGGCCCTATTAAACAACCTTCTGCACGATGCTCTGAGGCATCCGATGTCCTAATTCCACCAGTGCGGCTTAGATTTCCCACAGCGTTTGATTATAGGGCAGGCCACATTGTGAGCTTCCCTGTACGCGGTAGTTAGACTATCTGTCATACACTCTAATTCTTCAGAGTTAGCAGGTGTTCGCGGAGTGTCTATCAGAAAAGGCCCAATAGTCTCGCTAAAAGTTTTCCAGTTCGTGTTACGGTTGTTCCTGTACGACAGAACTTTGACCTGCTGCGTTCCAGCATTCACAGTGAACTGTATATATCGATGGTCGGAGAAGGAGTGTTCCTCCAGCACCTTCCAGTCAGTAACAAAATTTTCGTATGGTGTCTAGCACTTCTCTCCGGTTAGCTGTTATGAAGGTGGGTTCTTCCCCCCTATTGCAAATGCCTACGTTTTCGTTGCATAAATAATCAAAAAGTGACTCACCCCTTTCATTTGTGTCCGTGCTGTCCCATATTGTGTGGTGCGCGTTTGCATCAGCCCCCACCACCACACCAATGCCCATGGTTTTTGCTTCTGCCAAGAGTCCTCTTAAAACGGGAGGGGGAGCTTCTATATCGTGGGCCATATAGTCCGAGGCCAGCCAGGTCCTCCTGCCACCAGCCTCTATGCATACAGCAACCGTGTCGTGATCACTAAAGTTTTGCAGGAAGAAAGCCTTAAAATTTTTCTTAACTAGAATGCATGACCTTGGTTTACCTGAACCAGTCTGACAGAAAATATTATAATTTGAGGTGCCGATCCCACAGATCCGATTGTTCCATACCCATGGTTCCTGGACCAGCACCGCATCGGCTCCACCTTGTTCAAGGTGAATAAGGAGATTAGCGGCGGCCGCCTTCGAGTGGTGAAGATTAATCTGAAGTACCCTCATGTACTCCAGCAATCTCCACCATCGTTGCGTCCGCCTCGTCGCTCGACGCCAGGAGGTCATCCTCGAAGAGGCGCGTGAGGCTGGTAATCGACCCAGCTGTGGATATGGATTCCCTTCGCTCTGCAGTCTCCACAGAAGACTGAAGGGAGTTCTCAGCTGCGGTCTCCACCTCCACACCGCACCCAGGTTTCCGGGTGAGAGCTTCCGGCGTGGTGCCTGCGCCGACCGCGGATTGGGGTCGCTCCTCCGCTCGCGTGGTTTCCACAGATGCTACGGAAAAACCCAGGGTGTTCACCACCCCTGCGGTCACGCTACTCACTGCCGAGTTTTCGGCAGCGATGCACCCTGCCTTACCACTACTGGTGGGATCCTGTCCTCCGGCATCAGTCCGGTACACTTTCAGCGCTACCTTACTGAAGCCGTAGGACACGATCCCCTCCGACTCCGCTAGAGGTTTCAGGGACTCGGCGTTTAGTACGAGTACTACTTGCCGAGTTGATCCCACCGACTCCTCTAGCTTAGCTAGCTTCCAGTTGTGGGTTGGAAGACTTGGATTGCATACCCTAAACATTTTTAGGATATGCTCCGGTTCGGAAGGTGTGGTCGGGATCCAAGCTCGAGCTCTCGGACGAGAAGGAATATCCTTTTGGTCCACCGCCACTAGCTTGGCTCCCGGCCACACCTCCCCTACTTTCGCGATGGCTGCCTTGTACAAGGCAACCGATCGCTCATTTGAGCAGGCGACCAATTTCACCAGCCCCTGATGCCAGCTAGCATCGTCGCAGGAGGGAGGAGGCCCTGGATTTTCTTCCAAAACCTGGAAGAAGACGGAAGCGAGGGCCATCTCCACCCACTTCCACTTATTCTTGGGTATCCTACCCTCCTCGACGCTGCTGTCAAGTACGCCCAGGATCAGGCTATTTTTGGCCACCTCACTATAAGACCTCGAAGGGTGAACTTTAGGTCTCTTCACTTGAGGAGGTTCCTCCTCCTGAGACCTTTGCCTCTTCGAGGCAAGTCCCACCTTCGAGGCTTCCGCCTGGACCTTACGGGCCCACTCCAGAGATGCAGCCTGCTTCGCAGTAAGCTGCTCTCTGGGTGTGTTCCCGTATTTCCCAGTAATTTTTTCGGACATGCGTCTGTCCGAGTACGCCTTTTTCGAAGGTGGCATCCTCTTTCAGGGATTTCTTCCTGCCAAAGTCTTGGCAGAGGGATTCCCAGTAGAGGTTGCCTCCACTCGAGCAAGACCCTTGCTGGTGCTGGCTCCCTGGTCCAGAGAGCCTCCTGCGGAGGTAGTGCCAGTCATACTCGGCAGATGCAGCGGTGACTGGGTTGCCGGAATCACCACTACTGGTGATTCCGGGAGTTTCGAAGCCCTGCCTGCTTTGGCTAGCGGTGGCTTTGGTTTGGGGGAAAGCTTCCACTGGTAACTCCTGTAGAAGATCCCCTGGGATTTACGTTTGGCTTCAAAGCCGAAGAAGAAGAGGCGGTCAAAAATACCAATGCTGAAGACTTTCCTCCGCTCTTTAATGTTGGTTTAGTTTTGTTGTTGTTATTGTTCATGTAAAAAGGGTCCCCCCCTCGTGGCCGCTATCCTTAATCCGAAGTGCAGTCGCCTATATAGGTCCATGGGTATCTGTGCCGAAGCAGGGAGGTCCATGCGAGGGTTGACATGTGCCCTTATGGGACAGATGTTCAGAGCCAACCAGCGTTAAGCGGGACGAAAATCAACCGCACCTGCACCACCAACTTAACGGCGACGGATAAGGAACGTACCACGAGGCCTGCCAAGGTTGTACCGGGACGGAGACAACTGTGGCATTAGCCCGAAAGCCATTTCGGTAGGGTATCACCCCGACCTACTCAGGTAACAGAATACCACAGTTGCCAGCCCAAGACGTCAAGTCCGAATCAGGTGTCCAAGAGAACAGGCCAAGGTCGTTGCCGTTCAATGGAAGGTGTAGAAACAAAAATTTATGTAGCCCGCTCACTGCCACGCCCACAAATAGAGAATTTTCATAACTTCCGAAGTAAAAGGCGTAAAAGCTTCAAATTGCAACACAGGTTCACCAAGACGAATGAAAGGTGTAGGAAAAATTTTTTTATGGCCCGCCCACTGCCACGCCCACAAATGAAGATTTTTCGAAACTTCCGAAGTAAAAGGCGTAGAAGCTTCGAATTCGCAACATAGGTTCACCAAGGGGAATGAAAGGTGTAGGAAAAATTTTTTTGTGTCCCGCCCACTGCCACGCCCACAAATAAAGATTTTTCGTAACTTCCGAAGTAAAAGGCGTAGAAGCTTCAAATTCGCAACATAGGTTCAACAAGGCGAATGAAAGGTGTAGGAAAAAATTTTATGTGGCCCGCCCACTGCCACGCCCACAAATGAAGATTTTTCGTAACTTCCGAAGTAAAAGGCGTAGAAGCTTCAAATTCGCAACATAGGTTCACCAAGGCGAATGAAAGGTGTAGGGAAATAATTTATGTTGCCCTCCCACTGCCACGCCCACAAATAGAAAAGCAAAACATAGTGCGCTCATAATGTCGGGACGCTGGGTATTTCAAAGTCGGGCTTGACCGACTTTAGCTTTCTTACTTGTTAAATTCTGTGTTTCGGTTCACTTTTTTGACACATGTAACATATGACATATTGCCTCTGTTGCACTAAAAATTTCTGTAGTACTACAATTTTTCCTCGGAGAAATAAATAGAACATTTCTGCTGACATTCCTTACCGAACTGGAGACCAGCCTTATGAACAGAAACTATAAAAAAAACGCACAAGCCGACTAGATCATTGAAAAATTTTCGCTCCGCTATAGCTGAATTTTCCGCTTACTAAACATGAATTTTTTCAGAATAGTAGCGATCGTGAATTTCCGTGGGAAAACAAAGCGTTTAGTGTTTTAGTTTTTTTTTTTACTAAAAACTGTCAATTGAAGTACGACATCCGATATAGCAACACGGATCGGGTTAAGGAATCATCAAATAAAAAGTAAAAAAAAAACTTCAAAAACTTTGATGAAGCTATCTTTGGAAAATTACAATTTAAATCACTTGCAAATTACATAATAATAAGTTTTTTTTACTTTAGAAACCTGTAAAAAGTACGGTTATACGCTGAAATCACATGCAGATAGCATGAGGAATGCTTTTAGGCTGGGAAAAGGCAGAATCTACAAGCGCGAAAGCCTGAAAAGGAAAATAACAGACCAAGCCGACTAATAAAATATTTAAACTCTTATTTTATAAGAATTAATTAAAAAAAAAAAAAAATATTTTACTAAGCATATATATATTAGGTGTAGTAAAAAGAAATCCATTATTGGCAAAATTGTTCGCCATGGACAGGAACAGATGGTAATCACTTGGTGCCAGGTCCGGACTATAAGGTGGATGCAGAAGAACCTCCCAACCAAACTCCCGGAGCTTCTGGCGAGTCACTATCGATGTGTGTGGCCTGGCGTTGTCCTGATGGAACACAATTCCTCTCCTGTTAGCCAAAGCTGGCCGCTTATGGGCGATTGCTTCCTTCAGACGGTCCAATTGTTGACAGTAGAGTTCCGAGTTAAGAGTTTTGCCGTATGGGAGCAGCTCATAGTAGATAATTCCCTGCCAATCCCACCAAACACACAGCAAAACCTTCCTGGCCGTCAATCCTGGCTTGGTCACCGTTTCCGCCGGTTCACCGTGTTTCGACCACGACCGTTTTCGCTTGACGTTGTCGTAAGTGACCCACTTTTCATCACCAGTCACCAACCGCTTCAGAAATGAGTCGATTTTGTTGCGGTTCAGCAGCGATTCGCAGATGGAAATTCGGTCTGTGAGGTTTTTTTGCGTTAACTCGTGTGGCACCCATACATCGAGCTTCTTTGTGTATCCAGCCTTATTCAAATGGTTCCACACGGTTTTTTGTGCAATCTTTAGCTCTTTTGCAATCGAAACAGTGCTAACATGACGGTCGGACTCGATAATTTCCATGATTTTATCGACATTTTCGACAATTGGCCTTCCAGTGCGTGGTGCATCCTTGACATCGAAGTTACTGGAATGGAATCGATGAAACCAAAATTGCGCATGATTGGCTGTTACAGTATCAGGTCCATAAACGCTATTCACATTTTCAGCCGCCTGGCTTGCGTTTTCTCCCTTATCGAAGAAAAACTGTAAAATGTAGCGAATTTTCTCTTTGCTGATGTCCATCTTTGACAAGCTCTCAAACAAAACTGAATCAATCAATCAAAAAAGTGTCAAAAAAGCTTTTTTAGTAAGAACTGTCATCTTTCTAATGCCCCCTAGCGGAACACGATCGGACTTATACAACGCGAAATGCAGATAAATAACGCCATCTATTGGAAAAATAATGGATTTCTTTTTACTACACCTAATATGTATGTATTAGTGATGTAACGAATGTCAAATTTTAGCATTCGCGAATGCGAATGCGAATGCCTACTCATATTCGCGAATGCGAATGCGAATATTCAGTTTTTGAATCTATATCTCAAATTTGGCACACATCACCAAATCAATTCATTTATTTATATAGCGCACCAACTTTGGAAAAAAATAATTCTTTCATAAGTAAAAGAAATTACACATTTCGATGTTAAATTTCAAAGTGTTAAAAAAACAGTCACATGACAACAACAAAACTAATCCGACGATTTCGTGCAAGCATAATGCCCCTGCGCAATACGCAATGTTATTGTCGTTTTTCGTTTAGTAGCCCTCAGACGGTCGTTCTTGTATGAAAATTTATGTGAAGGAACTTAAAGGCATTCCAAATGCGTTTAATTCAGGGAAGAATTTGACAACATGGACTTTCTTATATACGTTTCATACTAAAATAGTTTTTTTTAATTGCAATATCTGTGTAACGGTAGCACATAAAAAATTCTTTAAATGCTAAAATATTGGCTTTTAAATTTAAATTTAAAAAATCGATTAAAGAATACATTTTTGGTCAATTTTCTGCTAATTATATATTCGCAAAATATTCGCAACATTTTGCGAATGCGAATGCGAATGTGAAAAAACATGCGAATATTCGCGAATGCGAATGCGAATATTCGTTACATCACTAGTATGTATAATATACATATAAATGCAGTTTTAAACAAGTAAGAAAGCCAAAGTCGGTCAAGCCCGACTTTGAAATACCCAGCGTCCCGACATAATGAGCGCACTATGTTTTGCTTCTCTATTTGTGGGCGTGGCAGTGGGAGGGCAACATTAATTATTTCCCTACACCTTTCATTCGCCTTGGTGAACCTATGTTGCGAATTTGAAGCTTCTACGCCTTTTACTTCGGAAGTTACGAAAAATCTACATTTGTGGGCGTGGCAGTGGGCGGTATAAATAAATTTGTTTCCTACACCTTTCATTCGCCTTGGTCAACCTATATTGCGAATTTGAAGCTTCAACGCCATTTACTTCACAAGTTACGAAAAATCTCCATTTGTGGGCATGGCTGTGGGCGGGCCACATAAATTTTTTTCTTACACATTTAGTTTGCCTTGGTCAACCTATGTTGTGAATTTGAAGCTTCTAAGACTTTTACTTCACAAGTTACGATAAGCCTTTATTTGCGGGCGTGGCTCGAGAAGGACGGCGTCCGTTTTTTTGCAGGATATATCCCTTTACGTAGTTTACCAGTACACCAAATATCAATGAAATGTGTTGCGTGGTTCGCAAGTTACAAGCATTTTACTGAAAACACATTAAATTCATTTGTGGGCGTGGCAGTTGGCGGATGTCGCCCATTTCTACTAAGGATCATACTCGAATCCCGATATATCTGTGTCCTAAATTTCGACTTGGTTGGTCCAGCCGTTTCGGAGCATATCCGGACACAGACGGACGGACGGACGGTCAGACGGTCAGACGTACATGTCTAAATCGATTCAATTTTTGATCCTGATCAAGAATATATATATATATATATATATATATATGTCTATATCTACGGAGCGTTATTCTGGCTGTTACAAGATACCCTAATATACCCTGCTTACGCTGGGTACAAAAATGAACGAAAAAAAACCATTTAAACAGAAATCATACAATAGGGGTATTCACAAAGGAGTCGGAAAATGGGAAAGTCGGAAAATCGAAAAATTTTAAGTAATTAAAAAGATGCACAAAGCTTAAACATTTTTTAA
This sequence comes from Chlorops oryzae, assembly GCA_020466095.1. Lineage (NCBI taxonomy): Eukaryota > Metazoa > Arthropoda > Insecta > Diptera > Chloropidae > Chlorops > Chlorops oryzae. The sequence goes on from CM035806.1 coordinate 67,652,455, forward strand.
CACGCCTTTGTGAATACCCCTAATATAAAAATTGAAACAAATCAAAGAAAAAACAAGTAAGAAAGTTCAAGTCGGTCAGGCCCGACTTTGAAATACCCAGCGTCCTGACGTTATGAACGCACTATGTTTTGCTTCTCTATTTATGGGCGTGACAGTGGGAGGGCCACATAAATAATTTCCCTACACCTTTCATTCGCCTTGCTGAACCTATGTTGCGAATTTGAAGCTTCTACGACTTTTACTTCGGAAGTTACGATAAATCTTCATTTGTGGGCGTGGCAGTGGGCGGGCCAAATAAAATTTTTTCCTACACCTTTCATTCGCCTTGGTGAACCTATGTTGCGATTTTGAAGCTTCTACGCCTTTTACCTCGGAAGTTACGAAAAATCTTCATTTGTGGGCGTGGCAGTGGGCGGGCCTCATAAAATTTTTTCCTACACCTTTCATTCGTCTTGGTCAACCTATGTTGAGAATTTGAAGCTTCTATGTCTTTTACTTCGGAAGTTACGAAAATTCTCCATTTGTGGGCGTGGCAGTGGGCGGGATACATAAATTTTTCTTCCTACACCTTTCATTTGCCTTTGTCAACCTATGTTGCGATTTTGAAGCTTCTACGCCTTTTACCTCGGAAGTTACGAAAAATCTTCATTTGTGGGCGTAGCAGTGGGCGGACCGCATACAATTTTTTCCTACACCTTTCATTCGTCTTGGTCAACCTATGTTGCGAATTTGAAGATTCTACGCCTTTTACTTCACAAGTTACGATAAGCCCTTATTTGTGGGCTTATTTGTGGGCGTGGCTCACGGAGGGCGGCGTCCATTTTTTTCCAGGATATGTCCCATTTTGTAGTTTACCAGTACACCAAATATCAATGGAATGTGTTGAGTGGTTCGCAAGTTACAAGCATTTTACTGAAAACACATTATATTCATTTTTGGGCGTGGCAGTGGGCGGATGTCTCCCATTTTTACTTAGGATCATACTCGGATCCCGATATACCTGTGTGCCAAATTTCGACTTGATTGGTCCAGCCGTTTCGGAGGAGATCCGACCACGGACGGACGGACAGACGGACGGACGGACAGACGGACAGACGGACGGACGGACAGACGGACATGTCTAAATCGATTCAGTTTTTGATCCTGATCATTTCTATTTATATATGTCTATATCTCCGGAGCTTAGTTCTCCCTGTTACAAGATTCGCACAAAACTAATATACCCCGCTTACGCTGGGTATAATAAACCCAAATAGACAAAAAAGAGCTATGTATTTCTAAAGAAGATATTTAAATTTAAATACCCTTCAACTGTATTCAATGAGCATAGCATAACAGCGAGAAACCGAGAACACCGATAGCTGCTCTCAACGATCAACATTGCAACCAGACGAATTTTGGTACAAGTCGAAGTTTGGGACATCATTGCCAGCATATATTACTATATATGTCACTCTCATAGATTTGGGGCGGGACATTTCGCGCCAGTTAGAAAGAGATGTTACTCGGCAGGCAAAAAAAGAGCGAGAGAGAAATACTTTTGGTGAGTACCTAAGTGAAAAATTCTTATTTTGGTGTGTACCCAAGACCGTGTTGAAAAGATCCAAAATAGAAACGGCTCCTGAGTGATATATATAGTTATATATGGTTGCTCATCTTTAGCTAACAAAGGATGCGAGTACTTGGCGATACAAAAGAAGAAATTTAAGATTTATGAGAAATTCCGGCCAATTCAACGGAATCTGAAAGAATGTTCAGTAAATCAAGAATTCTTATTTCGGACAGGAGGACGTCCTTAATAAACACAAATATTTTAAGGAGTTCGAATCGAATTCGAATCGATATCGCAGAGCGCGAATCGCATTTAACGAAATCGCTTCGAATTCGTTCGAATTCGCGGAAGGCCATTTTCGCGATATCGCGCTTTTTATCGTAGAATTTATAATTTGCTGCCTTGTGCGAATTCGAACCGAAGAGAAATTACGATAAAAGCGCGATATCGCGAAAATGGACTTCGGCGAATTCGAATCAAATTCAATTAGAAGAGAAAATATGATAAAAGCGCGATATTGCAAATTTTAAATTCTATGATAAAAATGCGAGCTCGATGAGAGCTCGTTGCAAACGATTCGAATTTTTATCGCATTTTCTCTTCGAATCGAGTTCGAATCGAAGACACAATACGATAAAAGCGCGATATCGCGAAAAATGCCTTCTGCGAATTCGAATCGAATTCGTTTAATGCGATTCGCGCTCTACGAAATTGATTCGATTCGAACTCGTTATCGTATTTGTGTTTATTGGGTTTGGTGCCAGCGAGAACACTTTTTTGACGCTTCACAACACTTACCCGGGAAACATTGAGGTTCGAGAACAGTTCCAGATTAATTTGAGAAGTGTATTTTTCAAGTAGCAAACGTTTAAAATCAATGTGAGAGTGATTTGAGAATGATGAATGATAGCATTAATATCAATCATTAATTCCCGATTTGAAAATGATTTAAGAATCGCATTCGAAATTATAATTGAGGCAAAAAATGTTCAAACCTTCGCATGTGTTAGCTGGGTTTTAGCACAGCTTGACTGTTTGTTGACAAGCCTGTGACGTCACTTTGCCAAAATGAGCGTTTTCGCGGCACATTTAAAAATTGAATTTTTATCTTCGGTTTTCTATTTAAATACGTAGTAGAGTTTCAAAATTTTCGCTTTTTATTGAGTAACTAAATAAAACTGAACAACATAGGATGGTTTTCAAAACTCGGTGACCTTCATACATACCTCAGTAAAAGAATTATATGTGCAGTAAGGTTTAGTACGATTTCGTAAAATTCTTAATATAAATAATTGTTTTGGGTATACGGTTTTCTTCTACGCACATGTCGTATTAATTATGCCAAATGTAATTAACATAACTGCTTTTATTATATTAAAAAAAGATATAAAAACAAGAACTCAATAGTAAATATTTATATGTGCAAACTTAAAAAAACTCTTTAACTCCAAGAAATGAACAAAAAAATTACAGAATTGGGTTGCTAGTAATTTGTATGCTTCCCGCGGTTTAAAATAACTTCACTTAGTCGATATGGCATAGAGTTTACCAATGCTTTTAAATCTTTTTCGGGTATTTCGTTCCATTGTTCAACTAAAGCACGTTTTAATTCTATAATGCTATCATACTGCTGTCCATTTTTGTACACCGCAGCTGAAAGCATGCCCCATAAGTTTTCTATGGGATTAAGGTCTGGACTAATAGCGGGCCAGTCCAACACGGGATATTTTTGTCCTTAAAGAACTGCTTCGTTAGCCGTGCTGCGTGAATTGGAGCATTGTCTTGCTGAAAAGTCCAGTTATCTCCATGCAGATCGCCAGCAAACTCTATTAGATTCTCGTGAAGCAAGTTAACATAACAGGCCGCATTCATTTTGGTGGGAACGAAACATAATGGAGACTTTCCCATATAGCTGAAGGCAGCCCAAACCATTAAAGAGCCACCGCCATGAACACGCTTTTTGTAAGTTTGCCTTTGCTGCCTTTTATCACGCCAGTATTTTTGACAATTGTCTGGGCCATCTAAATTAAACTTTTTTTCGTCGCTGAAAAATCACATTACGCCATTCCTCGTCCCAAAACTTATATTTTTCGGCGAAAGACAAACGGGTATTTATATGTCGCTTAAGTAACATAGGTTTAGGTACCCTGGAGTCATATACAATGTTTTTGTTTTCGTGCAAAATTTGAACTATTCTAGCTCTGGAACACTTGAAGCTTCAAATGCGCCTTGATTTGATTGGAGCTCATTCCTTTATTGATAGCTAGGCGTAAAAATTTCTCGCTTGGAGCGAGGACTTATAGTGGGTTTTCGTCCGCTACGTTTGTTGAGGCCGTAGTTCTCTGGGTTTTTCAAAAAGTTTATGATGGTGTTTCGATGTCGTTGAAGTCGCTCAGCTATTTGACCACTTTTAATGCCATTTCGATGCATTTCCAATATAGCTCCCTGCTCCTTTTCGGACAAACTCAATCCACGAGGCATATTCAGCTGAAAAAAGCAAAAATAAATTCCTACTCTATTCATTGGATAAAAATTAAGCTTCTTTTACCTTTGCTTTGCAACGTCAAATAATATATGTAACTTAATTTGCGTTTCCTGTAGGTTACGGGTCGAAAAACAACAAGAAAAACAACTTGCACATTTACTTATTTACTATAGCGATGATTAAAGCCTTCGTCTATTTTCATCCACCGATGGAAATAATGGCACATTATAAGAAATAAATCATATGGGTAAAATCAGCTGAGTACTCTGAAAGATGTTGCATACTTGAAATTAAATTTTCCCTCAAAAATGAGCGAAAATTAAAAAAAAATTCAGTTTTTTATTCTTGCACATATAATTCTTTTACTGAGGTACTTATATGTTTTTAGCAGAGGTGTTCTGGTTTTTAGGCGCTTGTCCTGCGTATTTTTGTTAAATGGAAAAAATGTTTGGTTTTTCGTAAATGTTCTGTTTTTGTTCTGCTTTTCTTCGCCATGCAAATCAAAAATATTCTAGCTTCGGCAGCCCTTTTAGGCTTTTTAAACTAGTTAAGGACAATAATAATTGAATTTAATTTGAGCTAGCCGGGTTCAAATACCCCAACTGCAATTTATAAGCGAAGGAAGTTGTTTCAACACTTCCATAACTACAAAACGAAAGTTTACAAACCAAGCAAAACAAGGTATTTTCTATTTTAAAGAATTTATGGACTAATGAAAAGTCCCAAATGAAAATTGAGACTGCGAAATCTTTGAAATGAAATTAGCTCCTTTGAATTTAAAGAATAATTGCAAAGTGAGGAGAACTTAGTTTACCAAATTTATGCCTCAGTAATCGAATCCTATAAAAAATTTCGAAATAGCTTAAGTTTCTATTAGCAAAGTGGACGTGGCAAATGGCCAGTTTTCATAAAGAAATTTTGCAAAACTCGGTATACGGGGCTCCTTATGGCCTTTTAAACCTCTGGAATGTTCTTTCTTATTGGTCCTGTTTTTTGGGCGTGGTTTAAAAATTATTTAAACATGTGTGCCTGTGTCGGGTAATTTATTGTCAGGCTCGACTGACTTTTTTAACTTGGTTCAAATATTCCTTAGAATTTTTCCTTCAAATAGCGCTTGTTACATGTCACCAACATAGTTCTGGTTCTTTTTGTGGACTTGTTTCAAGCCGTTGCTTAGTGAAATGGTAGAAAAAATGAAATACAATTCGAACATTTTTCTTCAATTTTTGTATGACATGACAAGCAATGTTATATTCGATCCAAGGTGTATTTAATAAGGTGATAGCAGTAGCACATGTGTCTTCTTCTTCTGAATTGTTTTTGTTTTTAGTTCATTCAACTGTCAAAATTGACGTTCGTTTTATTTCGAAAATTTTCAAAGTTAAGAAGTAAAATATGAGAAAGTGTATTTTGTGCGGGAAAAACAAAGGTGTTTCGTTGTTTAAAAACGCCCACCGACGAACGGCGGAAGAATTTGTGGGAAAAAGCCTGCAAAGGCAATTAAAAGCGACTTCCTAGTCTGCTCGGACACTTTTTGCCATCCGAATTATTTCGGTGCAAGATTGGCATTAATGCCAATGCAGTGCCTTCTATTGGAATTGTCTCCAATGAAGAGTAAGAGTGACAAAAATATACATAATAAATATATGCCTATGTATACATATAGTATATTTGAATCTATTAGTGCAAATAGACTAATTATTAAATTTCAATTAAGCGCCAATTTGTTATGTCCGTTGGATATGAATGGATTTGTCGGGTTGTTTCGAAGATTCGCCATTGCAACATAATAGCTGTGATAAACAAGCAGAGTAAGTGCTAAATTTTTTTATTTTTTAAATTACTTCGTGAAGAACTTTTGAACAGATTTGAAGAAAACATCGTGGTACAAACGAGTTGTGGTACACAAACAAGTAAAAGCATGTTTCCACATAGTGAATTAACTAAATGAATTAGAGTTATTTCGGTCATTTAGAAGCGTATAATTACGATTATTATTGAAAATATTGGTTCAGGAGACTAAAAAAAAAATAATGTTGATAAGATTTGATGCAGATGCTTTGCAGACTCTAATCCATATGGTTAATTCACTATGTTAATTCAATGTGGAAACATGCTATAAGTGCAACATTTCGTTATTTTATGAATTAATTGTGGCATAAATTTTTAAATAACATCAACCAATTTATTGTTGTATTTAACGGCGATGTCATTTTTTCAAATTCATAAATGGAGATTGTCCAAATGCATGCAAAAAATAGAAGACTCAAAGCACAAATCTCCATGTTGGGGGAAAAAGCGAAGCGGACCAATAATGTTATGAGAGGTGTTCGTGTTCGCCGCCGCAACTACGCAGCCGACCCTTTAAAGCGCGGCGAATTAGTAAAATCTCCTTTTTTTCTTGGTACAACTAAAAGTTCGAGCTCGAGCGAGCTCTGGCCTCTAAGCAAAAATCAATCGCATAAGTAGTCTCGCCAAAAAAGTTCGTGCGCGCATCATCGCCCCCCAATCAAGAACAAAAAAAAAAATTAAAACAAAACAAAAAATCCAAATTCCTTTAAACAAAAAACAGAACAAAAAATATTAAAGAACGACCGAGAAATAATAAAGAAAAACAGTGAGTTTAATTAATAAAATTTTGAATAAAAAACAAAAAAAAAAAACCAAAAAAAAGGTGAAGTCAATTGAATTGAAAAATCTTTAAACAAGGAAAATTAAAAAGAAGAAAAATTAGTGAACTAAGAAGAAGAAAAATTAGTGAACTAAGAAACAAAAAAAAAAAGAAAATTCCACAAAAAACCCAACCAAAAATCATATTCGCGCCGCGCAATCCACCAAAGGCCCCAATTCAACATCTGCGAGCCCAACGAGAAACAGGTACGTGCCCTTCATCCTTTAAAGAACAAACATTTGGCGATCCCGTGCCAGGAGCCTGGAAACAGGTTCTGGAGGACCAACCCTTGCGAGGAAAGATCGAGAAAGTAGGCCACGTGTGGTCACCTTTACTGCTATTTGCCCTTCAGAAAGGTCAGGGCAGCACGATCCAGGCACGTGACACACAGCACCGTTTCGACTCATCCTTTCTCTTCATATTCGTATCACCTATCTCGCTCGCACACCCGTGTCGCCTTTGGTGGTGGTTTTTGTGCACAACGAATATCGCAGACCAACAGCCATATAACGGGTCTGCCAGCAGCGTTAGATTTCTCGTTCCCTTTTTTTTGCGAACGAACACAGCCAGCATCAAGGCCTTGCGGTTGTTTTTCCTTTTTTTTGTTTCATTGCTTTGCTTTGCAATAGCGCCTGTACTGCTATTCCAACTTCGTACGGGACAATTGTTGAGCTGGTCAGTTGCCACGCAGTGTGTCGCATCGAACATCAAACGTGATCGAGTGGATTTGTGCGGCCGAACTTGCCACAGCTATTGGAATCGCGGTTCGCCTGCAACCACACACACGCACAAGCTCTCGTTTTTTACGCTTTTCGCCGCAGTGACAAGGCAACTGAAAGCGTCGCTTTGAAGCTCGGTCGTTCGGTCGTTCTGTCGATCGCTATTGAAAGTCTCATTTTCCTCTGCTGCTTGTGCGCTGTTTACGCGCAGTCTGTGCTCTGCCCGTGCGTATGAGAAATTGGCTTATCCAGCGTGCATGAAATTCTGCGACAGTGGGCAAACATTAGAAAAAAAAATCATTTGAATTTGTCTCTTGGCGTATTGCAATTTCTTAAATTGGAATTGCTGATTTTTACTGATATTTTGAAAGATTGGAATTTGATTTTAATAAAATTTATTAATTCGTTTGGATTTTTAATATTGAATCTGGGGTTGCAGGAATTTGTGGGGGTGTTGCGAAAATAAAGGTCTGGAACTGAAGTGCGCTACTGTCGGCATCGTTCGCACTGTATTGTCAACATAAATTTATATTGCAGCGCAGGAATTTAGAACGATTCGTTGCCACGGCTGCAAATTTATTTTTTTTTCTTTTGCGAAGCATTTTCCACACGTCCGTTTGTGACGGACTTGAAAAGGGGCTCGTACGCCTTCGATCATCATAGTGCCCTACGACCGGTATTTTCCGCACCTGACAACGCTTAGCTTATCCATCGTCACATCGATAATTTTGCGTTTGGCAAAATCAAATTTAAGCGTGGGCGAGTTATTCGTTAATTTGCTGAGATATTACTAAATAATTTTTATCTTTATTCCGGAAGCACGGCACCTGGTTTTGTGACACAATTTCATCAAAGTTGCCGACATGTCTTTTGATTTGAAATTCAACGATGCGGTACAGCAGCTTAAGAGCTACTGCGATATTATCATGCAGTCTGACCCCTTGAATCAAACAGAGTCACTCCTCGAGATTAAATTTGAGGAAATTCAGGATTGCTGGAAGCGGGTTCAAGAGACTTACGACGCGGCCCGCTCAAACGACGCATGGCATGATGAAGTTGCCGCTCTGGCTCAAGGGACGTATAATGAATGTCGCGACCTCCAAGTTATCGTGCGCGCTCAGCTGAAGGATCTGCTACGGATGCATTCTCACTCCCATCCACCACTATCTGCTGAGATGCCGCCAGAAGATCATTTTATTCGAGTGCCCCCATGTGACGTTGCAAATTTTTCCGGAGGATACAACGAGTGGCCAGCATTTCGTGACATGTTTACGGCCGTGTACATCAACAACCCGAGACTGCCACCTGTACAAAAACTGTATTATTTGCACAATAAAACGACAGGCGCCGCCGGAGCGATTGTCAAAGGATACCCCCTGTGTGGATCGAATTTTTCGCACGCCTGGGAGGCTCTCCAAGCGCGGTACGAGAACAAGCGCATTTTAATCGATCACCAATTGAAGACCTTGTTCGATCTGCCAGCGATTGAAGACGAGACCAGCGAAGGAATTTTGAAAATTCAGACGACAGTCAACGATTGTATCACCATGATGAGAAGCCAAGGAGTGGTCGATTTTTGGGATGCCATGCTCGTTCATTTTTGCTCCAGCCGCCTGCCAGCCGCTACGATCGCACATTGGGAGCAGTCGCTCTCATCGCATCGAGAGCTGCCGACTGGAAACAGATGAACGAATTTCTCAGCAACCGCTATGAGGTCGTCGAACGCCTTTCGAGCTTCACGAAGGTGAAAGCGCCGGTTCTATCTGCAAACCAATCAACTTCATCGACCAACGTTTTCCACACTCAGGATCAGACTCCAGGGTCGTGCCCCTTGTGCAACGGAAACCATCCCTTACGCCAATGCGCCCAATTTTTGAAGATGCCAGTCGCGGAGCGATTTAAACTTGTTACGAAATCGAAGCGCTGCCTCAACTGTCTCGCTATCAATCACCAACGGTCCAAATGCCCCAGTACACACAACTGTGCGAAGTGCCAACAGCGACATCACACTTTGTTGCATTTTGCGAGCGCGGCTGCAACAACGGACACGAAAGCCTCTACCCCCTCTTTGACATCTCTTCCGGAGATGGGCCCGTCTCCGACGAGCCAACCGCCGCATTTCCATGCGCAACCAGAGGCCTCGAGCTCCGTGAGCATCCCCTCCACGTCACAGACACACGCACACGTCTCCATCAGCCAGACACAGGTGCTTTTGCCAACGGCCATCGCGCAGATTCTACATAATGGAGAACGATTCCTAGTCCGGGCGCTTTTAGACCAAGGTTCGCAGAGAACATTTTTAACGGAACGCATGCAGCTGCAGTTGAACTTGCCGACGACTCATAAAATCTGCAACGTATCCGGCATGGGTGGCCAATGCACCCAAATCGCGAAAAAGGAGTGCACCATCACGCTCGCATCGCCTCGTTCTTCGTTCGAGGAAGAAATCGACGCCGTGGTGTTGCCGAAATTGACCAATTGGCTTCCGGCCAAAAGGGTCTCCAATTTGGATCCCCACGAGATCTCATCGTTGGAGCTCGCCGATCCCCGGTTTATGAATCCAGCCCGCATCGATATGGTCATCGGGTCTGATATCATGCCGAAATTACTGCGGCCGGGCGTCAAGATGAATGTCGGAGGAAGCCTTATTGCCCAGAATTCTGTTTTCGGTTGGTATTTGAGTGGGCCGATCGCCAGCGAAACCACCGACGCGTTTACGACGCAAGTCTCCTCCGGAGATCCCCACGAGTCACTCCACGAGTTACTCAAATCGTTTTGGGAGCAGGAAGAAATCACGACCTCCCCTCCTCTTCTTCCAGAAGACATCTATTGTGAAGAATTTTACACTGAAACCACCATTAGGAATTCGGATGGTAGATACGTCGTGCGTCTACCATTTAAGGATGAATTCTCCAAAGCCGCTCTTCGCTTGGGCTCGTCACGATTTGGAGCGCTGACGCAGTATAGGAGCCTGGAGAGAAGGCTCGCAAAGCAGCCACTTATGCGCGACACCTATAATTCCGTTCTGTCCGAGTATCTCACATACGATCATATGGGACCATGCCCTGATTTCGAGATCACACGAGAAAATAATTTCCGTTCGTTCTATCTACCGCACCATGCGGTGATGAAGCCTGAGAGCACCTCCACCAAGGTACGAGTCGTTTTCAACGCGTCGCAGAAAACATCTTCCGCCCTGTCGCTGAATGATATACTTCACGTGGGACCGGTGTTGCAATCAGACCTAGTCATCCTCTTGCTCAATTGGCGGCTCTACCGTTTCGTCTTCAATGGGGACATTGAAAAGATGTACCGACAGATTCGAGTGCATGAAGAGGATCGGGCATTCCAGCGCATCTTATTCCGCGAAAATGAGACGGCGCCGATCCGGGACTATGAGCTGAAAACGGTCACATTTGGCGTCAACTGTGCTCCATTTTTAGCCATTCGAACGCTCCATCAGCTGGCCAACGACTCCATTGAAGATGCTCCACAGGCAGCCTTCATTTTGAAAAACGAAACCTATGTCGATGATGTCCTGGCCGGCGGACATACGCTGGAAGAAGTCTGTGTGGCAAAGGAGCAGCTCATACGTACGCTCGGATCCGCCGGATTTCCATTGAGGAAAATAACTGCGAATCATCCAACGTTATTGGAAGACGTCGCCCCCTCGCATCTTCTCGACGCCGAGTTTTTGAAGATCAGATCTGCCAGTGATGCAAAAATGTTAGGAATTCGATGGAATGCGGTCACGGACTGTTTCTCCTACAAGTTAAGTACTCATTCCGCCGCGAAGTCCACCACCAAACGCCAGATCCTATCCGACATCGCGAAATTGTTTGATCCAGCGGGATGGCTGACTCCGATCATCATTCGAGCCAAGGTTTGATGCAACAACTGTGGCTCGAAGGCACTGACTGGGATCAACGAGCTTCAAATGAAGCTTTGGAGCGCTGGCATGCCTTTGTAACTGATTTGCCATTCATCGAGCAAATCCTTATTCCGAGATGGGTCCATTACGACCCCACCGCCTCCGTTCAACTTCACGGATTCTGCGATGCTTCGGAGCGAGCATATTGTGCAGCCCTTTATCTTCGCATCGAGAGCCACAATCAAGTCTACGCCCACTTGCTTACGGCGAAATCCAAAGTGGCGCCGCTTCAGACTGTCAGCTTGCCGCGCCTCGAGCTCTGTGCCGCAGTTCTGCTTTCCAAGCTGATCAAAGCGGTCAAAGCTCAACTACATATTCATGAACATCAAACAGTTTTATGGACTGATGCCTCGATCGTGTTGGCTTGGCTGAAGCGCCCTCCAAATGCATGGAAAACTTACGTCGCGAACGAATTTCCCAAATTCTGACCAATATTGGGAGTACTCCATGGCACCATGTTCGATCGCGGGAAAATCCGGCTGACCTGGGAACGCGCGGGATGCTAGCGCAAGATCTACATGAGAATATGCTCTGGTGGCATGGACCGTCCTGGCTTGTGGAGCCACCCGCAAAATGGCCCCAAATTGAGGCGCCCCAGCCTCCATTATCGAAGAACGAAAAACGATCGCCTTCACTACCATCACCGAGACTGAGGATCTCCTAGCCAGATTCTCATCTTACGACCGAGCTTTGAGAGTACTCGGATTTGTACTGCGATTTTACAAGCAAGCGCGAAGAGAGCTCGCGCCGAGGCCGACCACACTCATACTTTCACAAGACGAGCTGACGGTTGCGAGAAATCGTCTAATTTTGTTTTCGCAAACATTTCACTATCCACTCGAATATCAGGACCTGAGCGAAGGAAAGCCGCTCGGGAAAAAGAGCGAACTGTTACCCTTGAACCCCATGCTCGATGACGATGGACTTCTGCGCGTCAATGGCCGATTGATACATGCAGATCTTACGCCCGATGAGAGATATCCGATCATAATACCGGCTGCGTCAACGTTCTGCCGCCTTTATCTGGATTTCGTCCACAAAACACTCCTGCATGGCGGTGCGCAACTCATGTTCCGCATGGTTCGACAAAACTTCTACATCGCACGTTTGAAACGGAAAATCAAGAGCTGTATCACCCGGTGTCATATATGCACGATCCATAAGCAACGATTAAAAACCCAGATGATGGCCGCACTACCAGCTGAGAGATCGACGTTGTCGCTACCATTTACGCATACCGGTGTCGATTTCGCCGGACCATTCGACATCAAGACCTCTGCTCTTCGGACCGCACCATATCTAAAAGGTTATGTCAGCGTTTTCGTGTGTTTCGCCACCAAGGCGGTGCACCTCGAATTATGTTCAGAATTATCCACGATGTCTTTCCGAGCCGCGTTCGATCGATTCGTCGGACGGCGAGGCCTGCCAAAACGGGTTTTTTCGACAACGGTCGAAATTTCTTGGCGCAAAAAACGCTCTGGATATTGAATTCGCAAGTTTTCTTTCGAACGCTGCTGACGACCTTCAACAGAAATATTCCTGCACGGCTTCGAATGGCATATGATCCCGCCCCACGCGCCCCACATGGGTGGACTATGGGAGGCGGCGGTCAAGAGCTCAAGCTTCATTTTGTGAAAGTTGCCGGACCACATAAGTTCTCATTCGAGGAATTCGCCACCCTGCTGGCCCGCATAGAGGGGGTGTTAAATTCGCGTCCCCTCACTCCGATGTCCGATGATCCTTCAGATCTGCTGGCATTGACGCCCGGTCACTTCCTTCGAGGAGCCCTCCACCGCCTGGCCCGAAGAACCTCAAGCAGACTTGCCGCTCACTACGAGATGGGAAAAGGTGAAAATTCTTCATCATCGCTTCGCCCAACGTTGGAAGTCAGAATATCTCTTGAGTCTCCACAAAAGGGATAAATGGAAGGTACCACAACCAAATATGAAGGTCGATGATTTTGTCGTCGTCATGGATGCTCAATTGCCACCGTTTGAATGGAGAAAAGGGAGAGTCATTCAAGTGCATCCTGGAGATGATGGCCTCGTACGCATCGTCGAGGTCAAGACACAGTTCGACGTCGTCACAAGACCTATCACGAAACTCTGCCTGCTTCCTGTAGACCTTTCCGAAGCTTTATGTTTAATATTCGTCATCCAATCGCCACACCCCCTCCTCCCCCTCTCTTTGTATATCACGATTTGTCCGCTCATGAAGATCTCTTATTCGTTTCAGACATACATCATGGAGCACCAACGGCAATGCGTGATATGTGGCCGCAATCACGGGCTCGCCCGCTGTCGGCGCTTTCGGCGCTGGACCACGGCAAGGCGTCTGCTCGCAGTCCAGCAGAATAAATGCTGCTTCTCCTGCCTGTCGTCGCGCCATCTGAGGAGAGAGTGTGCGGCGCGGCAAAATTGCAAGGTCTGTGGGGAGCGCCACCACACTCTCATCCACCAACAGGCCCGGTCCGTCTCGCCCGATGACTCCGGTCCGTGGCGTCCTAGGGAGGCCCGAGAGCCCAATGCGTATGGGGCACGATCTGCTCGGCGCCGCTCCCGACGTCGTTCCCACTCTACACGCCGCCGTTCTCGAGAGCGCAGCCCGGAGAGCCCCCGCCGCCGATCGCCCGCCGGAGCGCAACGAGGGGGACAGCGACGCCGCCATTTGCGTAATCATCCACGCCGGCCAGCCTCACTTCCCCGACAGCAAGCACCGAGCTCAGACCGTCATCGCCCGTCACCATCTTCCGGTCGTGCAGGGCCGGGGCCCGAGCGTCATCGCCATCTCACCAGGGGAACTGCTCGCGGGGCGTTGTCTCGGCAGAGACCTCGAGTCCGCTTCGCCCTGTCTCCCTTCCGCCGTTCGCCCTCGACGTCTTCAATATCGAGTGGAAGTCCCTCCCGATATCCGGTAAGGGCCATCGACCGCGAGAGGGTGCGGGAGGCGCTGCGGGAGGTTCAGGAGTTCTTGCTGCAGAGGGAAAGGTAAGCAGGACATTATGGTTGCGTAGCGCAAGGCGGGCAGTATGTTCGTGTTCGCCGCCGCAACTACGCAGCCGACCCTTTAAAGCGCGGCGAATTGGTAAAATCTCCTTTTTTTCTTGGTACAACTAAAAGTTCGAGCTCGAGCGAGCTCTGGCCTCTAAGCAAAAATCAATCGCATAAGTAGTCTCGCCAAAAAAGTTCGTGCGCGCATCATCGCCCCCAATCAAGAACAAAAAAAAATAATTAAAACAAAACAAAAATCCAAATTCCTTTAAAAAAAAACAGAACAAAAAATATTAAAGAACGACCGAGAAATAATAAAGAAAAACAGTGAGTTTAATTAATAAAATTTTGAATAAAAAAACAAAAAAAAAGGTGAAGTCAATTGAATTGAAAAATCTTTAAACAAGGAAAATTAAAAGAAGAAAAATTAGTGAACTAAGAAGAAGAAAAATTAGTGAACTAAGAAAAAAAAAAAAAAAAGAAAATTCCACACAAAAAACCCAACCAAAAATCATATTCGCGCCGCGCAATCCACCAAAAGGCCCCAATTCAACATCTGCGAGCCCAACGAGAAACAGGTACGTGCCCTTCATCCTTTAAAGAACAAACAAGAGGAATAGAAAAAATATTCACTAATGGTCAAATTCGGAAAATGGCAAATCCAGGTACATATTTTTCTCAAGAATAAAAAAAATTTTCTTTCATATATAATTACATATAAAGGAAAAGAAGTACATTGGAAATGGGAAGATATTTCATCGTGCATCTGTCTGCACGCATCTGGTCCCAGAGCGTACAACCATATGTACCAAAAAGGTTTCCCGCTTTCTCACGTCTCGACGTTACAACGATGGGCACGTAGGGTTACATTGAACGAAGGAGTCATTGATGTCAGCATCGATTTCATGCGCGGCGCTACTGGCCCAACTGAAGAGGACAAACTTTGTGTTCTTTCTTTTGATGAAATGAAAGTAACGGAAACATACGAATACAACGCCTCACAAGACTGTGTAGTAAAACCTTCAAACTACGTGCAAGTAGTTATGGCTCGAGGATTGCGGAAGTCCTGGAAATAGCCCGTTTTTTTTTACTACGACTCACATTGGGGTATTCGGCCTCGATTTCGGCGCATAATTCAAAAAATGAAATTTAGATCTGCCTAAAAGTATTGATCAATATTGAAAGTAGATAAAATTCTGCATCACTCCCTATACAACGTTTTGTCGAGAGATGCATAGTTCTCTTGCAATTGGTTTAGTAAGTTGCGACTTTTTGCCGGTGTTACTTGCGTTCGTTGCAAAAAGTGAAAGTTTTGATTTTTTGAAGTATTCGTTTCGCGTTAAAAACAAAATTATCAAGTTTTTGATTATGGAGCCTTCAACTTCAGGTATTTAAGCATATAAAAAAAATAATTGTTTTTAGTTGTGACAATTTTGAACATTTTTTTGTTTGTTTTTTTAATTAACCTCCAAATTTGCCATGATTTAAGTATATATGGAGGCTTTTAGTTAAAAGCTCCCCGAGTCTCCCCTCTAATTTTTATGTTTTCAGAATCAGTGAGGATTGTACTTCAAAATGTGTAAAAATCGTTTGCATTAACTTACATCATTTGAGTAAAATCGAATTTATGTTGGAGAACCGGAATTCTCACAAGCAATTGCTTTTGCTGCCAAACAACAACAAATTTAATTTTTTTAATAAAAACTATTGTGGATTGTTTTTGTTTTTCATTCCCTTTTGATCACACATATATTAACGAACCCTATTTGCAAAAATTATGGCATAGTGGCTTACAATGTTAGTTTGATCTGGTTAAAAAGTGTAATAAAGTGAAAATTAATGGTCCATGCTGATAAGTGTGTATAGTGTGTTGAAATGTTATAAATATAACCAAACAATTGCAAACTTAACATAAAAAATTACTTGATCCATATTCGTATAAATAATATTAATATTAAATATGTAGTGGTCATTGCAAACGTAGCTCTCTTAAACTTCGTTCAATGTTGAAGCAATTTAATATGTTTGTCAAAATCTAATGTTGTTATTGCGTGTGTGTATATTATTGTGTTTTGAACCGTCCTTTAATTTCGTTCGTCGTGTATTAAAAAAAAAATGTAAGCGTTTTTATGACTAGTTAAAAAAAAAAAGATCTTAAGCAGAAATTGTTATTGCGATTGCAGGAACAGCGTCAAACACAATTTTTATTTCTCGGCGATCTCTTTTCGATATGATGCGAAATAGCGGCTGTGTAACGTTAAACGACAAATTTGAATTTTTGATTGAAGAGATTAAGAAACGTACCAGAGCTTCTGAAGAGAATATGAGTGATTTGAATGATAGACTGAAGCAGTTTTTTATCAAATTCAAAGCGAAATGGTGTGAAAACTATAGAGTAGAGAACAATTTCCTTCGTAACAACATGGTTAGACTCTTCTATCGGGTTTTTAATATATAACGAAAGCTCCCTTAAGCGTGGTCGTAAAGAGCTTCCTTTTGAAGAATGTGGAGAAAAACATAGGCATAAAATAACAAAGCCTTTAAGAAATGAATTTTCTACAGCTATATTAGCCCATGCTACTCAAGTTAGCTTAAGGTGCGAAGGTAAAGTTGATGCTTCGAAATTGGTAAAAGAAATCACCACAACTTCTCCGTTAAGAGCGACAAAGTGTAGAAAACGCATATCTAAACAATGTGTGGTTCAGAAAATGTCAAAGGAAAAGGCTTTAGAAGTTTTAATAGAGGCGAAGCTATCTCGGCATCAATACAATGTCCTTAAGCAGTATGCTCCCGAGAAGTTTCCATGCTATTCTTATGTTCAGGCAGCCAAAACAGAGTGTTATCCAGATGAAAATAACATTTTAGTAAACGAAACCTTGGCTAAAATATCCTTACAAGCTCTTCTTAACCACACTGTTGAGCGTATAATATTATTAAAAGCAGATGCAATAAGAAATCTACATCCACAAGACTTATCCAATCTATCGTTATATTCGAAATGGGGCTTCGATGGTAGTTCTGGCCATAGCTCGTACAAGCAAGCATTTAACAGTTCTGAAACTGATGATGCATCAGTTTTTATAACGTGCATTGTGCCGCTCCAGTTGAAATGTGGACAAAAAGTCATATGGCGGAATCCACGACCTTCATCTCCCCGATTTTGTAGACCCTTAAAAATCGAATTCATAAAGGAGTCGTCATTAGCCTGTAAAAATGAGAAAGAAAGAGTACAAAGAGAAATTCATGCCCTTACAGACTCTGTTGTTGTACATGATGGGAAAAACTTAAAAATTTCGCACAATTTGCTTTTTACTATGGTTGACGGAAAGGTTTGTAACTCCCTCACCGAAACAAAGTCCACGCAAAAATGCTTTCTATGTGGAGCTACAAGCCGAAAATTCAACAATATTGATGAAATGCTCCAAAGAAAAACAAATGTTGAGAGCTTGGAATTTGGACTTTCTATACTTCACGGCTGGATTCCATTTTTTGAATGTCTTTTGCATGTGGCATATAAATTACCAATTAAAAAATGGCAAGTTAGGTTGGATGTTGAAAAAGGAAATCCTTAAAGAAAATAAGCAACGAATTCAAAACGAATTTCGAAAAAAGTTGGGACTGATTGTAGATCAACCGAAACCAGGATTTGGAAACTCGAATGATGGAAACACCGCCAGACGTTTTTTCGAAAATTCGTACTTGTCGGCTGCTATAACAAAACTAGATTTGGAATTAATAGAAAAAATGCATATTATAATGATAGTGATTTCTTGTGGTCACGAAGTGAACGTTGTTAAGTTTAAGGAGTTCACTGAAATCACCGCTAGATATTTTGTCCATTGTTATCCTTGGTATAATATGTCTCCAACTGTACACAAGTATTTTATTCATGGAACGGACATTATTTCGCATGCTTTGCTACCAATTGGTGAGCTTTCCGAAGAGGCGCAAGAAGCAAGAAACAAAGATTTCAAAAATTATAGAGAACATTTCTCCCGTAAATGCAGTAGGGAGAAAGGCAATCGCGACATACTGAATATGTTTCTGTTAACATCAGATCCTTCAATATCAGGAAGCAGAAACTTGCCCAAACATAAAATTGAACATCTACCAAAAGAAGCTTTGGATTTGTTAATCATTACCGAAGAACCTTGCAGTGGAGATGAAAATGAAGAAGATTCTGATGAAACAGCTGAAAGCTTCTATTGTTTTGAAAGTGATGAATAAAATAAAAAAATTAAATATAAAACAAATTCATATTTATAAAATCTTTTCGTTAAGGATCGGTGGGTCATTAAAATAAAAATATTATATAATAATTTTGTAATATGCATCTAAAATAGAATGCATTACCTACAAGGGGGCGTGGCAGTGGGCGGATTTTCTCCAAATTTTCTGTTCTTGTTTTCGTAGTCAAATGAAATATTAATATGTGCTAAATTTCGTTGATTTTATTAGAAAATGGGGAATTTGTGAACAAAAATGTTTTTCACTTATATGGGAGGTGGGCGTTGCAGGGGGCGAATTTGATTGATATTTGGCCTGAATCATTAAATTACCTTAAACAACACCTATACCAAATTTCAGGTCTCTAGCTCACTCCGTTGAATTATGCGCCGAAATCGAGGCCAAATACCCCACTGTGCGACTGCCAAATGACGAATAAGTTAATTGTAAAACTTATTACCTTGCTCGACGAAGCCGGCTATAAAGTCGTTGCAATGGTCAGCGATATGGGTCCGCAAAATCGAAACCTTTGGAAAACCCTTGGGGTCACAATAGGTAGGTCCTTTAAAAGTGTTATTAAAAAAAATTTAACTACATAGTTATTGAAAACAATTTAGATAAGCCCTGGTTTGAGAGTCCTGTCGATATCGAAGAAAAGATTTTTGTATTTGCTGATGTACCCCATTTACTGAAACTCATACGAAATAATTTCTTGGATACTGGTATTTTTATTTTTTTTATTTTAACAATATTAACTTAAAATAAAAAATTATAAGCTAACTACGCTATGGCATCTAAGGCCTTAAGCATAAGAATATGTTTTACAACTACGAATTGGGAGATATTATACATACTTTTATAATACACATTTTAATTTATATCTTTATATATCTACATCGTGTGGTGCTAATCAGGCTGTTTATATATTGTAAAATATGTTTTTAAGTTTTAATATAGTAATGAGGTTATTAATGTTATTGTCATTTGGATTGGAAAGCAAGAATTTTAGATTTCTTGAGTTACGTCTAGAGTGTTTGGGGCACTCTATTAGTATGTGTTTAATAGTGAGTGGTGTGTTAGTTTGGCAGAAAGTGCATGAGGGTTGGTTGCTTTTGGTTAATAAATGGTTATGGGTGAGGTTGGTGTGGCCTAATCTGCAACGTATATATTTTACGAAGTTTATTTTAGGGAAATCAGTGTTTTTACTGTTTATGTAGTCATACAGAGTAAATTTATTAAGATTAACAGTTTTGTACCACATAGAACAATTTTGCCAGATCTTATGTTTTTTTTTGTGGAGTTGTAGTACGATTTTATCTGATTGATCATATCGTCACAGTTAAAGTTAGGGACAGAAAATATGGGTGAAATTGTCGCTAGTTTGGCTGAATTATCGGCGAGTTCATTTCCGGTGATGTTAACATGACCCGGAATCCACATCAATTTGATGCGCGGATAGTTTTGGCAAATTAAATTTCTTATATTAACTGCGTAGTGATTAAGATTATTAATGTTGGCTATTGCATCTAATGCTGATAACGAATCAGAACATATAACTGTTTTTCTTTTGCTGTGTTGTGAATGATAGGTCGCCTCTAAAATTCCTATAATTTCAGCCGAGAAGATTGAGCTATAAGGTGGTATAATTCCAACTTTTAATATTTCATTATTTTTTTATAACGCTGAAGCTCACTGCATGGTTATATTTCGACCCATCTGTGTAAAGAAAGTCGTGGTTTGAGAAAAAGTTTCTTATCTCAAGAAAATGTTTTTGATAGACGATTGGTGATGTAGATGATTTCGGCAATGTTCTTAAGGTGGTGATAATGTTTGATGGTTTAAAGTGCCAGGAGGTACTTTTGTAAGAGGGGTCTTGATAATTTGAAATGGAATATTCAATTTTTTGCATTGTAGGAATGTGGTGTAAAGTGTTGATGGGATGGTTCTCTTATTTTTCAATATAGATGTTATGGGACGGCGCAGGGGGGTATGGTTCGAATTAGAAACTTGTTTTGACAATTTTGCTGTGGCGAGGTTAGCAAGGGTTTCTAATGTTTTCATTTTTGTTTCGTATAATATGTTGTAGATGGGTGTGCTTTTGAATGCGCTTATCGCTGTTCGTATTGATGCGTGGTAAATAGATTTTATTTTTCTTAGAATACTTTTTTTGGATTGACCATAAAGGAACAAGCCGTAGTTGATTTTGGAAATAATCAATGAATTGACTATTGATAAGAGTGTTGTAATGTTGCAATTAAATTTAGAATGAGAAAGGCATTTAATAATGTTAAGTCTTTTTGATAGGGCTTGGTGGAGATATGCGATGTGGGTTTTCCAATTGTATTTACTATTAAATATTATTCCTAGTATTTTTAAATTTTGGGGGCTGTCTATTGTGATGTTTTCGGTCGAGACATTGCATATGCATCTCTTTTTATGACATATGTGCAGATGTTTCGTCTTGTTTATTGAAAGTTGTGCTCCTGAATATTCACACCACGAATGAATGTCTGTAAAGAGTTTATTCAGATCAATATTTACATTTTTTTCTTTTCCTAATTTCTTTATTATAAAGAAATCGTCAGCAAAGGCACAAAAGTCAAGTTCTTTGTGTTGTGAGATTTTTATACATAGCTTATTGTATGCAATAAGAAATAGCACCACTGATAGTGACGACCCTTGAGGGATACCATTGAAGAGAGGGCGTATGAGTGAATGTGAATTGTTGGCACTTACCATGATTTTACGATTTGTGAAGAAATTTTTTACATAATATATCATTTTTGGTCCGAGATTCCATTCAATAAGCTGATTTATTATCGTATGAACTCCTATTTTATCAAACGCTTTTGCAAAGTCAAGAGCAATAAGAGAGATATGATTTTTTCTTTGGAGGCTACTTTGTATCATATGGTCAAGATAAAGTAAGTTGTGAGTAACACCTTTTCCTTTTTTGAAGCCTATTTGATTGTCATGTATAAGGTTTTTCGAAGATAAATACCACCAGAGTCTTTCTGCTATTATTTTGTCTAAAAGTTTGGAACAGCATGGGTTGAGAGATATGGGTCTGTAGTTGGTGATTATGGTTTTATCTGAGTTTGGTTTGAGTATCGGAATAACTTTGCTAATTTTGTACGATTGGGGAAGGAATTTATTAAATATATTGTTATAATGTTCGACTAAACGATTCTTAATTGTAAGAGGTAAATTTTTTTATCATTGAGTAATTTATCTTGTCTATGCCAGGAGTGTTGCCTTTGAGTTTGTGAATTGAGTTTTCGAACTCTATTAGCGTAATTGGTGCTTCTATATATACAGCTTTGGCTTCAGGATGTGGGGTTTCGTATGTAGCGTATTTTTGTGTTAGGAAAATAGGAGAAAAATGTTTATCAGATGACTGATTTGACCAAAAATTACAAAACGTTTCAGAAGTGGAGTCTGTGGGGCTTAAATGGTTTTCTGACGATAAAAAGTGAATATGTTTGCTTTTATTTGTATTGAGACCACAAAAAGTTCTAATATGTTTCCATATTTTGTCTATGGGTGTTAGTAGGTTTATATTAGATGTGAAGCTGTTAATTGATATTTGTTTCTCAATTCTGAGTTGTCTTTTAAATTGGGAGTTTGCTTTTTTATAATTTATAATGTTTTGAGTGTTAATGTTGGTTTTTAAAAGTGACCACATTTTATTTCGAACTTTTTTTAGTTGGTCTAGATTTTTATTCCACCAAGGAACTTTGTGTAACTTGTGAGTTAAAGTATGATACTGTGGAATGGATTTATTTGCACTACTCAAAATTATTTTGTTAATATTTGCAGCTTCTTTGTTTATATTTGGGCTAAATGGTCTGTTATTATGATATTCAAGGCAATATTTTTGGTATTGATACCAATCTGCTTTATTTGTTATAAATTTTGGGGTTTGTTTGCTGACGTTGGATTTTGATGATGAAAAGAGTGTTATTAATATGGGGAAATGATCGCTTCCATATAGGGAAGATTCAGTTTTCCACTTTGTATCAATTGCAAGTGTTGGTGAGCAGAATGTCAGATCAATGTTTGTAAATGTGTTGTGAGTGCTAAAGTGAGTATGTGATCCATTATTAAGTAATATAAGATCAGATGAGTCGATGAATGATGAAAGAATGTTTCCTTTTTTGTTATTTGTTTTGGATCCCCATTTTCTATGCCAACAATTGAAATCACCTGTTATAATACATGGATTTGGTAAATTACTAAATGCATTTTGTAGTGTAGAAATTGTGAAACGCTTATGTGGTGGAATATATGTGGAAGCTATGGTGAATTTGAGCTTTGAAGTTATTGTTGTTGCCAAAGTTTCAATTGAATTGTTATTTGGGGTCGGTGTGTGCTGTAGAGAATTATGAATGAGTAGGATAACTCCTCCGTAGGAGTTGTTATTAATGTTTTTCGGTATATTGAATAGTTTATAGGAATCGGAGAGTTGTTGAAAGAATCGTTTAAATGTGTTTCTTGTAAGGATATTATTTTTGGGAAATATTTTTTTATAAGAATTTGGAGTTCATTGTAATTTTGGAGATACCCTCTTATATTCCATTGGAGTATTAATAAACTCATTGTTTTTAAGTATATGTGTGTGAGAAAGAAATAAGTAAATGTAAAGTAGGAATATAAATTAAATGTAAACTTACTATAAATTTGGAATTAGATTATTAAAGAAGGAAATAAGTTGGTTTTAATTTAAATCGAATGATCACTGGGTGAGTTTCGATCGTAGTTTTTTGATTGTTGATTGTTTGCGTTTTTCAATTGCCTTTTGATTCGCTTGTTTGTTTTTATTGGCATGACTTTTATTGATTTTACCGCTTTTTTCTTTTCAGAGAGAGTAGCTGTTTCTGGAATATGTTCGATTTTACTTGAGATTGATGAGGCGCTCTCTTCTTCCATGCTGAAGAAATTTATTTGTGTTTGTGTCTCTATACGTGGAGAATTTGATCTTTCCATATCGTAGTTGTTGTTGGATGAACGGAGTGAGTCTGGAATACGTGGAGAATTTAATCTTTCCATATCGTAGTTGTTGTTGGATGAACGGAGTGAGTCTGGAATATGCGGTGCGGTTTCATATGTAATGTTGTTGGTAGAATAGTTTGTAGTTGTTATGCGTTGTTTTGTTATTGATGCAAAGCTTGAGTTGTTGCAGTATCGTTCGTTGTAAACTTTTTTTGCTGTTTTTTTGTCAACTTTTTGTAGGGTGATTATTGCTTGTATTTCTTTTTCTTTTAAGAAAATTGGGCACGCTTTGTTGAATGTATGGTGTTTGTTGTTTTCTGCCTGTTCCTCTGTGCAATTTATGCAGCTTGATTCGTAACGGCAGGTTTCGTTAGTAGCGATGTCTCCATGTGATGTTAGGCCACAGTTGGCACATGTTGAATTGTTAGTACAGGTTGTTGAAGAGTGACCGAAACGGAGACATTTTTTGCAGCGTAGTGGAAGCGGGATGTAAGGTCTTACAAATACTTTCTCATATCCAATAGCGATTTCTTCAGGTAGATTTATGGATTCAAAGGTAAGTATAATAAGTCCAGTTTCAAATAATTTACCGTTGTTATTTTTTTGTATTTTTTTTACGTCATATACTTTTTGGTGTGCCAATTCTACTTTTATGATGTTTTCAGGTATGTCTCGAAGACTGTTGGTATAAATGACTCCTTTTGAGTAATTCAATGATGTATGCTCCTTTATGTCAACGTTGATGTGGTTTGAGAGGCTGATTAATTTGATTAGCTTGTTTGCTTGTGTGTAGGATTTGGTTTTAATTAGGATTGTGCCATTTCTGAGTTTTTTGCAAAGGTCAACTTCAGCATTGCATGTACTATCGATGGCTTTTTTTTTTATGAGAAACGGGGAGACACTTGATAGATTTTTACCTGCGTCAGTTCTTTCCATGACTAAATATTTAGGGCCAGGAGTTGAAATTGTTAATTTTTTGTTGTTGTTATATTCCAATCTTGGTTGATGTGTAGCGGCAGCTGCCGGCTCGTCGGGTGGTTTATTCATTGTTTTTGTTGTTTGCTTCTGTTCTGTGAAGCTAAAATAAGTAAACGCTTGTTTTCGGGTTCAATTTCTTGTTGTTGTTAGCAGTTGTAATCAAATCGAGAGAAAGAGAGATGAAAAATTTCTATTGGAAGGTTGAATGAGCGAACAATTTATTTTAAAATTGACTACTGATCCGCAAACGATGTTAACAACTCGAGTGACTGCGCGAGACTAAGGATACTGGTATATTTTGGAGTGACACTTATTAACCAGCCGAACTGTTTCGGATGTTTTGCAAAATGTGTCCACGTCTGATGTATCCATTGTATACAAATTGACAGATGAACATTTGTCGGTTAAAGGACCGGGTATGCGAAAATAACTTTTTTGATCAAATAAGATAAATATTTAACTTTTAGGAAGACAAAAAGTGAAATTAGCCGCACAGCTATTTTCTAACACAACTGCTAATGCAATCCGACGTTGCTACTCTAATGGAATAGATTTATATGAAGCGTTGAAGACAACTGATTTTTTGCAGCTTGTGAATGACTGGTTTGACGTCCAGACCTCCTCAATGAAAACTTTAGGTCTTCCGGGAAAGGTAGACATAAATTATAAGAAATACTAACTAGATTGAAACTATTTTTGTAACTGTTTTAGAAACCATATGGATTGGAGCTTTCGGCACAAAATGAAATTTTAGCGAGGATGAATGGGTTCATGTCTTGTCCTATCATACCGGGGAAAAAGAGCTTGAAATGGTTCGAAAAAGGAATTCTAATGACGAATATGCCTCTGTTTTAGCTTCATTCGTATGTCTCCCAAAAGCATAACATGGAGTTTATAGCCACAAACCGACTAAACCAAGACATTTTGGAGCAATTTTTTGGCAACATCCGCAGGAGAGGAGGATTGAACGATCATCCAACTCCTATGGAGTTTAAATTCAGACTGAGAAAGTATGTTTTTGGTAAGTACGAATGTGTTCCAAGTTTTATATCGTACTTATTTTTATGCACTAAAAATTTACTAAAGATTGGAGTGTTTTCGCTTGTTTTGAGAAAAAACACTCTAATCTTTAGTAAATTTTCAGTGCATACAATAAAAGAAGCCCCAGTTTCGGTGAATTATTAGGTATTTTTCTTAACAAAAAGAAGACTGTTTACAAATGTTGTTCGATATAAGTACTCACGAAAATGTATAGAACCTTTTTTATATACATATGTGGTAAAATAAAATTATTTTGCTTACATCGCTGCTAGCAACTAAAAAATGTTTACTTAGACCGCTAAGCGATACTAGTTTAGTTTAACCTAAGATTAGCTTACACTAATAAAATTCGAATTAGATATAATGATCAGTTGACATATAGGATTACTTTTAAATACTGAACAAAGATGGTTAAAATTAATATAAAGTCGTGAAAAATAAGTTAATGAAAGTTAAATCTTTTTTAAAAAATGAATAATTAGTAATATGTACACTGAGCGAAAACTACGGTTGTGTAATTTACAACGATTCGTAGTATACTGCGACCGTAGGTACTTTAGAGCAAAACTGTAGTACGGACGTATTCAAACATGACTTTAACAGCCATGCGTATTCTTTAGGAGCAAATTTCTTTACACACGTATTTAAAAAACTTCTATCAAAAAACACGTAAAATAGTTTTCATTTAACTTTAAGTAACATATTTAGTCCACGCGAATTAGATTTCTCCGTTGTGTTCGGGTAGCGTATTCGCTCAGCAATCCGAAGGGCTCGGGTTCAAACCTACAGCAGGCGAATGAAATGTGTTAAAAATTGGAATTTTTCAAGTAAGTGGAAAAATATTAAAGAAAAAAAAAGACATCTAGAATGAAAAATCAAGCTTACCCCCCAACCGTATAAATTGGAGAGAAGAGAGGGCCCCATCCCGGCTTTCCAAAATATATTTTTTTTGGTTTTGCATAAAATGTTACATTTAAAAATTTTTATTCCTGTAAGGTTTTTAAATATTATATACCTAAATTTTATGTTATTATTTGTAAAAAAAAAATAAAAAAAATTACGCCTGCCTGACCGGGGATCGAACCCGCCGACTTGGGATTAGCTGCTACTTTCGTATTTACACTTTTTTACTACGCTTGTGGTTATTTTAACTACGTCCGTTAATAGAGCCAAATCATTGCTGTTCGTAGTTAAATTAACTACGTTTTTGTTATTTTTACTACGATTTTTAGCTCAGTGTACTTAAAAAAAATATAATAAATGAAGAATTTTAAATAAAAAGCAAGGTGTATTAAATACGGTTTGATAAAAAGGATTCCGATTTCGAATTTTTTTCTTCATTTATTGAAAGAGCTGTAGCAAGGTGTAGCTGTAATATTTCGTTTCAGAAAAAAGGTATAGTTGAGGTGAATATATGAAATATCAAAATGCACTCATTTCGCCAATATTATGTATAATTTCTATTCACAGCCAGAAATACCGAATTATTGGGACAAGTCGGAAACGTGCAAACTGAAAATACAATTTGGTTGCAAAGTTCTCATTATACAGACGAGCTCACTCGCAGCGGGAATGCTACAGCAGATTTGCACGATCCCGATGACTTTCAGATGGAATCGATGGAATGCGATGAGTTAGAAGACTCTCAGATCGCTAAAGAGATCGGTGTCTTACATGAAGACGGTTTAGAGTACGTTGCGGGCTTCCTCATTCATAAACTGAACTTGACAGAATTCGAAAGCAAACACAGTTCATTAACTTGGGTTGATCAGGTGTCTAAAGGAAACTTAAGGAAACCTTCTCAGCTCTTTCTTGGTTCTGTTAAGAAACTAGAGATGCTTTTTCAACAGTTTAACCAAGACAATATATGCCATAGCCAGCGATTGCAGTCTAAATTGATTGCAAAAATCAGATTAATAGAGTTGCCCGATCGCGTTAAGCAGCTTTTTTTTTAAACTCGAATCCATTTTTGCATAAAAAGCCTCAATAAGCGTCCTAAATTCAAAAAAGCTAAACAATGTATAATGGGTTTCAGGAAAATGATTAAAATTCAGCTTTGATTGTGAGTATATTGAGTGATTCGGTAAAACATTTTTCAACATTAACTTTAAAATTTACAGCTAACTTTAATTGTTCCAATATAGAGTGGGTTTTAATTTAATTTTCCACTATAAAACGTGCGTTTTATTTAAAATTATAATTATATGAAGATCTTAGTTACAATACACTTAACTGGAAGAACCATTCTTTGTCTGCATTGGTAATGCATTTCAAAAAAGTTTTATGAAATTTGCGCCTTTCAGTTTTGGTATTTGAAAAAACGTTCGTCAACTAAACTAGAAATGTTTGAAATTGCACACGCGAATGTTGTATGCTCGGGGGTGAACGTCTAAGTCCTGTTCCATACTAGGCGACAGTCGCCGGAGACACATTTTGTTTTGAAGAAGAGAGAGGGCCGGGGAAGAGAGAGGGATGCTGTTCTCTCTCTTCTCCGACCGTCCCTCGCCATCAAAACAAAATGTGTCTCCGGCGACTATCGCCTAGTATGGAACAGGACCAAGTATCCCGCGATCGATATACAAACGTGGAAATTCCCGATTGTGCATTCTCTCAATGTTGTTTGGCACTGTAATTCTTGCGTGTAAGCAGTTTCATTGCCTTTTTGTTTGTTCAATCGTTGGGTGTTCTTTAAGTGACTTCACTCGTCAGCTAGTATGCGTTCTTGTTAGCCACGTAAAGAGAGCTCAGCCATTTCCATTCCGTGAATTTGGTCGTTGTGGAGCTAGTACTAAACAAAGGTCCTTGTGTTTTGATTAACTTCAATAGGTGAATTCAAAGTTACTTACAATAAACATAAATAAAAACAAGATCCGTTGATTTTTTCGATTTTGTATTGCAAAAGAAATATTTTTAAAATTCAAAATTAAATGTCACATTTGTTATTTGTTTACAATTTTGTTTTTGTATATATCAGCTGATATTGACATTTGGCTGTACTCAAAACAAAAAAGAAACTCCCTGTTGTTTTTGTCGAGTTGTACTTGTTGTAGAACTGCTATCACCTTATTAAATACGGTGCCGTGACATAACGCCCATGGACTTAAGGCCCACGGGCCTTAAGTCCGCAGTAATGGCGGACTTAAGGCCCAAAATTGGGTTTGGCCTTATGTCCGAAAACAAGAAGGACATAACGCCACAATTTTCTCGGAC
The DNA here is from genome assembly GCA_020466095.1 of Chlorops oryzae. Lineage (NCBI taxonomy): Eukaryota > Metazoa > Arthropoda > Insecta > Diptera > Chloropidae > Chlorops > Chlorops oryzae. The sequence continues at coordinate 67,681,251 of CM035806.1, forward strand.
ATAAGACCAAAATTATTTGGGCGTAATGTCTATCAGAGAAACGGTAATAGCACCACAAAAAATTTCTATAGCGTCACGCATTTAAAAATGAAAAATAATTTTTAGGTATTTGTTAATCTTTCTTAATTTTTTATTTGTTTTGAGGGCCGGCTTAGCGGTTATTTTAAAAAAATCACGCGGAAAAAAAGGGATTGGAACCCTTTGGACAGGGCCAAAAGTAAGGAAATATTGAAATCCTTTTGCGTTTTAAAGTTGCACAAGGACTTAAAGCTTTGTGATAAAAAAAATACAGTTGCAGTTACCTCCATGGGCGTTATGGCACGGCAACTGTAACTTTTTAGCAGACAACTTTTTGGCCCTGTCCAAGGGGTCCAATCCCTTTTTTTTCCGCGTGGTTACTGGAAATGTTACTGTTTATATGGAATAAAATATAGAAATAATTTAAAAATAATAAAAAAAAAAAATTTTTTTTAATTTATAAAAACATAAAAAAAATTTTTTTTTCTTCAAACGGACTTAAAGCCCGTGGGGTTTCTGTCTTTCTTATTTTCGGACATAAGGCCAAACCCAATTTTGGGCCTTAAGTCCACCATTACTGCGGACTTAAGGCCCGTGGGACTTAAGTCCATGGGCGTTATGTCACGGCACCATTAAATACACCTTGATTCGATCGTTCGATTTTGAACAAGTATTCCAATAGTCGCATTTCAACAACTGTTCGAATAATCGAAGAACATCAACTATTCGATTAGTAGTATTCGATTAAGAATCGTTCGTAAAGTTGTTATTGGAATGTTCGAATATTCGAATATTTGAATTATTCGAACATTTTCAATAGCCCTATTTCAACATTAAGGTAACGATATTTATATATATTTTATATATATATATACAGGCCACTAGGGGAACGATGGTGAAGCGGTGCAAAGCAGTACTGTGCGGAAGTGACACTTAAAACGCTTTCAACACTGCAAACTGGTCGAGGACAGCACAAGCGCTGGTCACTTTTGGGGTTCCTTGGTACTTCCGGAAAATGGTGTGTAACTATTTTTGCGGTAGGTGGCTCTAGGTATAGTTGGACTGGGAAACAAAGCGGTTCACGGTTTCCTGCGGTTTTCTGCAATGCTCCTGTGGTACGTGCTGCACGACGGAGTTCTTAAAGTCGGCCTTCATGGTAGCTGCACAAGCGTTGGCTATGTCGAAGACCTTGAAATTGTTACTGCAAAAACTATAGAGGAAATCTCGGAGCGGTGCGCAGCAGCTGTTGACATAGTAACCAACTGGCTTCGGGAAAATGGGCTCCAGCAAACTGTCTATAAATTCGAATCGATCCTTCTTACTGCCGGAAGAAGCGAGAATATTTTTTTCATTTTGGAGGGAGGACCCCAAATAAAAATGTAAGGTACCTGCGGTACCTAGGTGGCCTCATAGAAACCAGGATAGCTTTAAGAGACCTCCTGAGGATGGGAATTGAGAAGGAAGCAAGAGTGACAGTTGCCCTATTGCCAATCATGGCGAAAACTTCTGGAATACGAGCCACAAAACTCCTTGCGAGAGTCACCAGTTCCGAAATATTATACGCAACTCACATCTGGGTTTTCCGCACTGTTTCGGATGATGGTGCTGGCGTTATAGCAAGCCACCGCTTCAAATGCTGGTCTGCGAATTAACTTATATCCGGCAGAGAAGAGTGAAGAAGAAGGAAGCGCGCCGCTCTACCATGAGTATATGGCAACAGCAGTGGGATGATTCGACGAAAGGGAGATGGACGCACGCTCTGATCCCAAATCTTCATGTGTGGGTTTACAGGAAACATTGTGATGTAGACTTTTACCTCACACAGATCCCAAGCAGAAAAGGATTTTTCCAACAGTATTTGCACCGTTTCAAGCAAGAAGATGATTCGTTTTGCCCGAGCTGCGAAGGAATACTAGACTCAAACCACGATCTCTTTCTTTTTCTTGATTCAACAAAGCCGGAGGAGAAATGAACCGCGCAAAACCTCATACTAAAAATGATAAGCTCACCCGACGCATAGCGAGCAATATCGACGACTTCAGCGAGAATCATGACTCAGCTAAGAGTTCATGAACGACAAAATGCTAGCGAACGCACAGGAAGTGCAGTGCCCTCTCAAAAAACGCGAGAGTCACGACCTTGTAGGACCTACTAACGATTTGAGCTAATGCTCAGGACGCCTTCTTACATAATACCTAACGGTAGTTCCACAAAGAGCTTTCCCTATGGACTAGAGGACATGTTCTCAGTAGATTGAAGTCCGAAACTGACTTCGGTTTTCGATGCTTCGGAGTCCTCGTTAAAAGAAAAACCACACACACACACACACAAATGGACTTAAACGTTTCCCAGCAGAAAGAAAGGGGTCGAATTTTGCTTTGACGATATCGTTTCAATAGGCCCAAGGAGAAGGTATGTAAACTGGTACCAATGTCTATAGCGTCTCTACATTTCGGGGCTAGAAAAATAATGTGGACAACAGGTATAGCCATGTCACCAGTACCACGGTCTCCAGTTGACATCCAATGACATGTATTGGGAAATGTCTATTGCAGTAATGCATTGCCCGGGTACAAGTGGTGGCTGTACCCATTGACAAAGTCGATAGAGAAACGCCACCATGTAACATATATATATTTTTTTTTTAACTTTTATTTTATTTATTGTATCACTCATTTTACATGAGTCCATCAATAAGTAGGAAAATCTTAAATCTAGTTTGGAATTAATTACATGATATGTAGCATTATTACTATTAATACGCATATAAATGTAATTACTATTTTCATGAGAGCCTCAGATAAGGAAACCTGGGCGTAAAACGGCCAATTCACTGTCAAATCCTTGAACAAACCCTTCAAACGTGCTAGTGAAAACTAAAGTCCGTGTGCACATAGACTCTACTTTTCACCGACACATGTAAACCATGTATATAGCCGCATTTTCTGCTGGGTTATTATTCTATTCTATATTGCTACGAGAATTTTATAGCCTCCTTGCGATGCACCGCAGGAGTTTTGATGAAATCCATTTAGCATTTTGGTAAAGATTTTTGAAAGCGATTTTAATTAACGAAGCACAACGCGTTTATAATTTTACAAATCCCCGAACGAAGGAGCAAACAAAAAGTCGCTGCGCTCTACTCGAATTAAAATACGAACGGTTACACATACATATGTATGCATGCCTTTTACGTATTTACATTCGACACTTGTACATTGTTTCGATTGACAAGACTAGAATACAGCAAATAGAGCAAAGGATAAGGGGTCTTAGGTTAATGAGCTTGGGTGGCTTGGATGGTTTGTGCGTCTTCCTGACTGAACGAGTCAAATCTAAAGGATTGTAAATTCGAGCTTTTGATTGGAAAACTTATGATGACGATAATGAAAGTCATGGGTGGATTTGAATCGGGAAAATTACTCAGAAGAGTTGTTGAATGGGCTGTTTGGTTTTTTTTTTTTTTTTGTTCATTACAAGCAAGTCTTATCAACCATACCGATTTCCGATGATTGTTGGGGTTTTCCAATTTCTGCTCCAAATCTCAATTCGTTTCTTGTTTCCAGACAATTTGTTATAAAAAATTACAATAATCCTTGATTTTGCTCCATTCGAATGAACTTATTACTTTCGTTATCGCCACAATAAGTTTTCAAATCCAAGAGTTTCAGGCTTACAATGCTTTAGATTTGACTCGTTCAGTCATGAGAGCGCCTTCCTGACTCCACACGAGCCCTCAAAGCTCATTAACCTAAGACCCATTATCCTTTGCTCTATTTGCTGTATTCCACTCTTGTCAATCGAGACAATCTGTAAGTGTCGAATTCACATACCCTGCAAAGATTAGAACTAGAGCAGAAGTACCTACTCTTTGACTACTCCTCAAATTAAAAATTGTACTCGCTCATAATTTCCTCCCCCAATGCATTGAACTGCCAACTTTGACACATACGTGTAGTTCGAAAATCGAGACTCGCGTTTTAACTAGTGCAGAATGTAGAGACAACGGGGCCAATTCAGTTCATTTGTTATACTACGTTAATAGAAAGACGAGCTGTCGTAGCTCAGTGGGCAGCGCATGTGCAGCGTTAAAAAGGGCCCTGGTTCCATTCCCCGTCCAGCCGAATGTAGATTTTTTTTTATAATTGGCAGCTTAAATTGAAATCTTAAGGGCCAATATTACCGAACATATCTTAAAAAATGTTAAAACTTACATACATCCATATAAAAGTTTTGAAAAAAATTGCATTTTCAATCCAAATTTAAAATTGAAATTTTTCATCGTGTTTAAATGAACTGTCAAATAGTTTTAAAATATTTTGCAAATATTTTTACAAATTTGAATGGAGAAAACCAAAAGAGGATTTTTATTTTAAAATATTATGAAATACGCTTAGTAATATTGGCCCTAAGAGGAATAAAAAGCAAATAACTAAAACGGAAAGGTTTCAAATAGAAATTTGGGAAAAATTTTGTGCGCGAAGTTCTGGAGCAGCATTGGCGAAGACTTCAAATAAAATTATTTGAATTTTTCGAATTTTACAATTCTTCCAAATTTTTTTCGCCTGCGATAGGAATCGAGTTCGAGCTCTTCAGATTGCTAAGCTCACACGCTTTCTCTGCGCCATGGAGCCATCTGACTCACGCGCAGCAAATGTGTATATTAGATTAATGTGTGAGCAAAATTTAACTGTAGACAACTCGTTGACCATATCACTAGTTTGGTTTTACTGTCTGTGTCTCTATTCGTGTAAAAGTCTTTCTCGTATACTCGAGAACTACTCGCTAGGGCCCCAACTTGCACCATGCTTTCTATAGGGTACGTAAAAGGCATGCATACATACATATGTATATGTAACCGTTCGTATTTTAATTCGAGTAGAGCGCAGCGACTTTTTGTTCGCTCCTTCGTTCGGGGATTTGTAAAATTATAAACGCGTTGTGCTTCGTTAATTGAAATCGCTACGAAAATCTTTACCAAAATGCTAAATGGATTTCATCAAAACTCCTGCGGTGTATCGCAAGGAGGCTATAAAATTCTCGCAGCTACAATAGAATAGAACAATAAACGAATTCGGTCGTTTGAGTGTGCATACATATGTGTGTGATTATCGGTGATTTTGTGTGGGTATTTTCTATTTCAGTATGAATGATTTTATCGCAGCTCGAACGTGCACTGGGTCTTCGAAATCTCTTGCTACAGCGTTTTTTGGCCCTGGCTTTATTAATGACGCTTTACATGTTTTGTTTTTTTTATTGTTTTTTATTTCTTTGACAAAAATTGTACATCTTGTTTTGAATGCTTTTCAGGCTTATGCTGTATTTACACTTTTGAAGATTTTGTCAAAATCTCTTTCAAAACAATCGTCAACAAGTGTAAATGTCAAAATTTCTGAGAAAAAAATGGTGTTTTCTTTGTTTGTTATTGGTATTGAATAGGACTTCCCCAATCTGTTTATTAACACAGCTTTTGACAGGATCTAAACGGGAATGGCTCGACTTGCCAGAATGACATTTAGGTTTCCAGGCATTTTAAGTTTATATTAAGGGTATTCCCTTAAAGGTGTAATTGCCTCGAAAACCTCAAAAATTCGAAAACTCACAAGCCTCTAAAATGACCTGTCAAATTTTGTGTGAAAAATTTTACACGCCAGCTTCGAAAATTTTCAAGTCAAATTGGTCGCGTATTTGGCTCGTGTTTCGAAGCGTAAGTTGTAGTGTTGCCGTGAAACCAAAATTAAAACTACTAAATGCCCTATAATAAGAACAAATTCTCAATACCAATAGCAGCTTGATGTTTATTTTTATTAAAATGAACATTATAATAGTGAAACATTTTTTGGAGAAATAAAAATAATTTAGTTTAAGCATTTTCCTATGAGAAAACGAGACTTACAGTAACAGGTTGGCTGATAAGTCCCCGGTCTGACACATAGATGGCGTCGCTAGTATTAAATGCATATTATTTTTATATAGTGGCAACCTTCAAATGATTCGTGTCAAAATTTGACGTCTGTAAGTCAATTAGTTTGTGAGATAGAGCGTCTTTTGTGAAGCAACTTTTGTTATTGTGAAAAAAATGGAAAAAAAGGAATTTCGTGTTTTGATAAAATACTGTTTTCTGAAGGGAAAAAATACAGTGGAAGCAAAAACTTGGCTTGATAATGAGTTTCCGGACTCTGCCCCAGGAAAATCAACAATAATTGATTGGTATGCAAAATTCAAGCGTGGTGAAATGAGCACGGAGGACGGTGAACGCAGTGGACGCCCGAAAGAGGTGGTTACCGACGAAAACATCAAAAAAATTCCAAAATGATTTTGAATGACCGTAAATTAAAGTTGATCGAGATACCAGAGGCCTTAAAGATATCAAAGGAACGTGTTGGTCATATCATTCATCAATATTTGGATATGAAAAAGCTCTGTGCAAAATGGGTGCCGCGCGAGCTCACATTTGACCAAAAACAACAACGTGTTGATGATTCTGAGCGGTGTTTGCAGCTGTTAACTCGCAATACACCCGAGTTTTTGCGTCGATATGTGACAATGGATGAAACATGGCTCTATCACTACACTCCTGAGTCCAATCGACAGTCGGCTGAGTGTACAGCGATCGGTGAACCGTCTCCGAAGCGTGGAAAGACTCAAAAGTCCGCTGGCAAAGTAATGGCCTCTGTTTTTTGGGATGGGCATGGAATAATTTTTATCGATTATCTTGTGAAGGGAAAAACCATCAACAGTGACTATTATATGTCGTTATTGGAGCGTTTGAAGGTCGAAATCGCGGCAAAACGGCCCCATATGAAGAAGAAAAAAGTGTTGTTCCACAAAGACAACGCACCGTGCCACAAGTCATTGAGAACGATGGCAAAAATTCATGAATTAGGCTTCGAATTGCTTCCCCACCCACCGTATTCTCCAGATCTGGCCCCCAGCGACTTTTTCTTGTTCTCAGACCTCAAAAGGATGCTCGCAGGGAAAAAATTTGGCTGCAATGAAGAGGTGATCGCCGAAACTGAGGCCTATTTTGAGGCAAAACCGAAGGAGTACTACCAAAATGGTATCAAAAAATTGGAAGGTCGTTATAATCGTTGTATCGCTCTTGAAGGGAACTATGTTGAATAATAAAAACGAATTTTGACAAAAAACTGTGTTTTTCTTTGTTAGACTGGGGACTTATCAGCCAACCTGTTATTGAAAAAATACGGGAAAATAGCACTGTTTTTGAATTTGAAATGGCCAACACTTTTTGAAAACAGCTGAAACAAAATCGAATAGAGAAGGTGGTAAGCGATATTATTCAATTTCAATAAATGAATATAAAATATATATTTTGCAGATATTGAAGGAAATAGGTCTTTCATATTGCTTCCTGCAAAAAAAAAAATTTATTTGTGATGTCCTACAATCAAATAAGGAATAACATAACAAACCATAACTTAGCTCAACTATTTCGAGCATCATTAAATTAGTTACTGCTTTTTGTTCAAGAAATTCAATTGCTTCAATCTTTTCGCTTTTCTGAGGCATTGTGAACTTGCTAATTTTTGTAATACACCACATATAACCTCTCATAGATTTTGAGCGGGATATTTCGCGCTAGTTAGAAAGAGATGGTACTCGGCAGGCAAAAAAGGAGCGAGAGAGAAATACTTTTGGTGAGTACCTAAGTGCAAAATGTTCATTTTGGTGGGTACCCAAGACCGTGGTGGGTACCCAAGACCGTGTTGAAAAGAGCCAAAATGGAAACGGCTCCTGAGTGACATACACATATAGTTATATATGTAATACACTTTAGTGCATACAATTTTTGTATTACAAAATAAATCCCTGGTCGAACTGTTAAATTTTTAAATTACAAAAACAACTCAAAGTTGCAAACAAGTAAGGGTGTTATAGTCAGGCGAGCCTGACAATAGAATACCCGACACAAACACACATGTTCAAATAATTTTTATTATTAAGAGGTTTTTAAGGCCATAAGGGGCCCCATTTACCGACTTTTGTTGAATTTCTTTATGAAAACCGCCCTTTTGCCACGCCCACTTTTCCAATTTTTTTGATTTCTAATTGGAGTCCTTAATATATGCTCAAATTCTAAGTTTCAGTGGAATATCTCAAAAAAATCCGATTTTGGGGCAGCTTTGAGATTTTTGTGACAGACCCTAGTACTGGAGGTACCCTTAATAATGGATCTATCAAAAAAATTTTTGGAGAAGATGTTTATGGCTACAAAGGAAGCATAACTGCCAAATTTCGTTCTAGTCCCATTTGAATTTCGGGTGTAGGAGAGAATTTTCGAAAAACGCCCTTCTGCCACGCCCGCTTTTCCAATTTTTTGAAATTGAATAACTTGACTTCAAATATGTTCAACTATCAAATTTCATCAAAATATCTTGAAAAACTTCGATTTTGAGGCAGTTTTTGTGATTTTCATAACAGACCCTAGTACTGGAGGTACCCTTAAAAATGGTCCGATCGGGTCCATTCTCGAACTTGTTCCTACTCATGTCCCCGTGAGCACGCATACCAAATTTCGCCAAGATAGCTCAACTCCTTCGATAAGAAAACTGTATACAAACAGACAGATAGACGGACAGACAGACGGACAGATGGACGGACATGTCTAAATCGAATCTCCTAGTGACGCTGATCATTTCTATATATATTTTGTATGGTCTATCTCGACTGGTTCTGGGTGTTACACACAACCACACAAACGCAATATACTCTCGACACAGAGTGTGTCGGGTATAAAAAGGTGTGTTCCCGAAAAGTACCTTGTACTTTTTCGAGGTTTTCATCTTTTCACCTTTAAGGGAATGCCCTTATTGATATTGATTTCGAGGTATACTGCGAGCACACGTTTACGATAAGTGTCCCAGGTATCTTAAGCCAGGCTGTCTATCCGAATATTTTTATGAGAGTAAGTCACATGTTTTATTGTGGGAGGAAGGGACTTGATTGACCTCAAAGGCTTTATGATACGAAGATGCTTGATTAACGGATACCAAGTAAACGGGCTCCTTAACATTCGAGACCACCGTGTGTGCTTTTTAATAGAGTTTATGCACGGAAAGAATTGTCTTGTATTGAATCAATAAAATATTTTATTAACTGTCAAAAAGTAAACATTTTATTAATTCAATACCAAAGTTGTACCCAAAGTACAACTTTTGCTAAAAATCAGTGAATATATTTTACTGATATCAGTAAAAAATTTTATTGACTAAAAACACATAGTTAGATCTCCCATTAGAAGTCATTTCTGATGCTACAATTCAATGGTTTGAATTACAGTCATTGGTAGTTTAAATACGCAAACCGAAATTTGACTCAGTAGTCAGCCAATCCGTAAAAATTGCTCTAATGAGACCCCAGACGGCAGGTCGAAACGTACGTCAGCAAATAGTCGCTTATGGGCGCCTTTCTCAAGCATAGCTTGAAACATAGATTTCACATTAATGAATTAATTATTGTTATTCTAGAAATAAACTCTTGTCGCAGAAAAGAGTCACCGAAATGGGACCAAAAAATGCAACAAAAATAGGAATCTGTTGATTCGCTATCAAAGAAAAGAGAAGTTTAGCTCGAATACTTTCACAGTTAAATTGCAAAAACAACTTTGTATGCATATGCATACAATAAAACTTAATACATGCAATTGTTTTTGTAAATAAGTATTTACTTGTTGATGTTTAATAAAATATTTTCTTGATTCAATAAAATATTTACTTTTTGATGTTTAATAAAATATATTCTTCAAATCAGTAAAAATTTTCTTGCTGCCAAATCAAGCCAAGATTTTATTAGTTTTTACTGATTTTGAGAAAATAATTCTTTCCGTGTGTTGAAAACGTTACTGTTGCTAATCGCAAAGTAATGTGTAGCACTGGTAAATAACGGTTGTTTAATCAATGATTAATAAATAAAGCAAAACTTTTTTTAATAGATTGTGGTTAATTTATATAAATAAGTATTTATGTCAAAAATTCATAACATCTCAGGTGGTCCAAAACAAAATATGGAAAAAATGTTTTTTGCTTCCTATGGCAACTTTTTATCACTAGCCATTTTGAATCGGCGAAAAAAGTTCTCTATCGTGACTCCCTTATATTTACGTACATATTGTATATCCATACATACGTATTCATTGCGATTGAAGTTCTTCTCTCAATTTAAGCATTGACCTAAGTACGTTCGCGGTGAAGTTGAAGCATTGCATCGGTGCAACACTGAGATTGGCTTAAACAAAAGCATTAGATTAGACACACGAGAGGCGGCGGAAACATTTGTTTGACTCACCGTGCTGACGACAAGCAAACAACCGTTTCATTTTTCGACCATAAAGCGGATGCATACAGCGATGGCGGCCGAACTTTCCGGTTAGCACTCAAAGAATAGAAATGTAGGCTCTCTGCTAGGACTGTTAGGACAGCTAGACAGGCAGGAACTCCAAGAGAAATGTAATGCTTCCTGCAACTTGTGCACACGTCGAAAATAAATCATGCCGTGAAATTGTTGGTAGAGTTTCGGGATTTATAAATTTCAAAATTCATAAACGCAAATGCAAAAAATGAACTTGGAGCTATGTATATGAGAGCACTATAATCTTAAATAATACCCAATTGAATTGGTTTGCATTAGAGCCAGAGCCTAAATTGCTGTTGCACGAAACGAACTTGCTGACTTTCGCCACAAACTGTTATGTACTTACCTCATGATTATAACAGTTAATGTCAGCGGTGATGATGGCACGTGAAAATAATAAAGACACTCTAGCGTCTCATGCCGATGGAGTCATTTAACCCTTCGTGTATCCAGCTCCATGTCGGCGTGGATCTTTTATGAAACCGAAGGGAATATCTGTGTCTCCATATCCACCTCTCTCCCCCTCTGTCTTTGTCACTCTGTCGGTTTCTCTGTACCTCTGTCTCTATGACATAATGTCTTAATGTCTGCATGTGGTTTTGTCTCTTTGTCTGCTGCTGCTGCTTTAAGCTAGTATTAATAATTTAAGTGCACATTTTTGGTGCGCTTGGAGATTAGCCAAAATGGTTGAAGTGTTTCTGTGTTTTTTTTTTCACTCTGTATATTTTGTGTCTTTATCCCCTTTTCAAGTGCAAACCTTCTTTTTTTTTTGTTTAGTAGCATTCCGTCGAAGGTGATATCTTCTCGGTATGATAAGTTGTTAGCTTAGACACGTTCATGCTCGTCAAGTCACCATATCGCACGTCTTCAATTTAATGTTGGCAACGCCAACGATGTTAATGTATTCATGTCAGCTCGTGTTCTTGGCAAGATTTAGGTTAATTTTCAGACACGCAAGCATGCATAATCAGCATTAGGACAAGGCAAGACGAGATAGATAGAACAAGTGGTGTCTAGGGACTTGTTGTGGTGCCATCAACGGCCAAAGAAATTTCTTCTTCGGGGTTTATTTTTATTTTTTTGTTCACCTTCTGAACGGAAATTGGAAAATAATCGCGTTCGAAATTGGGGTCGTGGAATGGAGGGGTTAAATACTCTTTTGAAGTCTGGGCTTTGCTAATGTACATGACAGCGGTTTGACAGTCTCACAACAATTTTAGCTCGAATATACATACCTACATATTTATTGCATTTTATCGAATAAGTTTTCATGTTAGCCCACTGTCCTTTTTGCCATGCTAAAGAAGAAAGGATTCTAAATTAGACTCAAACGCTTTGTGGCTCATAAGTTTGACATTTTTGTTTTTTTTGTCTTTTTCTTAAAGACTTCAGCTATACTCACTTAATTAATCAATTAAAATGGATATGATTTTGATGGAAAAATTTTGTTTAGTTTCTGTTTAATCCTGCACTTTTGTTTGTTTCATAAACGCTGCGGGAAATCGTCTGTGCTAAATGAGTGCCATTCCCTTTGGTCTCGAGCTTTCATGGAATTCGATAGAAGTTTTTGAAGTCACAGCGCACAGTGCGACGGCACAGGAAAAATGCGTGTCGTGAATTCCACCAAATGATATACCAATCGAAAGCAAATTTCTCCAATATCATGGATCCTTAAATTATTTTCTAACCAAATACTTTAAAACGACACAATTTCGTTTCGAAATTGAACTTATTTTGTGCAAAAAATTTCAAACGCAATTTTTTGTTTGTTTTAAGAGGTGTTCTTTAAAAACTCATCAAAAAATTAGGTTTGAACCTGTTTTCATTATGAAAATGAAGTTGGAAGGACAATTAAATGTACTTTATGCTGTAGGAGGAAACTATGATCGAAGAATGTAGTATTTAAGAGCTGTGAGCTTTGAGGGTGGTAATTTTCAAAAAGTTAAAGCTAAAGGCTCAGTTACTCTTGATTGAACGTAACTTGACTTTACTTATTTAATCAGCTGACTTGATGTGTTTAGTACATTTTCTATGGGAGCAGTTACTGAAAACTTAATTTGATTTAAGATAAGAATCTGTGGAAAACCGATTTCTATAAGTTAAGTCAAGTAACGTTCAATCAAGAGTAACTGAGCCCTAAGGCTAAATCTTATGCTTTCGAAGTAAAAGTGGCAGTTACCAAGTCAAATTAAACCGGTCTTAGAGCATTCGATATTCGAAAATGCACATTTTAAAATTAAAGCCCCAAAACATATGGTTTTTGCTATTTTCGAACACTCTTTCGAACTAGCGGGCCGATGGAAAAACGTTAAAATTTGAAAAACAAGTTGAGTTGTGTCATAGGACACCAGATAAGAACGAAGTTCATTATGGTATTTATAAATGTTAGTAAATATAATTCGCAGCAAGGTTTTTCGCAAAACTCAATTGTTTTTATTAAACGAAAAATATATGTATACAAGACGGCTGTTTGTTGTTTTCAACTGTTTTTCACAAGCGAAAATGCGATACAGTATATTCTGCTTAGCTGCATTCTATTATTTTCTAGACAATTTTATGCACTTACGCGAAAAACGCACCTACCCGAAATTTTTTGCTGTATTTTTGAGTAACATATCAGAATGTCTTTAACAACACTTGAATTCTTAAAAGAACGCCGTCCAAATATTATTTTATTAACAAAAAACATATTTAACTTTTGTAATAAAAGGAAAATTCTTTCATAACTGACTAGAAATAAAAAAATGCAGTAAAATGAAATGAAAAAAAATAGGTTTATCGTCTTCAACCTAGCTTAAACTTTTTGATGGTTTAAACTTTCAAATGATAGTCGCTATGAGAGCTTAAACCAGGTTTATTAATTTTGTATCAACATTTTTGAAAAATTCTAACAAAGCAAAGGCATTTTAGGTCGATAGGAAAGCGATTGAAATTCAAAAGATAAATTTTCAACAGGGCTGTTAAAGGAACATTTTACCATGAATTTTTATTTCAAAAACTAAAAACAGGATACTGTTAAAGCGAATGTGCACCTAAGTTGAATGCAGCTAAAAGAGAAATTTTCATACAAATACAGACAAAAATGCTGCCGTAGAATATTTTTGTGCAGGTATGTAACCTACATGTGCGCTAAAGGGCTCTGCGCTCTAAAGCTGCAAGTAAATTTCCAATACCAAACACATGTGGAACCAAGTAAGAAAGCTAAAGTCGGCCAAGCGCGACTTTGAAATACCCAGCGTCCCGACATTATTGGCGCACTATGGTACGAAAAATCTCCATTTGTGGGCGTGGCATTTGGCGGGCTACATAAATTTTTTTCCTGCACCTATCGTTCACCTTGGTCAACCTATGTTGCGAATTTGAAGCTTCTACGCCTTTTACTTTATGAGTTACGATAAACCCTTATTTGTGGGCGTGGCTCGAAGGGGACGGCGTCCATTTTTTCCCAGGATATGTCCCTTTTCGTAGTTTACCAGTACACCAAATATCAATGAAATGTTTTGAGTGGTTCGCAAGTTACAAGCATTTTACTGAAAACACATTAAATTCATTTGTGGGCGTGGCAGTGAGCGGATGCCTTCCATTTTTACTTAGGATCATACTCGGACCCCGATATACCTGTGTGTCAGATTTCATTTTGATTGGTCAAGCCGTTTCGGAGGAGATCCGGACACGGATGGACGGACAGACGGACATGTCTAAATCGATTCAATTTTTGATCCTGATCAAGAATATATATATATATGTCTATATCTACGGAGCGTGATTCTGGCTATTACAAGATACCCTTATATACCCTGTTTACGCTGGGTATAAAACAAATAAGTACTTTGACTTACTTTCGCTACTTGAACGCATACGCTTATTACAAGTAATCGGACTCACAGGGTTGCATTTAAGTCACACATTACCTATATTTCTGTCGACCTGTCATCGAAATTTCAACTCTGATTTCCTTTCTTCAAAGTAGTGAGCTCGTTACTTCCTTTCAATTTACTTTAACAGCCCTCAAAGTGCTAAGTTAGATAAGCAGAATATACTGGAACTGAAAAAGCATACGTGTAAAGGGTTTTCCATCGCAAATGAGATAGTTTCGAAAATGCGAATTTTCATACACAGAGAAAACGATACCACATAAAATGGAAGAAAAACAATAAGATTTCTCTATGGTTTTTATCCAAGAAGATTGTCTTATTGAAACCATAGAGAAAAACTTATTGTTTATTTTAACGAAAAATTGAACGAAAAGTCAAGAAGATAACTTATCATTTTGATATGAATTCTTTTAAAAAACCAGGTCGGCGGGTTCGATCCCTGCTCCAGCGAGCGTCGTTTTTTTTTTTTTTTTTTTTTTGTTGGAAAATTAGATAATTTAACATTTACATTATTTGAAAAACTGAGAAATAAAAGATTTTACCAAAGTTTTTATGCTTAAAAAATTTAAAAAAAAAGATTCTATAGGAATTTCTTGAAAGAGCTTATGTGTGACGTTTCGGAAGGCCCGACGAAAGCAACTTGTTTTTATTGGTTCGTGTCCAACTTACTTTCTGCTCCCCGTATTTTTCCCCTCGAAATTTACTTGCCTGTTTTATCCTCAATATCCTCAAATACACAACTTCTTTGGCCTGCGGCGGGGTTCGAACTCGGACCTTCCAGATTACAAGTCTAGCACACTTCAACTACGCCATCGCGAGATATGATTTCAGCTTGCTAGATTGATTATATCAATGTAAGTGCAAAAAAAAACTGGTCTGTCTTTTTAAACTATGGAATGAATACGGAATTCATATACTTTTTTAAATCAATAAGTCTTGCTTTTTATATTAAAAAGGCCTCTTCTTAAAGCGATAAGGATAACTTATCAAAAGGTCACTTTTATAAGAATGTCACATAGTTTTATTGATATGCTCACCTTATTATTTGACTATATCAAGAAGTTTTCCATATTCTTCAACAGAAATAAAGAGATATTCACATTAAATATATGAGGATTTCTATTAAAATGTTTCAATAAGATTTTCTCTATGCATTCAAAGAGTTTTCTCTATGGAAAAAGCACATCGTTCATATAGTTTAAGAAGATTTCTCTATAAAATCGTTCAATAAGGGGATCTTATCGATTTTATGGGGTCATATTTTTCTGTGTGTACATAAAGATGTTTTAAAGTATCGATATTTTTCACACCGATATTACATCCGCAGCCCCCGGAGTACAGACGATGATTTTAAATATGTTTTAATTATGTACGAATTGACGTATACATTGATAGCGCAAAAAAATTATAAGCTACCTAAAATGCCCTTATATATTTGCAACAACCTACTAATCGGAGTTATTCTGAAAACGTTCAGTCTGGCAGCACCACATATTGTTTTGTTTTGTTTTGTTTGAATGAATTTATGCTTGTATGTGCCTGTGTAGTTTCTGAATTTAATAATTAATTGTTTTTTCGGGATATCGTCGGAAATAAGTGTCGCCTAAAAAAGTATAATATCTCGGCCGCATCAGCAAGTCATTTTACGTAAATATATGTATATTTCTTTCTTTTTGCAAAGGTTATTATACCCTTTTTTGCGAACTTCAATTTAGGTAACGCGGATTTTATAGCGGTTTTTCACTTTTTCTCGACTAGGTCCCCTGTCGCTATCGTTTCATAAAGAACTTCGTTCTAAAAAAACAAGAAAAATACAAAAATCTTCATCTGCTGCTTTTTAGAGTTCTTTCCAAATTTCATAATATTCCTTCGTACTAATCATCAGTCTGCTATCATCTCCTTCCTCAATATTATGAAAATGGCAAAAAGCGACACTTTAGCATGGTATTTTATAGTAATATTCTTATCATAAAACTATAGCGCTAACGAAATGTGAAGGCGCAAAATTATGTGTGGCATAAACGTAGGCGCCAGAAAAGTTTCTACGCTCTTCTCTCTCTTGTTGGTCGAAAATTATACAAAATTTTTGGCAAGCCCTGTTTCAGATAGGAACCGAAGCCAGTTAAAGGGATTTCGCTTTTCGATGACAAGCATTTTCTCTTGTTTTTCTTGTTATTTACTTAATTAAATCGAGAAAGGTTTGCTAAATGACCCAAATTTGTTGCTTTTTATTTTTTGTTGCGAGGTGCAAAGCCATTCATGTCAACACAAACAGAGGTTACTAAGCTAATTGTCTAGAACCAGCGAAAACTATACACAGAAAGCATTGTACAGCGCCTAAAATGATGCTACAAAACAACAGAACGCAAAACAAACAAACGAACGAACGAGCAAACTTATTCAAGTCGGGATAGTCGAATGAAAAGTGAGAAAAGTGAGGATGTAGCGGGAGCCATACATATTTCCATAAATTCGTAAAGTCGCGTTCATTTTCATTACAACTGAGAGGGAATTTTTGTTGTCCAAGGTTTTTGTAGAGCTCTTTCTGGCGCTTCTGCTCTTCGTGTCGTCATAAATTATGACATGGCTTTAATAAAATGGGTTAATGTTTTCCTTTCGCGTTTTTGAGTTTGTCTTTCCCCTTTTCTTTTCCTTGTATTTCGTATTTTAAATTTTTTCTTTTTATTTGCCTTTTGAATTGCTTTCGTATTTATTCTATTTTTTTTTTGCTTCGTTTTTTTTCGGGGTCGTGTGCAAAAGAGTACCCCGAGGCACCTACGAATCGCTTGTATTAACAGTAATTAGCGTTGAACTTTATGGTTCTGGATTAAAATTAAGTTAAAAAGCAATAAGTAGGATTATTAGTGAGCTTACAACGGACGACGGTCGTCGCAAGAGCTTGTCCTTTCACTTCATGGCGATGATCATTAAATGCGTAATCTTAAAGGCATTAGCGTTATTGAATGTTGAGCCTTTTCGGAAAAAGATGCTTGCCATCCGCTTAAAAATACCTTCAACATAAACTTAACGTCTTCGATTGCTCGGATTTGATTAAATGACTGCAGTACAGCCCGGTTTTGTTTATTTGCGTCAATAATTTTAATGAAAAGCCCAAAAGCTTTTCATGCCTTGGTTCGAAAAGTTTCTTCGATGAGGAATTGAGTTAGTTGTGTGTGGGAATGTATATGCGAGTAGTTGCCTTTGGTTTTTTGCGGCGATAGTGTATTCATTTGTAATTCTTAAGGGGCTATTATGTTACTCACTGTTGTGTTGGTTCGAGACAATTCCATCGCTGAAGCCAATATTGTCTTGAAAAAGTTGCCTTTGCGATCCGGTGTCAAACAGAAGAAAATTTTTAAAACACTGGACGGGAATACAAGACACCTGTAAGGTCGATTAAAGTCATCTAAATGAACTTTGTTTGTTAATTGGAGAGAAAGAAAAATTTTTTTAGTTGTCCTTAAGGGGTTATTCTTTCTCTAGTTTTCGGCTCATAATTATGTATGAGTTGAAAACTTGTATCCTGGACTGGTATCAAAATGAACCATAAAGAACGTTTTATTTGAACTCTGGAGGGCTCTGGAGAACTTTGCTCAGCCGTTTCTTTTTTTCTCCTATTCAAAATCAACAACTTTGCTTCAGACACGAAAAGAATATTGCTTACGGTTAACGAGATAGACCTATGTCAAAAAATCTAAAAAGTGGTTGGTAGAGAATTTGAGTAAAAAATTTCCAAGGCCGTCGTTTTCTTGTTAGGAGCCAATTTCAAAAAAAAGGAATGATGCAGAATGTAACGGCTTTCCAAGTACTTTTAGGAGAAAGTGTCACACGATCTACACAAAAATTGTCGCTCAGTGTAAATCATTCGATCGAATTTTTAATGAAATCTTTAAAAGAAAATTTTAAAGGCTAAAATTTTAAAATGATTTAACTCATTTACAGCTCTGCAGGAGCTTTAATTTTTTGTAAAAAAATGAAACGACAAAAAATTAAATAGAATGATTCGTAGGCAGTGGAAAGGTGTTAAAAATTAAGAGAGCTCATCAGGAATCAAGTTATTTATGTCATCATCGATATGCATTCCTATTTTTAGACAGAATTTTTGAAAGAAAACTTTAACCCATTCGTACCCTACTACAAAGTCATTTGCTTAATATAGCTTATAGATTATAAACATACCTTACTTTAAAGAAGGGGGTTTCCGGTTACATTGTTGATGGTACTTTTCTCTTTACATCGATATTTTCAAAACAAAAGTAGGTATTCGGTTACATGAATGCTCCGTAGAAAGCAGCTCATCTCTGATTCCTTAAGTCCTCTATCACTGCCAAATGAAATGCTTTCAAAAAGTTACTTGAAAGCTGTTGTAAAATTTACTAAAAACTGTTAATTGCGCCGTTCAAGTGCGAGTCGAAAAGTTGCCGAAAACTTGAGGACAAACTTAAAGAGCTCGTTCATTAAATTTCCATTTACATTCTGTCACTATTTGTTCGGAGAGCATGTCGGATGTTCAAATACGTTTTGAATGCATCAGGAAAGTGCTCGTTCAGCGAAGAGCTTAAATTCCCATCATAAAAGTAATAATTATCGTCATCATTAAAAGAGACGAAAAGAAGAAAAACACAAAATAAAACAAGTAAGGGTGTTATAGTCAGGCGAGCCTGACAATAGAATACCCGACACAGACACTTATGTTCGAATAATTTTTAATATCAAGAGGTGTTTAAGGACATATTGGGCCCATATACCGACTTTTGTTAAATTTCTTTATAAAAACCGCCCATTTGCCACGCCCAATTTTTCAATTTTTTTGAGATTCCAATCGGACTCTTATATATACGCTTAAATTCTAAGTTTCATTGAAATATTTCAAAAAAGTCCGCTTTTGAGGCATTTTTGGGATTTTTGTGACAGACCCTAGTACTGGAGGTACCCTTTATAATGGACCGATCAAGGAAATTTTTTCTAAGGATTTTTATGGCTACAAAGGAAGCATAACTGCCAACTTTCGTTCAAGTCCCATTTGTATTTCGGGTGTAGGAGACAATTTTCGAAAAACGCCCTTATGCCACGGCCACTTTTCAAATTTTTTGAAATCATATTACTTGCCTTTAAACATGTTCAAATACCAAGTTTCATCAAAATATCTTGAAAAACTCAGGTTTTAGAGCAGTTTTTGTGATTTTCGTAACAGACCCTAGTACTGGAGGTACCCCTAAAAATGGTCCGATCGGGTCCATTCTCGAACTTGTTCTTACTCATGTCCCCGTGAGCACGCATACCAAATTTTGTTAAGATAGCTCAACTCCTTCGATAAGATAACTGTATACAGAACAGACAGACAGACAGACAGACAGACAGACAGACAGACAGACGAACATGTCTAAATCGAATCTCCTGGTGACGCTGATCATTTCTATATACATTTTGTATGGTCTATCTCGACTCGTTCTGGGTGTTACACACAACCCAACAAACGCAATATACCCTCGACACAGAGTGTGTCGGGTATAAAGAGGAGAGTAGAAAAACAACTAATGACTTACGAGTGTGCCTTCCTGTTGAACTTTGAAATCATCAAAAATCCTGTCCTCGCTGTCATAATTCTCATTGTTCGTTGACAAATTTATTCGCGTTGACATGCAAAGTTATTTGCTCATTTTTAGAGATATGCTCTAAGAGGAAATGAGCTTCAGTTAAGTTCCTTTCAAGGGAATAATTTTTAAGAAAAGAAAAGCGTGTTTTGAAAGAAGAAGTCCTTTCAGGAAGTAATTTCTTTATGAAATAAAGTCAAAAACAAGAAAATTTCTTTAGAAATAAAATAATATTGCAGTAGAAAATGTAAGATTTGCTTTTTCAAATGTTTGCACATCCTATGCATTTCCATGAATATGTCAACCACGACAAACAAAAAAAAAAAAAAAAAAAAAAAAAAAAAAAAAAAAAAAACAACACAGAGAAAACAACACAGAGAAAACGATACCACATAAAATGGAAGAAAAACAATAAGATTTCTCTATGGTTTTTATCCAAGAAGATTGTCTTATTGAAACCATAGAGAAAAACTTATCATTTATTTTAACGAAAGATTTAACGAAAAGTTAAGAAGATAACTCATAATTATACCCGACACACTCTGTGTCGAGGGTATATTGCGTTTGTTGGGTTGTGTGTAACACCCAGAACCAGTCGAAATAGACCATACAAAATATATATAGAAATGATCAGCGTCACCAGGAGATTCGATTTAGCCATGTCCGTCTGTCTGTCTGTCCGTCTGTTTGTATACAGTTTTCTTATCGAAGGAGTTGAGCTATCTTGATGAAATTTGATATGCGTGCTCACGGGGACATGAGTAAGAACAACTTCGAGAATGGACCCGATCGGACCATTTTTAGGGGTACCTCCAGTACTAGGGTCTGTTACGAAAATCACAAAAACTGCTCTTAATCGAAGTTTTTCAAGATATTTTGATGAAATTTGATGGTTCAACATATTTAAAGTCAAGTTATTCAATTTCAAAATATTGTAAAAGTGGGCGTGGCCGAAGGGCTTTTTTCGAAAATGGCTTCCTACACCCGAAATTCAAATGGGTATTGATCGAAATTTAGAAGTTATGCTTCCTTTGTAGCCATAAACAGCTTCTCAAAAAATTTCTTTGATAGGTCCATTATTAAGGGTACCTCCAGTACTAGGGTCTGTTACAAAAATCTCAAAAATTTCCCAAAATCGGACTTTTTCGAAATATTTCAATGAAACTAAGAATTTGAGCGTATATTAAGGCCTCCGATTAGAATTCAATAAAATTGGAAAAGAGGGCGTGACAAAAAGGCAGTTTTCATAAAGAAATTTTACAAAAGTCGGTTCACGGGGCCCCTTATGGCCTTAAAAACCTGTGAATATTCTTTCTTAGTGGTGCTGTTTTCTGGTCGTGGCTTAAAAATTATTTAATTAAATATGTGTGTCTGTGTGGGGTATTCTATTGTCAGGCTCGCCTGACTATAACACCCTTACTTGTTTTTTTTTTTTTTTTTTTTTTTTTGGAAAAGTAGATAATTTAACATTTACATTATTTAAATAAAAAACTGAGAAATAAATGATTTTACCAAACTTCTTATGTTTAAAAAATTAAAAAAAAGATTCTATAGGAATTTCTTGCAAGAGGCTTGTGTGCGTGACGTTTTGGAAGGCGCGATGAAAGCAACCCTGCAGTAAATGTCACTAGTGCTAGAGTCATTCCTGCACTGCTATCCGTGTCACCAGTTCTAGTGACCAACTGTACCCGTGCCATTATGTTCTCCTATTGACATTTTGTATAAACGTATATGCGGGAGGACACCAGTCGACGCTGAAAGTAATGGTGCAGCAGAGACAACGGCGCCAATAATAGTCTCACTATTGACATGGTCCACAGTCCAAGTTTGCTCAAACATTAATGTAATAAAGATGCGCGTGAGGCAGGTTGCTCGCTAGCTCAGAGGTTAGAGAGTGCGGCTAGCAATCCGGAGGTCACGAGATCGAATCTCGACTCAGACGAGCGGTACACTTAAACAAATTTTTTTTTGTTATGTTTTTTGTATAAGTTAAAAAATCAATATGATTCCAACAAGTTCTAACGCGAAAAAATAAAAAAAAAGATCTTAAAATCCACGTTTTTTTTTGCTTCTTTTCTTCATCCCTGAGCGTAGAACATTTTTTTACCCGACATACTCTGTGTCGAGGGTATATTGCGTTTGTGTGGTTGTGTGTAACACCCAGAACCAGTCGAGATAGACCATACAAAATATATATAGAAATGATCAGCGTCACCAGGAGATTCGATTTAGCCATGTCCGTCTGTCTGTCTGTCCGTCTGTTTGTATACAGTTTTCTTATCGAAGGAGTTGAGCTATCTTGATGAAATTTGATATGCATACTCACTAGCATATAAGTAAGAACAAGTTCAAGAATGGACCCGATCGGACCATTTTTAGGGGTACCTCCAGTACTAGGGTCTGTTACGAAAATCACAAAAACTGCTCTTAATCGAAGTTTTTCAAGATATTTTGATGAAATTTGATGGTTCAACATATTTAAAGTCAAGTTATTCAATTTCAAAATATTGTAAAAGTGGGCGTGGCCGAGGGGTTTTTTTCGAAAATGGCTTCCTACACCCGAAATTCAAAAGCGGATTTATCGAAATTTAGAAGTTATGCTTCCTTTGTAGCCATAAACAGCTTCTCAAAAAATTTCTTTGATAGGTCCATTATTAAGGGTACCTCCAGTACTAGGGTCTGTTACAAAAATCTCAAAAATTTCCCAAAATCGGACTTTTTCGAAATATTTCAATGAAACTAAGAATTTGAGCGTATATTAAGGCCTCCGATTAGAATTCAATAAAATTGGAAAAGAGGGCGTGACAAAAAGGCAGTTTTCATAAAGAAATTTTACAAAAGTCGGTTCACGGGGCCCCTTATGGCCTTAAAAACCTGTGAATATTCTTTCTTAGTGGTGCTGTTTTCTGGTCGTTGCTTAAAAATTATTTAATTAAATATGTGTGTCTGTGTGGGGTATTCTATTGTCAGGCTCGCCTGACTATAACACCCTTACTTGTTTTTTTTTTTTTTTTTTTTTTGGAAAAGTAGATAATTTAACATTTACATTATTTAAATAAAAAACTGAGAAATAAATGATTTTACCAAACTTCTTATGTTTAAAAAATTAAAAAAAAGATTCTATAGGAATTTCTTGCAAGAGGCTTGTGTGCGTGACGTTTTGGAAGGCGCGATGAAAGCAACCCTGCAGTAAATGTCACTAGTTCTAGAGTCATTCCTGCACTGCTATCCGTGTCACCAGTTCTAGTGACCAACTGTACCCGTGCCATTATGTTCTCCTATTGACATTTTGTATAAACGTATATGCGGGAGGACACCAGTCGACGCTGAAAGTAATGGTGCAGCAGAGACAACGGCGCCAATAATAGTCTCACTATTGACATGGTCCACAGTCCAAGTTTGCTCAAACATTAATGTAATAAGGATGCGCGTGAGGCAGGTTGCTCGCTAGCTCAGAGGTTAGAGAGTGCGGCTAGCAATCCGGAGGTCACGAGATCGAATCTCGACTCAGACGAGCGGTACACTTAAACAAATTTTTTTTTGTTATGTTTTTTGTATAAGTTAAAAAATCAATATGATTCCAACAAGTTCTAACGCGAAAAAATAAAAAAAAAGATCTTAAAATCCACGTTTTTTTTTGCTTCTTTTCTTCATCCCTGAAAGCCTATACTGAGATATGCAGTAAGTAAAGCTCCCATAAGAAATACGTGCAAAAAAAATTGAAAAGTACTTCGAAGTAAATACCTTTACTTTGT
>CM035806.1:67704963-67729255 GCA_020466095.1 Chlorops oryzae
ATCCGAAAAGCTCTTCTTCGCAATAAGCACTATCTATTAAAAAAAAGTGATTTATAAGCTCAAAAGCAGGTTTTTGTGTTTTCCGAAAAATGGAAAAATTTGAGTTGTGCCACTTTTGTGGCCGGGCGCGATATGTTCTATAATCGTGTGCAAAAAGATAAATAAAAATGTTATTTTGTAATAAACCGCGAAATTTAGCGGGAACCGAAATGCTCCCTAGCTGAATTTAACCCTCCGTTTGGCACGGTGGTCTGGCCAGACCATTTTCAACTTTGACTGTAATTATAACATACTTCTAATTGAGCTAGACACTTGAAATTCATTGACTTTTCCTAAATTTTGTCCTCTTTCATTTGAAAATAATTTTGTAAGGATCCGTGCTACAGAAGGATAATTGTAAGGACATTTTGGTCGTCATATCACATTTGTACCACAGTGTAATTCATATAGAAAAGTATGGGATATAACGTGATTTACACATATAAGTAAATAAGACAACTTTCCGTTATAGTTTTAGATTACACTTTATTGAAAATTAAACGGGTTATCTAGATTTATTACAATTATTGTCCTACTATGTAGGCTCGAGTTCTTATTTCAAAGTTGAATAGTTTTATTTTATATTTTTATGTAAAATTTTTAATTCCCTACTATGTAGGTTTGAGGCTCGATTAAGACTGTCTTCAGAATACTTTTCTTAACCTAAAGAAACCTTTCACTACACCGCTTAAAACGCCAAAAGAAAAGTGCAACGGCTGCAACTCACATGTGGGTGATGAATTTCCAAATTTAACATTCTTAAGTGGAACGGTCAATGTGCGACCAACGCAAAACTGCTTTCCAACGAATATCGCTAAATATGATATTGCGACAACATAAAGTGGAAGGGTCAATTTGAACCGATCGAACGCAAAACTGCTTACAAGTGAATATCGCTAAATATAACATTGCGACACCACGAATAATAAATAATAAAAAAAGAAGTTAAGAGGCAACGACGAAAGTAGTTGGTAGAAATAGTTTGAAATGGTTTTGTCACTTAAAGAATAAAGAGTGACGAGGAAAATAGTTTTTCCAATGCGAAAAGGCCTGTTGCCTTAACTACTCCCCCCCTTAGTTTCAGACGTCCCCGTCTGAGCGGCTCTGCGGATAACGTTGAATATCTCCGATTTTCTTTGTCTTTTAACAAGGAAGAGGATGCAGAGGCATATTATCGCTAGTGAAGAGACGGAAATGAAAGAGTACATCGTTGCGTTTGTTTTAGTGTGAATCTGATGTATGAAGGCTCTATTTTCTGAGTTTAATTCATGTAAATATGGAAGAGAAAGTAGGGTAATATGATCGGACAAAATTAACGGAATGGGCTATGGGAGATTCGGGACTCATGAAGTCTATTTTCTTTATATTTAAAAATTTAGTGTCGTTTATTGAGAGTTCGTCTTGGAAAGTGATTAAGAAAGTGCCTTTTAAGAGGCTCTTTACATTGCCGTTAACAGATACGTTTGCCGGTCTGTCGTTTACGACAACGATGCCATCGTCAATGATTTCGATGGGTGGAACAGTATAAGATGAGATCGAGTTGCAGTTGGCTGAGTTGTTGTTTAATAAGTTTCTTAAGCAGAATTGAGATGCGTTGCTAAGCGGTTTACAAAAAGAGGTAATAGAATTTTTGGTACAGTTAGTTAATATAATATAATCATCTGCACATTTGGCCACATATTTAGATTCGAAAGATAAAATTTTGTTCGTATGAATTACGGGAAGTATTAATTTTTTGTTACAAACTGAACTTATAACCGGGAACTTAACTACAAAGGTCATAATGTCTTCATTTTGCAAAATTTTTAATTTAGAGTTAGCAATAACTTCGCTGGTGCTTATGCTTATATTTTTTTCTGACGTAAAATTAAAGTTTATTTCAGCTGAATCAAGAAGAATGGGATTGATTATGTTTGCCTTACCCAATGCAACCGACAATGCCACATTATCAAGCTCTCTCAAAATTGCGATATTTCTGTCTCTAAGCAGGATGTAAAGGTCTTCTGCGAGGTAGGCATCGTCATTTTTAGTCGTGTTAAGGAGAATGTTGACAGTTCGGGTGAGGTTATTTATTAGCATTTGGTTTTCGGTATTTATAATAATCTGTTGATTATTTGCGTAGATGAGCTCGCTTTGCTTGTTGCGAAGTTCGTTAAAGTCATCATAATCCGGGGTGCCTCCGATAAACTTTAGCGCTGAACCAATCAAGTTGATGCCACGAGCATGTCTATGATGGACCCGCAGGGATCTAATAGCTTTCTCAATTTCTTCAATGCCGGGTCGTAATAGGGACTTTATTTGGGATTTTGGGAAATTGCTCGAGAGGGTTCTGGTTTCCTCCATTATAGCGACGAAACCTGTGAGGTTAGTAACATGGGCCAAAGTTTTAAAGGATTCGTAAATTGCGACTTGCCCGTCCGATATCGGTATGTAGTGGGATGAAGTATAATTAAGGAATGTAGCGTTGGACGCGAGGGTGACCATAATGAGGGTAAGAAACCTGTAAGCAATAATTTAAATTTAATCTGTGGTAGAAGATTTGATGTTATCCTTATGAACTATCCTGTTGTCGATCTTGACAGTTGAACCTAGGTCTTCCTGAACCTTTTTCTCAACGTAAGATTTGCTCAGTTTATTCCCTAAACGCTTGTTCACTTTAACGTAGACTTTTTCACCGGGCACGTAAGTTTTGAATTTTCTGCCTTTATTGTGAAAATCTAAGTCTGCTTTCTGTTTTGTTATTAATTTTTGCTGAATTATGGCCTTTAATTCGCTCGGAATTGCATGAATGAGGTCAACAGGTCTGTAGTTAGTTGTTGAATGGATTGTTCTATTATATTTCATTGTGGCCATGAGGATGAGCTCTGTAGTATCTTCTATTGCTAGTTCTAATTTTAAACACCTAGCGATCTCTGTCAATGTACTATGGAAGCGTTCTACTTGACCGTTCGAGGTACTGTGCAGTGGTGGTGTGGCGTAAATTTCTGCGCCATAATGATTTTTCGCAAGCGCTTTAATGGTTTGCGAATTTAAGGTTCTCTCATTGTCGCAAACTATGACTTTAGTTTGTGTAAAAAGGTTCAAAATTTGAATTAAAGCTGGCTTGACGTCGATGATTGCCCTCGAGGCGATGGGCTTCGCAATGGCAAACTTTGAAAATTTGTCAATGCAGGTGAGAAAAAATTGTTTGTCGGTACTGTAGATATCTATGTGTAATATTTCGCCAGGAGCGGAGGGAATTGGGGTTTCGCCTAATTTTTGTTTTTGGGGGTGCCTATCATATTTCGTTTCGCGGCAAATTTTGCAGTTCGCTACAATTTTTTTCATTAGCTTCGTCATATTGGGAAAGTAGTAATCCTGAATGATCTGTTTGATATTCTCCTTGCTAGAACGATGGGCTCTATTGTGTTCATTAATCAGTATTTCCGACTGATCGTTTGGGTTGAAGACGTCAGTTACAAATTTACTTGTGTGGTAAAATTTAACGGAAGGGTAGCTGCTTATTACAAAGTGTTGGATTTGTGCTAAAACGTGTAAATCACAGTAGATGGCGTTTACAACTTTGGGATTGATACAGGTCTGCATTGTGTCCAAAAGGTCATCAATGTTAGAAAAGGAAACGCGGTGATGAATCTGGCTCTGAAAAAGAATCTTTGTGTCCTTTTTAGGTTGTGATTCCTCTACTATCAGTATTTGATTCCTAACAGGTTGGCTGATAAGTCCCCGGTCTGACACATAGATGGCGTCGCTAGTATTAAATGCATATTATTTTTATATAGTGGCAACCTTCAAATGATGCGTGTCAAAATTTGACGTCTGTAAGTCAATTAGTTTGTGAGATAGAGCGTCTTTTGTGAAGCAACTTTTGTTATTGTGAAAAAAATGGAAAAAAAGGAATTTCGTGTTTTGATAAAATACTGTTTTCTGAAGGGAAAAAATACAGTGGAAGCAAAAACTTGGCTTGATAATGAGTTTCCGAACTCTGCCCCAGGAAAATCAACAATAATTGATTGGTATGCAAAATTCAAGCGTGGTGAAATGAGCACGGAGGACGGTGAACGCAGTGGAAGCCCGAAAGAGGTGGTTACCGACGAAAACATCAAAAAAATTCACAAAATGATTTTGAATGACCGTAAAATGAAATTGATCGAGATAGCAGAGCCCTTAAAGATATCAAAGGAACGTGTTGGTCATATCATTCATCAATATTTGGATATGAAAAAGCTATGTGCAAAATGGGTGCCGCGCGAGCTCACATTTGACCAAAAACAACAACGTGTTGATGATTCTGAGCGGTGTTTGCAGCTGTTAACTCGCAATACACCGGAGTTTTTGCGTCAATATGTGACAATGGATGAAACATGGCTCTATCACTACACTCCTGAGTCCAATCGACAGTCGGCTGAGTGGACAGCGATCGGTGAACCGTCTCCGAAGCGTGGAAAGACTCAAAAGTCCGCTGGCAAAGTAATGGCCTCTGTTTTTTGGGATGGGCATGGAATAATTCGTATCGATTATCTTGAGAAGGGAAAAACCATCAACAGTGACTATTATATGTCGTTATTGGAGCGTTTGAAGGTCGAAATCGCGGCAAAAGGGCCCCATATGAAGAAGAAAAAAGTGTTGTTCCACCAAGACAACGCACCGTGCCACAAGTCATTGAGAACGATCGCAAAAATTTATGAATTAGGCTTCGAATTGCTTCCCCACCCACCGTATTCTCCAGATCTGGCCCCCAGCGACTTTTTCTTGTTCTCAGACCTCAAAAGGATGCTCGCAGGGAAAAAATTTGGCTGCAATGAACAGGTGATCGCCGAAACTGAGGCCTATTTTGAGGCAAAACCGAAGGAGTACTACCAAAATGGTATCACAAGATTGGAAGGTCGTTATAATCGTTGTATGGCTCTTGAAGGGAACTATGTTGAATAATAAAAACGAATTTTGACAAAAAAATGTGTTTTTCTTTGTTAAACCGGGGACTTATCAGCCAACCTGTTAAATGCGTTAATGGGGTTCTCTACTGTAGGGATAACTTCTGTAAGTGATAGCTCACTGGCACAAACCTGCATCGAAGGTGATGATTCGGTTTCAGAGACGTGATTCAAAAATTGTCGTGACAGCGTGTCGGCTACTACGTTGTCTTTACCTGGTTTGTAATGGAGGGTGGGTGAATATTCCTCGATAAAGGCTTTCCAGCGTTTTATCTTAGAATTTGGATTGCGGTCGGAGACTGCGAAGGTAAGGGGTTGATGGTCTGTGAAAATATTGAGCTTGTTAACTCCATATAGGTAATCTCTGAGAATCTTAAGTGCCCATACGATAGCGAGGAGTTCCCTCTCGTTGGTTGCGTAATGCTCTTCTGTGGCTGACAACGTACGCGAAATCATAGTGATAGGGCGTCCGTTTTGAGACAAGACAGCTCCAATAGCGTGAGACGACGCGTCGGTTGTGAGGTCGAAAGGCTTGTTAAAATCGGGGTAAAGCAGCAGTACATCTTCGGACGCAAGGATTTCTTTTAGTTTACCAAAGGCCGCGAGAGCTTCCTCGTCGAGGGAAATCTGTATCAATTTCGATTGCTTAGCACCAACGTGACCGTTTTCGCCACGTAAGAATTTTGTCATTGGTTTGGCGATTGCAGCATAGTCCTTCACAAAACGTCTGTAATACCCTGTAAGGCCCAAAAATTATCTGAGAGCTCGTAGCGTTTTGGGGGCTGGGAAGTTTAATATGGTTTTTACTTTTTCTGGGCAAGTTTTTATACCACTGACGGATACGACAAAGCCTAAATATTCTACCGATGTTTTGAAGAATTTAGATTTTTCCAAGGAGACTCTCATGTTTGCATTGTACAATCTTTCTAAAATTCTGTTTATATCTGCGATATGCTTTTGTTCGGAATCTGAGAAGATGATAATGTCATCGATATAAACATGGCAGCAATTACCGATTTCATCCCTTAATACGTCGTCAATTGCTCTTTGGAAAATGCTCGGAGCATTCTTTAATCCAAAGCTGAGCCTACAAAATTCGTATTTCGCATTATTTACGCTGAATGCTGTTTTCTCTCTGTCACGTTCTATCAAATTTATTTGATGGAAGCCAGATTTCAGGTCCAGTGTCGTGAAATATTTTGCGTTACCGAGATTAGATAAAATGATTGACGGATCGGGAATAGGATAACGGTCGCTGACCGTTTTGGAGTTTAGTTTGGTGTAGTCAAAAACAAGGCGTTTGTTTTGTTTGCCATTTTCGTCGAATCCTTTTTTGTCGACCACCCAGACTGGACTATTATAAGGAGAGCGGGATGGCCTAATTATGCCGTTGTTCAAAAGTTCCCTCACTTCCCTATTAACGAATGCGATCATGGACATTGGGTAAGATTGGTATTTTGAGTAAATTGGCTCTTGGTCCTTGGTCCTAATAGTGGCGGATATTTTAGTATTGAAAGGCAATGCCTCATTAGGGTTTGCGAAAACGCCCGAATTTCTTTTAATCACATCAGAAAAATCATGCTGCACGTTCTCCGGAATGGAAGTGATATCTATCAAGGTATTTACTGAATCTAGCTGAAAATATTGTAACTTTTGTTGACCACCTTCGTAGTACAAGGTGTCATTATTGGTATCAATAATTCCCTTAATGTCTTTTATAAAAGAGAAACCTATAATGCCATCAAAAAGTGTCAAATTCGGAATAATGAAAAATTTTTCAGTTCTGTTAAGGACATTTATTAAAGTTTTTTGGGAAATCCTGTCTGCACCGTGAATTGATTTAACTAAAAAAGGTTTGAGTACTGGTTTTATGTATTGTAATTCTGGGATATTGCTGATGTAACTTCTTGAAGCTCCTGTGTCTAGTAAAAGTTTTATTGTCCTTCCATTGACTAATCGTTCAATGTATGGAAGGGCGGAGCATCCGCTAAAAAATTAATTTCATCTTCAAAGGATTCAATGGCATCCGACTGATCGGCCTGTGAATCGTCCTGTTCGATCTGGAAATCGTCGGTCTGGTCATGAGGATGATCCTCCGGGCTTTCCTGCGCTAAATTGTTAATTCTCTGGAATTTACTGGTCATTTGCCTAGCGGAGCCTAATGGTCTTTTTGGTCTTTGGAAGTCTTGTGCGTTTGAACGGACAGTACGCATACTGACGTCGGTCTCAACTTGTTGTGGTGGTGGTTGAGATTGTGGTTGAAACTGTGGTTGAAATTGCGGTTGAAATTGCGGTTGCTGTTGCGGAATATCACGAATATTCTGCCGCGCTATAAAGTTTGGTACAGAAGCTCTTTGAAACTGATTAAAAGGGCGCTGAGGCTGTGGAGCGCGCATTTGCTTATTGAAAGGGGCGGTCTGATTGTGAGGACCTGTTGGTTGATTAAATTTATTGTGCTTAGGAGCGAGATACTGCGGTGGAGGTTGAGAGCGTGTATTGCCCGAACTCTGTGGTTGAGAAGGATGGGCTCTGTTCAGTCCGTGATTATATACGGCAGCAAAATTATAACGATTTTGATTAGTCTCCAACTCTTGGGCGAGTGCTAGAGCGGAGGGCATGTCAGAAGGTTTACAAGAGAAAAGCGTGTCGCAAAGGGGCCGTTTCAAGCCCGAGATAAACACTCTTAACGCGTCCTGCCGGTATTTTTGGTTCAGAGATTGAATTAAAGAGGGGTCATTTTCATGCGACATAATTACCTTATTTATGATGGCGGTAAGCTTACGCTCAACGTCGTCATAAAATTGTATAATCGATTTCTGCCCCTGCTTTAATGTGGAGAGCTCTTGCTCCAAAGTGTAAATTGACTTTTTGTCTGCATAAGTAAAGTCGAGTCGTGCTATAATAGCGTCAAAATTTAAGACTGTGCTATAAGCGCTTAATGTAGTGTCTGCGCTACCTATGACTTTATTGCGTAAAATGGCTACGGCCTGGTAGTATTTGGAGCTACCCGAATAAGGTTTAAAAAGCTTATGGGCTGTAACGGCGGCTTGACGCCAAGAAACATAACTATTCGAGTTTCCCTTAAATTCTGGAACAGATTTGACTATATCTAAGCTTTCGTCACACTGAACTCCTGGCACTATTGTTATCTCCTGGTAATTTTCCTTAGCGGAAGGCGGTTGGAGGGCATTAAGTCTAGTACGTAATTCTTCAATAGTGGCATTTAATTCGGCCTTAGTTTGATTAACAGCGTTAGTGATCGCCGTATTGAGAAGAGCTTGAACTGTTTCGGCATTCATGATTGGAGCGGGTTGTCTATTACTTAAATGAAAATTGGCGAGAACGTCGATTAAATTATCGACGTTTGACATATAAAAAAAATTTTTGGGAAATTTTGCAAAATAGTGAAAGAAGACTATAACTTTTATAATTTTACAGAAAAAGTGCACAATTTATTTGTCATAGTATAAAAATCTTGTTGAAAAAATTAGAATTTTGACTTTGTTCAAAGTTTTAACTTAACGAATATTTTCTTAATTTTTTTCTTTTTATGGTTTGTCGATAATTGAATTAGGTTATAGTAGAATCAATAAAAATACACAAAAAAAATTTCTTATCACTTACACTAATAGCATTTTGTCTGTGTGTAAATAATTGAGTAGCAATGGTTTCTCCTTTATCCTTGCTGACGTGTCCAAAGTTGTTCTTCCACTCAAAGGGCTGATTCTGCGATGAACTGATGCTGCTGTTGATAAGTAGTTTTTCTATTTTTGTTTGTTTTGCCTTTCGGCCACTGTTTCAGCAATAAGGCTGAGAAATGTTCAGGTTATAGCTTAGCTTGTGAAGATCTTTTATTTAACGTGGTAGGTGTGTTTAAACACTACACCTTAATATTACTCAAAGGTTTTTTTTTTTTTTTTAATGGACGATTATTGTTTTTTTTATTACGATTTTATAGTAATGTTTTTGCTTACAAAAGGCCAACTTTACTTTTTTTAAAGAAGGATTTAAGTTTTTGCCCGTATCGCGGATTTTTCTTTAAGTTGGGCGCCAGTAAATAAGACAACTTTCCGTTATAGTTTTA
The DNA here is from genome assembly GCA_020466095.1 of Chlorops oryzae. NCBI lineage: Eukaryota > Metazoa > Arthropoda > Insecta > Diptera > Chloropidae > Chlorops > Chlorops oryzae. The sequence continues at coordinate 67,714,018 of CM035806.1, forward strand.
GATTACACTTTATTGAAAATTAAACGGGTTATCTAGATTTATTACAATTATTGTCCTACTATGTAGGCTCGAGTTCTTATTTCAAAGTTGAATAGTTTTATTTTATATTTTTATTTTTAATTCCCTACTATGTAGGTTTGAGGCTCGATTAAGACTGTCTTCAGAATACTTTTCTTAACCTAAAGAAACCTTTCACTACACCGCTTAAAACGCCAAAAGAAAAGTGCAACGGCTGCAACTCACATGTGGGTGATGAATTTCCAAATTTAACATTCTTAAGTGGAACGGTCAATGTGTGACCAACGCAAAACTGCTTTCCAACGAATATCGCTAAATATGATATTGCGACATCATAAAGTGGAAGGGTCAATTTGAACCGATCGAACGCAAAACTGCTTACAAGTGAATATCGCTAAATATGATATTGCGACATCATAAAGTGGAACGGTCAATTTGAACCGATCGAACGCAAAACTGCTTACAAGTGAATATCGCTAAATATAACATTGCGACACCACGAATAATAAATGATAAAAAAAGAAGTTAAGAGGCAACGACGAAAGTAGTTGGTAGAAATAGTTTGAAATGGTTTTGTCACTTAAAGAATAAAGAGTGAGGAGGAAAATAGTTTTTCCCATGCGAAAAGGCCTGTTGCCTTAACTTATACGTGCAGTAAATTCGTATTGTTTTTTATGTTTTTGAGTTCCAGCTGCTAAAAGAATATTCCAGCATTGCTTGTACACACATTGGCGAGCATTTAGACCAGTGTATGCCAAACTATGCCACTGGTGGCAAATTCAAGTGAAGCACAGGAAAAAACACTGTTTGTTTCATATTTTAATTTGCTCTATTTTATTTATGCTTTTGCAAAGCTGATGGTTTTCCTATAAGAAACAAATAATAATTGAAATGACCTTGAACTGGGAGCTTTGCGAGTATTTAATGCAAATTTCCATGATACAAGAAAACAAGATAGCGCCACTTGAGAGAGGAAACGTCACAGACTCAAAATCACGATTCGTTGTTGTTGTTTCCCATGTTAGACCGGCTTTTTACTTTTTTGAATAGCATGGGAAACAACAACAATTTCTCGCTCAGTGACGTCGCAAACTCAATTTTCGGCTCTCAAAGAGGGCCTCAAAATAGCGGTACTGAAGTGGCGCTATCTTGTTTTCTCGTATCATGGATTATACTTGTTTTAGTTGCAAGAACCAAGAAGAAACCGAAGAATTATCAAATTTCATAACAAAAAAATACATAAAATCGCATGTTAATTGCCCTAATATGCCTTGAAATAAAGAAAAAATGAACAAAAACCGAACTGTTTTCTTGTACTCAAAAAATTTTTTTTTCTTGATATTTCTACCTAAACAGGCAATTTAGTTCTTAAGAAACACATTCTGAATGATGAACAGCCAAAAGTTTATACCTGGCGACCTCATATATGCATTTAAAATCAGGTAAAAAACCCCTACAAATCCCATACAAATGTATGAAAACATACGGTACGAATGTGTGTCCGCTGAGGTGTGCCAAACGGAGGGTAAACATAACCCATCTGGCAAGACTGGTAGCGTCAATGCAGTTGAGCTTCGAATGGTGCGCGCACGCGAAGAAACGTTTCGTGGAAAAAGTGATAAGTGGAACAAGGTAATTTAAATAAATTAATTAAATAAAATGAGCAAAAGAAACTTTAAAAAAAAGGTGGCTAAGCAGAAACTTTTATATAAAAATTGAGGTTACCAAATTTCAACGAACGAAGAACAGGTCTTTGATGCGTGTGAAGGAGAGGAAAACGAAAGCGTTCCTTTTGAAAATGAAAAAGGTTTTACTTCTCCTGAAGTGAAGCTTTCAACAAATGGAAAAGGTTCCGTTCGCCCTGGACTGAAGCTTTCAACAAAACTGAAAATGTGGTATTTAGAAACATCTCCTTCAAGAACCTGCTTGGAAAAGCTATTGATAATCTTGAATGAAGAAGGCTTAGATGTGCCACTTTCTGATGCAACTTTGTTGGGCAAGAAAAATGAAGCCGTATTTGAACGAGTTGCAAATGGGAGTTATTGCCATATAGGAATGGCTAAACAACTGCAAAAACATGAGGATGTTTTCCAAAACTACGAAGAAATCAGTTTTGGCTTAAATATTGATGGAATTCCTCTGTTCAAAAGTTCGAGGGTTCAACTATGGCCAATTCTCGTAAAGATCACGAATGTGGAACTAGCAATCCAACCTTTTCCTGTGGGTATTTTTGTAGGGAATAATAAACCGAGTTGCATTAAGGGGTTTTTGAGTAACTTTGTTGAAGAAATGGAGCTTTTGAAAGATGGCGTTTTGTTAAATGGAAAATATGTTCGCCTTCGTCTAAGATGTGTAATCTGTGATACGCCAGCTAAGGCCTTTGTTTCTGGTATTCCCGGGCATACGTCTGATCGCGGATGCTCAAAATGCATTCAAGTTGCGAAGAAAATTGACAATGTGCTAACATATAGCACTGAAAGTGGCACTTTAATTTCTGATTTTGATTTTGATACTGGGAAATATCCACAACACCACTCCAAGGAATTTTTAAATAAGAGAACTCCTTTAGAAGAAATAGGATGTAATATGATTTCTCAATTGCCCCTAGATGCCATGCACCTGTTTGATCTCGGAGTAATGAGGAAATTTCTTCTTCGTTTAATTAACAAAAACACTGAAGAAAAAATTTCAAAAGAAATCCTTGGAAAAATCTCTTCCGCCTTGTTAGAACTCAAGATGTATATTCCAAAGGAGTTCCCAAGAAAACCGCGATCATTGGAAGAAATCCACCAGTGGAAAGCAACTGAGTTTCACCAATTCTTGGCCTACACAGGTCTCCTTGTACTACAGAAAAATGTAACTGAAAACATTTTTTATGAATTTTTGCTGCTACACTGCGCTTATAGACTTCTAAGCTGTCCTCGGCAGGTGGATCAAAATCTACAAGAAGCAAACGGTCTCTTACAATTGTTCGTGGAAAATTTTCCAATTGTATTCGGCCAAAACAGCGTTTCTTTCAATGTGCACAGTAGGGCTGCTCTTAATTCCCGAAATGGAATTTCAATCGGTCTCAGGGTCCAGAAGTGTTCCATTGGACATGGAGGAGAAACGTGAGAAATTTGGAAGCAATCGGATAACGGGGAACCCGTGGCAGTTTTCAATTGAAGTTTGGGAAATTGGCAAAAATAGAGAGAAAACGGCCCTTAACTCCCCACAAGGTGCCCCTACGGATATATAACGTATGGCCAACCCCCATTATTTTTTTACTCCGAACATTTTTTCTGAACAAACCTACCCCCTATCTCCCCTCCTTAAGGGGGCTCCCATACAAAAATAATTTTTTAAAAACTTTTCCCCCCATCTTCCTAACTAGCCCCAGAGTGCTCCTAGAGGAGTCAAATGTATGACCGACCCCCATTAACTTTGTCCCCCTAACATTTTCTCCGAACATACTTAACCTCTATCTCCCCCCCTTAAGGGGGCTCCCATATAAAACTACCTTAATTTGAGCAAAAATTCATACAAAATGGCCGTCACTACAGTCAAACCCCTCCTAGGGGGCTGATATATAAGACCGACCCCCATTATTTTTTTACCCCAAACATTTTCTTCAAACATACCTACCCTCTATCTCCCCTCGTTAGGGGGGCCCCCATACAAAATGACACTTAAATTTAAAAAAAATGCCTCACGAACTTCAATCTATAATTTAGATGCCGTAGGAACAAGAACGAGCATGTTCAGCATGCATATTCGAAAAATTTACAAAATTACCTTTTAAACGAGCCTAATATGAAGAATATTGGATTAGTTTTTGGTGTGTTTTAATAATATGATATATTTTATTACCTTTTTTTTTAAACTGAATTTTGGGTTCCATCCCCTAACTGGCCAAATAATGACCCTAGTAGAAAAAAAATAAATTTTCGAGTCAAATGCCGCAAACCTCAATCTTTGACGAGTTTTTTCAGACTATAACCATTAAAATCGGTTAGTAGTTTCTATTCATAAAATTAATTCAAAACAAATATTTTTTGAAACGCATTATTCACTGTTTTTACGTTTGTTTCTTGAGTCTTTGCATGCGTACAGACCGAGAGAGCCATGCGTACAGACCGAGAGAGACATGCGAAGACCTAAGAAACGAACGTAAAAACAGTGAATAATGCGTTTCAAAAAATATTTGTTTTGAATTAATTTTATGAATAGAAACTACTAACCGATTTTAATGGTTATAGTCTCAAAAAACTCGTCATAGATTGAGGTTTGCGGCATTTGACTCGAAAATTTATTTTTTTTCTACTAGGGTCATTATTTGGCCAGTTAGGGGATGGAACCCAAAATTCAGTTTAAAAAAAAGGTAATAAAATATATCATATTATTAAAACACACCAAAAACTAATCCAATATTCTTCATATTAGGCTCGTTTAAAAGGTAATTTTGTATATTTTTCGAATATGCATGCTGAACATGCTCGTTCTTGTTCCTACGGCATCTATATTATAGATTGAAGTTCGTGAGGCATTTTTTTTAAATTTAAGTGTCATTTTGTATGGGGGCCCCCCTTAGGAGGGGAGATAGAAGGTAGGTGTGTTGGAAGAAAATGTTTGGGGTAAAAACACAGTGGGGGTCGGTCATACATTTCATCCCACTAGGACGGGTTTGACTGTAGTGACGGCCTTTTTTATGATATTTTGATAAAATTAAGGTAATTGTGTATGGGGGACCCCCTTAGGAGGGGAGATAGAGGGTAGGTGTGTTTGAACAAAATGTTTGGGGTAAAAAAATAGTGGGGGTCGGTCATACATATCATCTCTCTAGGACAGGTTCGACTGTAGTGACGGCCAGTTTTCATTAAATTTTGATAAAATTAAGTTAGTTTTGTATGGGGGCCCCACTTAGGAGGAGAGATAGGAGTCACTTTGTGCCGCAAAAATGTTAGGGAGACAAAGTTAAGGGGGGTCGGTCATACATTTGACTCCTCTAGGGGCACTCTGGGGCTAGTTAGGAAGATGGGGGGAAAAGTTTTTAAAAAATTATTTTTGTATGGGATCCCCCTTAAGGAGGGGTGATAGGGGGTAGGTTTGTTCAGAAAAACTGTTCGGAGTAAAAAAATAATGGGGGTTGGCCATACGTTATATATCCGTAGGGGCGCCTTGTGGGGAGTTAAGGGCCGTTTCCTCTCTATTTTTGCCAATTTCCCAAACTTCAATTGAAAACTGCCACGGGTTCCCGTTATCCGATTGCCTCCAAATTTCTCACGTTTCTCCTCCATGTCCAATGGAACACTTCTGGACCCTGAGACCGATCAGAAACTCGCTACAAAATTTCTCCATAGAGTTAAGAGCAGCCCTAGTGCACAGTTTGTTGCATATAACTTCTTGCGCAGAAAGCTATGGGTCGCTTTTTTCCTTCTCTGCATACCTCTTCGAAAATAAACTACAGATATGTCCGAAAGCCTTCTGCTATTTTGAAGCAAATCATTTATAGAGAGGAAAACACAACCTTTATTAAAAAACAAGAAAATGTTTTTAAATTCAAAGGAAATTCAATTGCTGGAGTCTTTGTTAACGAGTGCTTCATTTCGCCTAAAGGACCAAATAATTTTTGTTCTGTCAAGTCAGACATTCCTATAAAAGTGTAAAGCATTACAAAAGGAGAAGAAAATTTAGTTGAAGGAAGGCGAGTTATAGATCTTGACAGTTTTTACAAAGAGCCCTTGGATTCTTGTCAGTTGGGAATATATAAAACCAACTTACTTTTGGGAGAAAAAGAACTTTTTTCTTTGAAAGATGTTCAATATAAGTTTCTGTGCGTGCCACTTGAGTCACATTTTATTATAATGCCTATTTTACATAGCTGTATTCCATTAGCAAAATAATGAACAAGGAAAACACTGGCTGTCTAACTAAGGGACAACTGAATAAATTTCATTTTCTATTAAAAATTTTTATCTCTTCCCACAGAGTGCCTTCGCTGCAAGGAGATGACCAACAATTTACAAAAACACCAAGGTTCGTACTCTTAATTTATCGTGAAAAAAGCTGAGGTTCTAATTAAATATCTCCTCAGACAAAATTGGAAAAACAATACGATGTTATACTAGGCATTTTGGCTGAGCATAAAATTCTGCTGGATCGCTTTTCTTCGCAAAATGCAGCGATTTCGGAAGTTCTTAATATTTTCCCCATCAACACAGAAGAAAAACTTAACGAGCTTAACAATTTATTATCAATCAGCTGTATATGTAAGTATTAGCCTTAAAGCCGCTCTAATTTCTCCCTTAATTTTATACTACTTATGTCTAGTCGTGCATCGAAATTGCTCAATTTTAGATTTGTTCTGAATTTTCCGAAATGGCGCAATTGCAATGTACGCGTTAACATAACATTATGCATAATTTCTGTTATATTTCCTTTTCACACACTAAACATATGAAGACCTTATTAAAAGGAAACGCAGAGAGGAACCTGAACGAAATTTTGGGCAGTGATGTTGTAATGGCTTTTAATATTGAAGGAACGTTCGGGAAAAAGAAGTTGAAGATGTATCAAAATGTATACGCTGCTCTCATTGATGCAATATCTTCAATTTCGGCGGAGCCGGACAAAACTCTGCAAGCAGCATTCCAACGCCAAAAAAGCGCATTTTTAAGCGAACAAGCCGCGATAAGCAAAAAAATTAAGATTCCCAAAATCCAGCTGGATCCTCACTTACATCAAAAAACTAAAAACTATATTTCTGATCTCTATCCAATGAATTGTTTTAAGTTTTATCTTTATTGTTGAGCTTTATTTTCTTTAAGAAGTGAACTGTTTTAAGTTTTTTGACCTTTATTAGATATATTATATAATATTTAGGAATTAAATTGTTTTGAGTTTATTGTTATTACTTTTTACGTTTTTGTTATTACTTTTTACGTTTATTATCTTTAAGAAAATTTTTTTTTTCATGGCCAACAGGTAGACTGCCTTCATAAACTCACTACAAACCTGTATCGAAACTTAAAGGCTTTTTTATTAGTAAAAGAACAAAGAACTAAAATATTTAATTTTAATAACTGAAATAATGTACCTTTTTCACTTTAATTTTCCATTGAACAATAAAAATATGAAATCTTAAGATTTCTAAATGGATTAAAATCAATTTTTTCTTACAAAATTATCACAATAAATTAATCGTGTCCCTATTATTTCGCACAGCTTAAAACGTGTGTTGCCTAGCAAAACAAGCTAGCAAATGGCTCTGCTAGCAGTTATTGGTAAAAAAAAAAATCATGTTATTCAAAGTCCCGTTGCAGTACAACATTGTGTAATGAGCAACAGTCGAGAAAATCGTAAACAACCTTGATTTTTTCAACATTGAAAAATGGTTATTATTATTATTATTATTATTATAAGGCTACGAGTGCACCACGACCTGATAGATCTTTTGTGCAGCCTATGTTCCCTAGAAAAGATTGAGACTTTTTATGAATCTCAGTGTTTCCAAGGGACTAAGTTGGCTGATGGCCTGGGGACCCAAAGTACTTGCCCCTAGACATACAAGTCTACGCCTAGCCGCCGCTGGACATGTACATAGTACATGCTCCGCTGTTTCCTGTTCAGCTCCGCATAGCCTACAGATATCTTCGTTTACCACCGCCAGCTTCTTCAGGTGGTAATTTAATTAACAATGCCCTGTTAAGAACTCAGTGTAAATCTTAATATTTTTCCTACTGAGGTTAAGAATAGTTTCCGGCCTGATAGTCCTAAGATTTATTAGCCTTTTGGCCTGCCGCATGCCTTTGTGGGCTCTCCAGTAATCCTTTAGGCTATTTTCCTCCCATTTTCTAATCAGGTCGTTTTTGAAGCTTAAATTAACCCCGCAGAAGGGTTCTGGTCCTATGAAGGAATTTGCTGCAGCCCTTTTGTCCAGGCAGTCTGCCCTTTCATTGCCCTCATGTCCCTCATGACCTGGTATCCAGAAAAGAGTAACTTTGTTCCTCTTGGATAGAGTCTGAAGGAGATTGTAGCATTCATAAACCTGTTTTGAGTTTACTGTGAATGCCATCAAGGATTTTAAAGCTGCTTGACTATCAGAGAAAATACATATTTTGGAACCAGATGTGTTCCTTCGTATGCATTCTCTAAGACACAGCTCTAGGGCGTGGACCTCCGCCTGAAAAATTGATGATGTTTTTCCCATTGCAGCTGCTTTCTGGAAGTTGGGTCCGACAACCCCAGCCCCTACGCTGCCATCTTCCATTTTGGACCCGTCAGTGTACCAATTTTGCGAGTCCTCTTCCAATCTTATACTGTTGTTTATCCACGAGTCGCGGTCACTGATGACTACCTCGTATGTTCTGGAGAAGATGAATTTTTTGAGCATCTTATCAGATAGCTCCACGCATGGAGTACCCCAGAAGAGATCTAGGGCCTTTATGTGCCCTCTGAGGTTCCCTTCTTTAAAACTGCTCAAGTTTGGAAGCCTGAGTGCTGCACATGCTGCTTCCCTCTTTATAGCTAAATGGTTATGGTACTGTCCCTATTATTTTTCACATGACAGTATATATGGGCATTTCCACAGAAATGTCAACCGCAGTCAAAAAATTCAAAGCCTATAAAAGTATGTTGTTTTAACATATATTTATAGAGAATCGATCAAATTTTACTAATCTAAACCTATTCCACATATATTCATAACACATTTAGAAATATTCAAATGCAAAGTCGCACAAGTGCAAAAGTTATGTTTTGAATATTTCTCTTCCCGTTTTGTTTTGATTAATGTTCGTAATAACATCCACTATGCTTTGATATTTGCACTTTTAAATATCGTTTTATATTTGAGGAATGTAAGAAAAATGCAAAGGGAACGATGCAATCGCCAATTACGGTAAATTTTTTCTTTACTTTATCGTTTATTTCGTTGTAGCGTGCGATATTGAAAAATAACATTTGTTATCAGTGAGTCAAAGGTGTTTGTGCAACGCGCCTCAAATATTCGCAGCAAACAGCAATTTGTATTGCAATTGAATAAAAAAAATTTTGTTGCAAAATAATCAACGCTTTGGCCCTGAGACATATTTGAAGTTTGTAGCGTGCGACATCGTAAGTGTAAAATTTATAAATTTCGCACCCTTGCTCCTAAACCCATTTCAAATTTTTTATTTTCAACCACATTTTTTTGCAAGAAACTCAACACCTAGAAAATTTATGTTTATATAGACTGATGCAGTAGTCGATTAAGAATAAACTAAGTTAAGAAAAATAATTATTTTTTGCAAGTTTCAATAGAGAATGAATGATTGTTCCAGATATGCGAAATTTTGAGTTGTACCGATTTAGTAGTAAGGGTGCGATCAACTTACCAAAAAGGAGTACTCTGAGTTACCCCAGAACATGACTAGTCAAAATGTAGAGTATTTTGTGTAAGACAACTGACCTCTAATTCACCACAGTAGGTCTATTCGTGGAGTAGTTAAATGTGGGAGTGGTAATGCCTCAATGACAAGCCAATGTTAGGCATTGCATTGCAAGCATTCCAGGTATATCCCAGTTCCATTCGTTTTATTGCGATGGCCAACAGGTAGAAGGAGCTAGGACTGCATATTCCATTAAAAAATCTTTATTTAATATAAGTAATACAATTCACAGTTAAGTTAGTTTCTATTCTTTATTTTTTATGTAAAGGATGAATATTCTTATTTAGTTTTTTTTTTTCTTTGTTGAAGATATTTTAAGTTTATAATTTTTGTTGTGAAAATAAATATATTGAAAACATTTAAGGTGCCGTCAGACGAAGCAAGGAAAGTGCTTGCAGCAAGCGTTTTACTTGCAGCAAGCGAAACTTGCACCGTGTGACTAACCAAAAAGTGCTTGCATGAAAGCTCTTGCAGCAATTTATTTAGTTGCATGCAAGCGCTCGCTTGCACCGTGAGACTAGGTCGCGCAAGCGTTTGCATTCAAGCAAATCAGCTGCTGCAAGCATTTGCAGCTTTCACGTGCTGTAGTGGAAAGGTTTTCGTTTGCATGCAAACAAACGTATATTTTCAAATATTTTGACTGAAAAGCAATGCGTTAATGTTGGAGTGTGTTGGTTTTTTCATAGAAAAATGTCTGTTTTCACTATTTTGGATTATGTATGTATTTAGCATCCAAATACAGTGCAAAGTTAGGTTAAAATTAGACCATGGCTTCGATTCGCGAAATTCGCAAAATGTTGATTTTTATTTCTATCCTTCATATGCATATTTCGATAACTAATTTTATCTGTTGTTTATCATAGCACTCTTTGCAAAATTCTTCATTAATCACAATCTCCCACCTTCAAACGAATTTACCTACTCATTATGAGTTAGCGATTATTGTAGATCAAAGATGGCTAGGGACAAAAAGTTAGCTATGGATAAAAAATTTAATATACAGTAGTTTAACAGTTCAGGTTCAGGAAGAAGGCAAATTTGTAGCAAATTTGTTACCGTTGTTATATAAACCTTCAGTTGGAATGACAAACATAGATAAGGTATTTAGTTTAATATATTTTCTATATGTTTCTGTATTATACATATGTTACATATGGGTTTGTCTGTATCTTTAATGTGAAACAGTTTGTGTGGGAGAACGAGACTGTGTTTAAACTGCTTGAAGAGGCTGAGAGAAAACCGTGCGTGTGGAAAAAGAGCGATCCCAAGTACATGAACAAATATGTAAAATCTGCAGCATTCGAAGAGATTGGTTTAGCAATTGGTGCTCCTACACACGCATATTTGTGTTTTTTTTCTGTACTAGCGGTCGTACTTTCTCACAAAGGAATTCGAATTCTTCTTTAGAAACCCGAATGAAATTACGGAAAAATTCGTCTCCTTCTGCTCGCAAATCCTTCACAAGGTTTCCATAGTGAGGATTTTGTGCACCGCGTTCCCAAAACGGTCGTACCCAAATCGCTCTTCGATTGACCACATTCTGTTCACTTCTGTATTGAATTATTCGTAGAACCATCTCTACGAGAATCAATTGCTGTGATTCCAACAATTCTTCTTCTTCTTCAAACAATATGTCGTTCATATTTTCCATCATTAAATAATTCAAATTCGAACTGAAATGAAAATGTCAAAAAACTACGCACACAGAGTCGCAAGTCACTTTCAACAATCACTTGCAGCAAGCACTTGCAGCTCGCATCGTGTGATCACACGAAAAGTAGTTGCAGCAACTTTTCGTGCAAGCGGCTTGCATGCAATCAAAAATTCGCTTGCATCAACCTTTTTCCTTGCATCGTGTGACTGCTATCTGCAAGCATTTTTGAAATCAAAAATTTTTCAACGTTTGCTGCAAGTACTTTCCTTGCTTCGTCTGACGGCACCTTTAAAGTCATTTATCATCATCTTCTCCATGTCCAATTAAATGAAAAGTACACATTAAATTAAAACTTATGATGCAACAAAATGTAGCATTCGACATGTAGCGTGCGACAGTGATTAAAATAAAATAAAAAGCTAAACTGTTTAATATTTTTGAATCAAATAAAAACCAGTTCTAAGATTCATCAATGCACACCATTCAAAAATTAGTCGCATTAAAATAATGCCTCAAGTTTCGCTGAAATCAGTGGTTGAACTGTTCGCCTCAAAACTGACTTCTGTTTTTGTAGCGTGCGAATGCCTTAGATTTTTGTAATTATCTTGAAAACGAACAATTTCCAGAAATCAACCTTAGCACCAATTACAGTGCTAGTCAAGAGCTATAACTTCCGCCATTTGTCCAAATAAAAAAAAATTTTCGTATATTTCTTTTTCCACTGAGAATGCGTGCGAATGTCGCGTTCGACATCATGGAAATGCCCATATGCAAAAGTTTGTTATGTTATATTCATGATTTTTAAAATTCCCCAAAAAAAAAAACACTTACCTTGAAAGCTTGCACATATCTTTCCACACAAATTGCACAAAACGAGCCCATTTTCGACTTTTTCAAAAAAACTCCATACGGCAGACATTTCACCAAAGTAGAACGGTTAGTTGCGCTCGTCAGGGCAATGTGATAAAATTAAAAAACTTCTGACTTCAAGAGGTTATATTGAAACTGTATGCGACGCCTCGCCTTTCGCGCTAGAATGCTTTTTATAATTTTTGATGTGAGAAAAATATCGTTTTTGATATCCTAAAAAATACATCGATGTACGATATATCGCTGAACAAAAATATCAGTAGAAATTTTCGATAAATCGTTTTGAAAATATCGATGTTTCGATATATCGATGTTTTTTGCCCATTCCTAATAACCAGCATTTCAGAAGTTTTCAGCAGGAATGGCGGTGGAAACCAAGAAGAAATGCAAGAATACCATTTCAACTTATAATACAATTTATTAAATTCCTTTCTTCCAATGAAAACAATGAAGGCGACCGAGTGTTCTGGACATGCGCATATCGATTGTAAACAACAATCAGGTGATTTGAAAGATGCTACATGCAAAATGTTAGTGGAAACACAAATCTCAAAAATTCGCATCTTGAAGATGCGGAAGCAAGATGCGGCTATAGTGGAAACGGCCTCTTAATAATTCATTTATAAATTCAAAGAAGTGGAACTATGCATTACCAGGTTATCGCAAATGTAATGGAGTAGAAGATTTTTGTTATATTTTCTACCAACAACAACCCAATTGACATGTACTTACAATTGCAATTACAATGGTAATGCACGATTTTCCTAGGACATCGCTGTACAACAATACATTGCTAACGTAGTTGATAGTTATGTTGAATGTTTAACGTACTTTGCTTACCTTTTTCCGTTGGGCAGTAAGTTAGGTATTGCATTACCAAAGAAATGTATTTTTTCATCGATGAAATTGAAATGTTAAAGAGGAATGCAAGGTAAATTGTGCACACTCGCATGGAGAGGTTATCGAAACGATCATGTACAGCCGAATATTTCCACTGCCAAAGCAAAACTTCTAATTTTGCGCTACGCGAAGCAAAACAAACTATGTTCTCATCCGGACTTTTTCTCATAAAGGACAAAGTTATTAATTTTTTAACCCAGGATAATTTAATTATCTAATGTAATTTCGATGACCAACCTCTTAAAAGTTCGCTTATGACTTCAAATGTCGCTCGTGAGTAGTTTTCATAGGAAATTTGGTGTAAAATCTGGAAGAGTCAGGGCTCTAATGTCGTCTTGGACTCATCAATTGTTTCGCTATGACTTATCGTCCCCTCAGAAAACGACTGTCGTATGTCCCATAAGAAATACATGCGACATACGACAGTCGTTTTCTGAGGGGACGTTACACAGTGCTTCGATCCCATACATTCGATGGACAAAAATAGAAAGAAGTGTCGTAGGGCAATGAAATTTGGCACAAGTCCCTAATATGGCTTAATTAAGAAAATTTCTAAGTTTCATCAAAATTGACCCCACCCACCACCCACCGCCCATTCCAACCAAAGTTATTTTTGGCTATAAAAATGGATATTTTGACAAAAATTTCTTAAAAATTGGGGAAAGAGTATATACATATGCGATCTTATCAAAAAATAATATTTCCTCCATTAATTTCGTAAGATTTTTATTACTGTTTTCACGTTCGCGTCTTAAGTCTTTTCGCAGACAGTTCTGTTAAAAAAACGAGAGAGATAAAGCAAGGACTTAAGACTCAATAATCAGCCACATTTTTCTAAAATTGCAACGAAAAACAACGAAGTAAAGACTTATAAATGCATGCACATTTTATAAATATTGAAAAGCATACTTTTTGGCTGCATTTAATAATGTTTATTTACGAAGAAAACTTTAGTATAAATCATGAAAATATACATTTTTAAAATCTAACTTTTTCTTTATTTGTTGGTTCGATAAAAGTCTGATTTTTTCATAACTTATTAGAGGAATATATAAGGTACTAAAAATAGGAATAAAAAAATACCCGTTTTTCCGTATTTCTTTTTTTTACTCCATTAAAGTTTCGATATTTTTTACTATGAAAAAAAAATTTGTGCCTTTTTCAAGCAGAAAAGCAAAATGATATTAAGCTCCTTTGCCTAAAAGCATATTTTTAATGTACTTCTCATATATTTGAAAAGTTAAAACAACAAACCTAAAGTCTATTAAGGAAAAAATGTATTTGTGGCAATTTCTTGCGAAACAGCTTGAAACAAGTGTTTCATAAATCAAGAAAAACGCTTATGGGAAAAATGATTTTTTTCTCAATTGTTGGTTCGATAGAAGTCTGATTTTTTCATATCTTATTAGAAGAATATATAACGTATTAAAAATAGGAATAAAAAAATACCCGTTTTTCCGTATTTTTTTTTTTACTCCATTAAAGTTTTGTAATTTTTGAATAACCAACCAAAAATTTGTGTTTTTCAAAGCAAAAAACCAAAATGACATTAAGCCCCTTTGCCTTAATTTTTTTTTTTATTTATTACTTATATATTAAAGAAGTCAAAAAATTAAGTTTGAAGTAATTTCACGAAAAAATAAATTTTTGACATTATTTTTAGTGAATCGACTTGAGCGAATTATTTTGTTAAAGCAGTTTTGCTTAAAATCGTCTTAGTTGAGCGCCCTCTAGTGGTGATATAAAGAGTCAAACCATTAATATTTTTCTATAATTTTATTAGTTGTTTTATTATCTTTCCGAAAATATATATTTCATCAATATATTAAAACAATTTTTTTGTTGGATTTTTGTCTATGGAACGAAGCACTGTGCGTTATAACGGGAATGAATGTATGTATGAACGCATGTACATATCGCACCCTTGCTAATAAATCGGCACAATTCAAAATTTTTTTAATCAATTTTTTTTATGTTCGATTGCATTTTTCTGTAAGAAGCCCAACACATAGAAAATTAACGCTTATATTGGCTGATGCAGCAGTCGATTAAGAGTAATATAAGTTTAGAAAGAAATATAATTTTTCCTTAGTTTCAAGAGAGATTGAATGATTTGCGAGAAATGCGAAATTTTGAATTGTGGCGATTTAGTAGCAAGGGTGCGATATATTCGTTGGGATAACGGCGTTTTAAAGAAAACATAAGAACAATATGTAAATATGTCAATAATAAGCGCGAACGGGATATGAGCAAAAGATCATTTTCGATCGATTTAGTGATTGAAAAGTGTCAGTGTAGACAGTTAAGGTTAAAATATAAAAAGCATAAAATTAAATAAAAAGTGCAGTCAAATTGCTAAATGCCTTCCAAAACTAATTGCTATCGACGT
>CM035806.1:67729355-67777876 GCA_020466095.1 Chlorops oryzae
ATGCCAAAAACGAATTAAATTAAAACCTTTTTGATTTAAATAAATAGAGATACAAAAAATTTAGAATTTTTCGCATGAATTATAAAAAACTTATGCATAGATCGAAAAGAAGTGAGAGATATTGCCTCACAATCTGATGTCGGCGAGTTCAATCCCCGGTCAGGCGAGCGTCATTTTTTTTTTTTTTGGAGGAATAAGTAGGTAATAATAATAAATTATAATAAAAATTTAAGAGGAATAAAAAGCTTGCAACCAATCTTTTTATGGGGGAAAAAAATAAATAAAAACAAGTAAAGAAGTTTACATCGGCTAAGCCGATTGCACACATACCTTTTCCTCAGCCCTAAATATGCTGAAACATTACCTTAACAAAAATTCCTGCCATTTTCGTTGTTCTAGCTACACATTATCTGTGCTTCGATTTAGCTTCACAAACACGATATTATATTTAAGTAAAAATTTTTTGCGAATGGTGGGCATGGTCAAATTTTAACCGTTAGAGGACATTTTGTCTAGCAGCGAAATACTCAATTCAAAATAGTGAAAATGAAAATTTTTGCGAATGGTGGGCATGGTCAAATTTTAACCATTAGAGGACATTTTGTCTAGCAGCGAAATACTCAATTCAAAATAGAGAAAATCAAATTTTTGCGAATTTCGCGAATGGTGGTCTGGATCAAAATTAAACCGTAAGAGGACATTTTGTCTAGCAGCGAAATACTCAATTGAAAATAGTGAAAATAAAATTTTTGCGAATTTCGCGAATGGTGGTCATGGACAAATTTTAACCGTTAGAGGACATTTTGTCTAGCTGCGAAATACTCAATTCAAAATAGTGAAAATCACATTTTTGCGAATTTCGCGAATGGTGGTCAAATTCTAACCTTAAGTGACGACTTTATTTGGCGACAAAATACACAATCAGAAGAAGCAAAAAAAAATCATTTTTGTATACAGATATGAGAATAAGAGAAAGAGTGTTTTTTTCTAATGTGTAGGATGATGACCATAAATATAGCGATGTCGCAATTTTTTTCAGCGAAAGCTTAAGTCTACATAGTAGCGATATTCACACCAAATTTCAATAAGCTGGGATGTATAGTAAAAAAGTTATTCACGAAAACCATTAAAAATCGTAATTTTTGAAATTTCTGAACCACTTCCCACGACCCAAGAAGGGACTACGAAAAAAAATTGTATGCAGTTTTTCGGACATTTACCTGGTTCAAGTCCATGCCAAATTTCAATATGATATCTTTCATGGCTTAGGAGTTAATTACGAAAAACTAAAGTGTGACCGACAGACAGACAGTCAGACAGACAGACAGACCGACAAACAGACAAACAGACAGACAGACAGACAGACAGACAGACAGACAGACAGACAGACAGACAGACAGACAGACAGACATGGCTAGATCGATTCCTCTTGTCACCCTGATCAAGAATATATATATATGTCTATATCTATCGCGACTATTTTGGTATGTTACATACTCCGTGCCAAACTTAATATACCCTTTCCTTTGGAAAAGGTATAAAAAGATTTAATTTTATACCAATTGGTTTTAATTTTAAACCTGTAGTTTTCTGTGTGTAAAACTCTTGTATAAATGTTGAAAAGAATCGGCGAAAGACAGCTACCCTGAGGGAGGCCATCACTAACAACAACTTCCGAATCACCAAGTTTAAGAATGCGATACGAGAGAAAACAAATAATCCACTCTATGTAGTGCCGTTCAAAATTGATCTCCCTAAGGATAGCTCTTAGGGGTATGAGTTTAACGCAGTTGTACGCGTTACTAATGCCAGCAGAGAAAATTAAAACTCTTTCCTTATTGTTTTTACGCACTGCAATTTCATGCAACAGATGGTTGATACACATTACAGCTGACCTATTTTGTCGATACGCATACCAATTGTTGGGTAGTTTGTTGTTTGACTCGACATGGAGACTGATCCTGTCTTTGACTAGCAGATTGGTGAATTTTAAGTAGATTGAAATCAACGAGATAGGACGAAAGTTCGATATAATGGAAAGGTCTTTGTATTTTTTTGGAATGGGCACAATGTTAATAATGCGCCAACTGTCAGGGATGTGGTTTTTGAGGAAGGTCTGATTTGATTAATGGCTGACAGAAAAACTTTTTGTGAATCATCTGAAAGGGCTTTGATCATAAAATAGGCCACTCTGTCATGGCCACCCGCAACTTTGTTGGATTTGGATTTAATTACCTCTCTAAACTCATTGAAATCAAAGGCAACATTACTATTAAGAGGAACAGGGGCATTGCTAGTGACGACTGACCAGAGTCAGGAACTAAATTCTTAAGAAAACCAAGATACGCAGAATTATTCTCTTGGAGCCAGATGCAAGATTCTCTACGAAAGTCCCCACGAACAGCTTTAACAAAGCGCCAAGAGTCCTTGGAGCTGAAGCACGAGTTCAACTCATCTATCCTCTCAGAGTAGGATTTGTGTTTGCATAGTTTGACTTTTTTTTCCACAGATTACGGAGTTTGAAATACTTTATAAAATTTAACATGTGAGGAGAGGAGCATGCACGCTTAAATGCCTTTTGAAGGTTAGTGAAGAGAGATCAAAGTTTCGTTATTCCACCAATATTTGGGACTCCTGCCAGTATTTAAAGTGGTAGTGCACGAAGCAATGTAACCTTGGATTTTGCGTTGAATATCATCACGGTCGGGCTCGATTTCGAGCTCATACAAGGATTTCACAAGCTTCTTTTTACTAAGGAAATACTGAAAGGAACAGTTAATATCATTGAAAGTGATGGCAATAGGGAGGTGGTGGCTGCCACCATGGCGACTGTCGATTACTTCCCAATGCATGGAAAGAGTTGAATTTGTGAAAGACAGATCAAGAACTGAACCGCGGCCAGAGACAGAGTCACAGAAAAAAGTAGGAGAACCATCCTTCAGGGAGATGAAAATGGATTCATTGATCATGTTGAGTAAGGAGGAACCCTTGGCCATGCTCTTGTGGTCACCCCAAACCATCGATCCGGCATTAAAGTCACCAATCACAAGGAAATTGGGTTGGTTGTTTAAAAAGAAAAGATGTTTATACATTTCAGAATCGAACATAGCAAGAGGGAGGCTCGGCTCGAAGGAAACACTACAAATAGTTATGTTTGGACAGAGGTTGGTCGTTTGAATAATAATAATGTCACACTGTGTACTGTAACACAGTTTTCTAAATTTAATATTTTCATGGAAAAGAATGGCCACACCACCATAACCGTCCCCACGAGGTTTTTTAATACATTTAAAGTTGCAAAAGTTACGATGACTTGAAGCTCCTAGTGAGAAAGTCTCGCTAAGAGCACAGATATGTTCGTCATTATTATTTAGGAAAAGGTCAAGATTGTCAATATTTGCTGTTGAAGATTGGCAATCATACTGAAGGATCTTCATAAACAATAGGATTCGTAGCACGCGTGATCACTCTGTGATCATTATTGATGGAAGCTAAATTGAGAAGATAATCTATGCACATAACCTCCTTAATAAGGGCTTCATAATAAAGTTTATTTTAGATGGAATGAAGAATCTTTGAGATAACAGAGAATAATGATTCGAAGTCCTTAGGTTCAGAGGAAACATGACTTGGATAGGCCACCCTTTGATGAGAACGTGATACACTTGGAGACTGTGGATCCGAAACAGAAATAAAGTTCGACCCGGAGGTGTATAGAGGCTTCTTTGCCTGAGATCTGGAATTTGAGGACTTATTGTTGAGTATACGAGACAGCATATGAATGCGAGCAACTTGACTGTAAGGACGCTTGGTCTTAGCGCGATTCACAATATTATCACAGTTATAGGAGTCATAATTTTTGGGAAGACTAGGGAAATCCTCATCATCAGTCATAAGTAGGTTGAACCTATTCGAGCTTAAATTACATTATAGGATATTGATAGCCTCCTTTCTAGGCACCTTTTTTATAGTTTTGACCGTTAAGATGTCATGCTCTGTTCTCCATGTAGGACACTTACCTTTGTCAGTCGCCACGTGATTTTTATCTTCGCACAATAAGCATTTTTGCACATGGGGGGGTTAGTGGCGTAGGTAGGATTTTGAAAAGGGGGGGGGGGGATTAAAAATAGTAATATGTTTTGAAAAACTCAATAAAAACTCAAACTAATACAAGATATATTATTTCAAATTTCATTGTATCACACAATTATGTTGGCATTTCATGCCGGTTAAACCACATTTTAAATCAAAGAATGAAATTAAGCCGCCTTGGTTTTTTTGAAAATTCATCAAGAACTTCATCTGCACATATAGGTACATTTTTGTTTAAGGCCAAAGCTGCCAGGCCATTGGGCCGATTCTGAAATTAATTGAAATGGCTGATTTAAACAAAAAACCAATTGAGTTCCTTAAATAAGTTTTAATGCGCTTTAAGCATGAAAATGTCCTTTCGGCTGTACTGGTTGATACTGGCAGCGTTGCTATAATTTTAAGCAGAAGAAAAGTGGCTGGAAAGGTTTCTTTTGGACAAACATCTATAGCAACAATAGCATTTTTCGGCGAGATTTGTTTACGACTTAGATATTGCCTCCAAATCATAACTTCCGCCATTGCAGCTGATGATGAGCAAGGAAAAAATTCCTCGTAAAATTATACAGTTTTCTCCAAATCTGTGTTAGACAAGCTATCATCAAACAGTCTTTGAAATCCTGATAACACATTTTTATGCTTAGAGAACCTCTCTTTTAACTCCTTAACTTGGGCCGCAGTGCTAGCCTTTGGGCAGATTCAGGCTCCATATTATTATTATTATTATTATTATATATTATTATTATTATTATTATTATTATTATTATTATTATTATTATTATTATTATTATTATTATTATTATTATTATTATTATTATTATTATTATTATTATTATTATTATTATTATTATTATTATTATTATTATTATTATTATTATTATTATTATTATTATTATTATTATTAAGGGGTAATTTAGTAAGAAAAACTTTTTAATGATTTTAAAATACATAAATGTAAAAATATTTGATAAGTAAGAGGTTGGTATTTTGGTCATAAGTTTTTTTTTGGCTATTTTAGCTTTTTCGTTTTTCATATTTTCCCATTTAAAAAAAAAACTCATGGCAGCGCTGTGTTCGCTAAAATGTAATGCTCGAATTCGTCATCGATTATTCGCAAGCATAGATCTAAAAGGGCACCCTTATGCAGGGTACACATGAGCACATGGGGACGCAAAAAAATATGATTCTAAAAAACTCACACGCAACAATCGTGGTTTTTACTTCGTGCATATATACCGAAATTAAAACACATTCATTCCTTCACATTTTATGCGGCAAAGGGGGCGATATATCCCCTTTATGCCCCCCCCCCCCCCCTTACCTACGCCACTGTGGGGGTACATTCCGAATTGCCACATAATAAGCAACGTTTTTGGACTTGCACGTGTTAGTGGAGTGACCAATACGTCTACATTTATGACACTGCTTTAGGGTTGGGATATAGATGTCAATACGAACAAATGTGTTGTCAATTATAATTGACTTGGGGCAGCAGCTTCCAAGAAAGCCAATTTTAATGGTGCCAGTAGGCAGAAAATCAATGGAGTCATTTATTTTTCTCTTAAACCATTGTACCGACAGGATTTTAATATCTAATTTAGCGTCCTTAATTGTTTCAGATTCAGTGTATTCCAAAGGAATGCAACGTGCAACTCCATATGAAACGTAAGTGGAAGATGGAATAAACCCACGTATATCGATAGTTTTAATGGCAGGATTGGAAACACATTCGTTAGCATCCCAAACCTTATCGAAAAAAATTTTGAATAAAAATTTACCAACAGAGTAAACGGTAGTGATTTTACTGACCTTGCACTCGGTAAGCATCCTTTTCAGATAGAGACCATTGCGATCCCTTTTGTTTTTTAGAGCTTCACAGTTAGAAGTATCGAACAGAACAAAAAAGATAACCCAAGAAAGAGCTAGGGAAGACCGAAGTCTTTGTAAGGGAATCAGTCTTATTGGAAATATTAGAGTTGTCAGAGGAGGGAGTATTTGGCAAGCCACTGTGACCATTTAGATGATTTTGTGAGGTAGATACTGGAGAGGAAGAAGGAGCGGAGCTAGAAGCTCCTAAAGTATTAGCAGCGTATTGAGTTTGATAAGGCATATCCATGAGATCAATGTTTGGAGATAGATAAACAAGATTGGCTTCATCCTCCCTGGAAGGAGAATGCACATTGATTTTAATTTTCTTAGCAGGATCATTACACGAATCATCCTGACTAGATAGACCTTTGAACTTATTTCCTTTTCTGACCTGCTCTCTCTTTTCAACAAAACCGTTGAAGTCAGACACAGGCACCGTTAGGCCGCCATTTTTAAAACGGGACTTCATAGCGTCCTTACGAACGGACTTTACCTTTCTCTGTTTCGGCAGAGTGATTAGCAGAAAGACAATCGAACAAAGAAAAAGGAAGACTTGATTACTTACAAAGAATTCCGCAAGGCGTTTAGCAGATGTTTGAAAAAATAAGGAGCTGGTAGCTGGAGACACAAAAAGTCTTTTATTTTTTTTACTTTAGGTTTTTTAATGAACGAGAAAACTTACACAAGGCGTCTTATCACGACCGAACTCCACAGGCGAATGTAGCCTATATGCCTTAAAAACTAACCTAATTTGGAATTCAAAGTTATGGCACTTTTAGGGCATTTAAGGACTGTTTTACCTATTTTCGACCTAAAATATTCTTTAAAGACACATTGACTTTTAAGCCGTAACATAGGTTCAATTAAGGTTATTTCGACCTTTTTCAACTTACTTTTAAGTAAGGACATTATTAAGGCAGTAATTTGGTCAAAAATAGGTAAAATATAACCAAAATAGGTCGAATGGCTGGTCATATTTCCTTATTTTGCTTGTTGGGAAGCTTCTATGGGAAGAAAATATCAGGGAGAGAGCGAGAAATTCATTATGCGCCCTATACTGCTGTAAAAGAGCAATAGGCGCAAAATGGGGTTCGACCCCGAAGTCTTTACTGTGGCTGTACGTAGCAGTAGTAAAACCTGGGACCCTATTGCAGTTTTCGTAAACGCAAAAAACGCAACGCAATTCAACATTTTGCATTGAAATTTCAATACAACATTTTGAATTGCGTTGCGTTTGTTGCGTTTACGAAAACTGTAATAGGGCCGCTGTTCTTCTCTACGGCTCAACCTTTTGGTGGCCAGTTACTGAGAAGTCCTCCTATCTGAAAGACCTGGTCAAGGTCGGGAGACAGTTCGCTCTATTGATAACAAGAGCGCTTAGGACCAATCCTACCAAGGCACTATATGCACTTCTATATATGATTCCAACATCACTTCTGATCAAACATAAGGCAAAGATCGCCGCTGTACGATTAAACGCGATCTGTCGTTGGTGTAGAACTGACATAAGTCACTCTCAAATCTTAACAAAAGATTCTAGTACGCTAACAAGCTTTCTCATTCGCGCGGGCTAGATTTATTATATCAACGTTCGATAAAATCGAACTATAGACGCCTCGTATGTATGTATGATAGCTATATAATCGCGAGAACAATTTGAAAATTTGAGAATATTGTTCATTTTTAAGATCATTTAAAACCAAAAGGTATAAAAATAAAACTTTTTGGTATTGAAATTCAAATTTAATACTAAAAAGATTTAATTTTATACCGATTGGTTTTAATTTTAAACCTGTAGTTTTTACTGTGTAGAAAAATTTTTTTTGAGCGCTCGCTCTTTTCTCACTCACAAAGTCTCGCGGCCAATTTTGAACATCCCCAGCGGCGCACAGCTAAATGGGTTGCGGCGACATAATGCATTACAAACGTCATACACGCAATGGGTTAGCATCTCTTTAATTGTATGCAACGTTGTAATCGGGGGAATTTTGACGGCTTCGTTTATTTTCATGCGTTCAAAGCTTCGGGAAGTGTTCGTCTTTTGTTCTTTCAGCTTTTGTTCTTTTTTTTTGCGACTTGCCGCACATTAGAGGTTGAAAAATATAGATAGTGCCGCCACTCGACATTGTCGATACTTTGAGCAAAAACTATCGATAGTGTAGACTAATTCCTCGGTTTGATGATTTTAAAATTGCAAAAAAATATTTTATCCTTAACTTCCGTAGCGCTACAATTGTCACTACACTTCGAACTAATGAATTTACAATAATTGGTTCATACATGATGTTGAACTTAAATCACAATTAGAATATACAGCAGCATGTGTTTTTGAAATCATTTTTTCAATATTAGGGGTATTCACAAAGGCGTGTTAAAAACGTTGGAAAGTCGGAAAATCGGAAAATTGCGACTTTTTAAAAAATTTTTAAACTTTTTTTGTATCTTGCACAACTTTTTAAGTAGTTAAAATTTTCCGATTTTCCGACTTTCCTATTTTCCGACGCCTTTGTGAATACCCCTATTATTTTTGATTGTTTTTTTAGAATTATGCGATTTTATGTACCTTCCTTATCAAAGAAATCAAAGAACATCAAAGATTTCAACATTTAAGGCTACGGTGTTTAAAATTATGAATTGAAGAATATGTAAACTGATTTATGCCAAAGTGTGAATGCGGACCATTAAAAGAAAATAGAGAAATGCTAATTTCAAACGCAATATAACAATGTTAAATATATAAATTCAAGAAATTCATAGAAGACGATAGCAATAAATTAAAAGTGATCGGGAAATAGAAACTATCGATTCTATCGATAGATAAATGGATTGTGTTCCACCTCTACGACACACTTCAGCTGATTTTCGTCTCGTGCCGTGGTGGCAACCAATCTGTTGTGATTATTAGGGGAATGTATCAGTCTGACTCCTCCAGACTAATACCCAGACCTAAATATCCTTTATAAATAAAAACCAGGACACAGGGAATTCATTTAAGTCCTTTTATTAATTTACTTATTACTTTAATTTACAATGTTTGGATCCTACTCTAGCTCCTAATTGACTCGAAGGACTTCCCTAATTCCCTGTCTAACACTTAAGTCTACGCTCCGTTGTCGTGGCCCTTGGTGAGTACGTGCATCGGAGTTGAGACTTTGAATACTGAATCAAGAGTCCCTTTTTCTATGTTGATTCTTCTCTTTTATAAGTAGAAAGTGCTTAGGCTGCACTTTCTCGCCAAATCTGGAACACTTCCGCAAATGACGAACTGCTGCTCTGCAATCACCTATTGCTCAATTTCGCTTTTCTCCATAACTTCGTATAACAGCTGGTGCTGACGTAGTCGTTGTTCTATTACCGCTGACCTACTTCTGCGTTCCAGTTCTAGTTCTGCTTTGGTGACGATATTGTGTCATTGTCTCCGATCGTTGCATTTCTTTTGTTTGCTTCTGTCTGTTATTCGCTGTTCTTGCGAAACCGATTGACTGATTGATTCACGCTAGGTCGTACAGTGAGTACACGAATGTTGTAACTCACAACATCCCTCCTCCTTTTGAAGAAGTCGCGTTTATCGTGACGGCAATTAGTCCTCAGGGTAGTAAGGTGTTGTTTTCGTGCCCTCAAGACGATATATCTTAATTATGCCTTGGTGTTGTTTTGTTCCCCTTTTTCTTTGAGTGTTTGTGTACTCCTCTCGAATGCATACACTATTATGTTTCATTGACTTAATGTCGAGTAGGTTCTGTTGATTTTTCGTTGATACTTTTCCAAAAAACCGCTGGTGCAGCAATTCTGATTCGGCCTTGAAAATTGTAAAGAAATGCAGCTGGGTAAAATTTGTTTTGTTGTTATTCCCAAAACATGCTGATGAAGCAATTATGATTCGACCTTGACAATGGTCATGTGTCGATATCTGATGTATGCTCGTAGATTGTAGTTTTTTGTCGACCAGTAGCTCTTGAGTCTATATTGACTGCCAACTCTCCCCTCTTAACGGAGTCGCGAGCATCGTGACTGTGAAACGGTTCTGTCAAAGTCTTTGCTGTTGTACTACGAGACATTGGGACGGCTGCGTTTTATACTGATTTACTTTGTTCTTTGGTGCCGGAAGTTGTTGCTGGGCAATTTAGACGGTTGCCTCATGATGTGCTTTGGTTGTTATGTTGATGAGCCATGTTGATGTACCAGAGCGGCTGCCGATGTTTACTTAAAAATATTAGTCATTCTTATTTGTAACCTACCATTCTTTGCTTGCTAATTAACTGTCTTAAAACCAAACATAGTTTCTTTATACCAAATTGTAGATCACCATTCTTTTCTTAAAACCAAAATAATTTATTACAAAATTTTCGAATAACATTCTTTGCTTAAAACCGAAATTAATTATTACAATTAATTATAAAAATTTTTCGAATGAATACTATTGTTTTGAATATTTATTATTATTATTATTATTTTTTTTTTTGTTCTAATATATCTCGTAATATATTTGTTTTTCTCACATTTTATATAACCATACGCAAATATTACAATTATTAAATTATTATTTTTTAGAATAACAAATATTACAATTTCTCAAAGTTTAGCGTGGATTTTTTAATTATTATTTTTTGTTTGTTTAAAGTATGTTTTCAATTTCCTTTTATTATTTTTTTTTTTTATCTCTCTTCTTCTCATCAATTTGTTCAATTTTTGAATTTCGATTTTTTGTTTTTTTTTTCACGTTTGTTATTTTCAATTCAAAAAACAATTTTATTTAATGTGTTTAATGTTAATAATGTAACGTTTTTTTTTTTTTTTTTTTTTTTTTTTTCTTTTTTGTGTTGTTTTCAATGTATGTTTTCAATTTTCATTTTTTTTTTTTTTTTTTTTTTTAATTTATGCTTTTGACTTTTCAATCTCTTTGTAGATACTTTTTTTTTTTATTATTATTTTTTTTTTTACTCTTTATTTTTATACAAATTTAGTTCTGATCCATTAATTTTTTCAATTTTAGTATAGGGTATCTTTTTAACTATTATTTTCTCCATTTCTTTCTTTTTATTTATTAAAAAAAATTTTTTTTTTTTTTTTTTTTTCTAAAATGGTTTACAGTGTTTTCAATATGCCAAAAATACCTATTTTTTCAAGGTATTGTCT
The DNA here is from genome assembly GCA_020466095.1 of Chlorops oryzae. Taxonomy (NCBI): domain Eukaryota; kingdom Metazoa; phylum Arthropoda; class Insecta; order Diptera; family Chloropidae; genus Chlorops; species Chlorops oryzae. The sequence continues at coordinate 67,740,450 of CM035806.1, forward strand.
TCTATGTACTTTTTCTTGAATATATACAGATATTTAGTAAATCTCTGTACATATATACTTTTTAATACTTACCAATTTTTTTCCTGTTTTTGTTGCTATTCTTCCCTCTCGTTCTTCTGGTCGGGCCAGTTTTATTTCCACCAAACACATCTTGTGCCTAAGCTTGTCTAAAAAAAAATATTTAAAAAAACACAAATTACGGTTCTCGAGTCCCTACTGCATTCTCAGTTTTTTATTTTTATTTTTTATTTTCTGCTTAATAATGCTTTTGATTTCGAAGATTTTAGTTCAATTGAAACGTATACCGGGGCTTGTTCAAAATCTTCGTGACTGTAAGACTGCAAATTAGTTTTCGAGATATCTGGCTTTTATAAGTTTCGATAGGGCATTCTTATTTATACCTTAAGCGATGTTAAAAATAAATTCCTAGTCATAATTAAGTTTAAAAACAGTAGGACCTCACTTAACGTGATAAAAATCTTTGTTTTTGGTATGATTTTTTACATTAAAGAACTCTTTACGGTACTTTAAAATTGTACGAAAATGTTTTGTTTAACGGATTCGATTTTGAAGTTGAAATTTCGCTATCGCTCCTATTTGATTTTATGTTGCGGTTCACGCCATCCCATTTAAAAATATATTGTATGAGAGCAAATGTTTTTAAAAAACTCGTATAGACTGCTTTCCTTGTATCAAAGAATTTTTTAAATACTTCTATAATTATAATTGGGTTATTTAAAATAACTGACATGTCACAGAAATCTAATTTTTTAATTAAATTTATCGTCTCATGATATTTTACTCTTTCTTTATTTTCCTGCGAGGTAAAAGCTGGTACCTTTATTGCGGAATTGTGTAGCCTACTCAGTGGGTTGTCTTTGAAAATTTCCTTTGAATTTTCTTCTTTAACTGACACATCATCTTTCATTTTCATTAAACTACCATAACGATTTCTATCGACTTCCTCGTCGAGTTTATAATCTTCTTTACTACCTGACTTTCTATTAACTTCAACCTCACTGCTGTTAAAAATAGGTACAACTCCTTTTCCGCCAATATTCTTAGGCGATTTGCTTATCAAATCTGGCATAATTCCCTCTTTATGTTCTCCTTTATCTCGTAACAATTTTTTGGCATAAGTTGCTACTACTCTTGCTTCATTAGCTTGGACCGTGACTGTCTCTGCACTACAAATCCCATCGCTAAAATTGGAAACCAGAATTGGTAGTGATGCAACTTGTCTATCATTGTTATAGAAAGATATATCTTTACTGATATTATTTATTATTGACTGCTCTCTAGGCATATCTTTGCCTAAAAAATTCTCCTTTTGACTCTTTTCTGATTTCTGGTATTGTATAACTAACTTTTCTTCTACAATATCTTCTCGAGATTCGGTTTCTAATACTGAATCTTCACTTTCGATAAAATGCACAACGATTTTGTCATTAAAATGGACCTTCTTTTTCCCGAGACTATTATTATTAAACAAATTTTCATTTTTTTTCACTATATTGCTTGTCTTTCTGCAAATGTCTTGTTCATTTAACTCATCGAGGAACATTTCATTCATATCTAATTCCTTTAAATCTGTTGGTTTCTCTTTATATTTTCCTTCTTTTTCGTTATTCTTTCTTAAATTTTCCTTATTATGAACTAGGTATGGCCTTTGATTTTTGAACTTTACTGTGGCATTCCGGTCTACTGGCCTTGACCGGGCCGCTGGGAGTTTCCCTGACTACTATCTCCTTGCTGTTGATTACAAAATCTTGCTGTATGTCCAAATTGAGAGCATTTGTAGCACTGTATATCAGTGCGACTATTTTCAGGGAAATCCTTTATGAAACTATTCGACCCACTATGTGGTGAAAATTGATGATTGTACGAGTGGTTATGATTAAAATTTTCTGTCGTGTTTTGAATTTCGTCTCTTCTAAACGGTGCTCTATTCAGGAGCTGAATTTCTTGCATATTAAAATTATCTTGCCTTCTTTTACAAAATTTGTTACTTTCGTGGCCATTTGTTTGACATATATTGCAAAATAGATTCCTAAGCCTGCCAAAACAATTACTATCTACATGGCCTCTTCTTCCACAATAAGTGCAAGTTTGTGCATCCGAGCGTGTGTTCTTGCTATCGCTTAAATTGCATTTTCTGCTATATTGGTGCCCATATTCAGCACAAAACTCGCAGTAAGGGGTATTCCTTCTCTGCTGGCATATGTCCCAAGTATGCCCTACTGTCTTGCAAAAAGAACAAATGATTGGCTTAGGGGATGCGGGGAGGCATTGACTCACAAAATGGTTGGAACTAGATTTTATATTATATTCAATGTGAAGATCTTCGGACTCTTCTGCCAATTTGATTAAATCAGAAATCGGCTTATCCTTATTTGTTTCGAGTCTAATTTGCATATAGGGATCCCTAACACCAAAAATGAACTTGTTTGTGGCCAGTTTTCTATATTCGTTTAGTGCGGATACTGCTTCTGTGGAATTCCACGACTTATTGATAATCTCTTCTGCCTCATTCAATAATAACTCCAATTTTCCCCCAAATGCTGACGCTCTCTCGGTATCCTGTTGCGCTGCTCCTGTTATTTCTGATCTAATCGTTTCGAGACTCCTACGCTTTAAGAACTCCCTTTTTATTATGTCACAAAGCTCACCCAGGCTATTAATTGTCCGCTGATTAATTTTTACATAAGCTACGCCAGATAGTCTATTTTTTATGCATTTAATAATGTCCCTTATATCGCTACCATTTACTACGCTTTTTAATAATTCTATTCCTGTTACAAATTTGTCCACTTCCAGGCTTAATTCTGGATTATTTGATCCTGAGAAGTAAGGCACAAGGCGAGTTACCTTTTTTATTAGCTCATCTACTTGTACTGGATTATTCATTGTCATTCTTACTGAAGGCAAACTGCTCGCAACAAAGGGTTCAGATTGAAAATTAGGCGTGTCACTGTAAGGTTCAATTATTTTTATAGAAGGATTTGTCTTTGACACCGTCACCGGTGTAATGTTATTTGGGGTGTGGCTGTGCTTGTGAACGCAACAGGTGAAGAATCAATATTTACTGTATTTGTACTTGTCGTTCGTATTTTTCGTGTCGGATTTGGAGTGGGAGAAGTGGCACAGACTGTCCTTAAGTTGTTTTTCAATTTTTTAACTTCTTGTTTCAAATAACTTACTTCTTCTTCACTTGCTTTCAGACTTGCTCTATCCTGCTCGATCACCTCTGCTGTTTCTTTTCCTACAGCTCGTTTTAATATTTCCCTGAGATTGTCGTTCTGCTCCTCCGATACTTTAATTAAATTATCCTTTTCTTCAATTTGTTTTCTTAACTTCTTACAGTTTCTGTCAAGGAGTGTTATAGTTTCTTCTAATTTTTTAACTTTATCTTTTGATACCTGACTTAAAGGACCTACTGTATCCTTTACTTTGTTAATGAGGAAACTCGCTTCTTCTAGTTTTGTAAATTGGCCTAACACGGCTTGATCTTTAATTAGTTGCGAGATTTCCTTATTCAAATTCACCTCCTTTACTAAATCCCACGTATCTGCTACAATTGATTTCGCATCTATTTCTGACTGATGTAAAGTCTGTCTAAGTTTTTCTAATTCCTGTTCCATAGGAAATTTTCGAAAAAAAAAATTTTAAATATGGTAGTTAAATATGTTAGTTAAAAATCTGTACTCACCATTTTCATTCTTCTGTTTGCTAACATTTTTTTTTTTTTTTTTTCAATGTATTCCCTCGTCAGCGATGAATCTGCTACCGTTGATTTTATTTTTTATTTTTATTTATTTATTTTTTTTTTGCTTTTGGACTCATGAATCTCACTGTTCCGTTTTTAAAAAAAAATTACATACAAAAATTTTTTTTTCACAGGATAAAAATTTTTCTGAAAGGAGTACCGGCAGAGCACGATCAAACGTTACTCCTGGATACCTACTTCGATTTAACCACCGTATACGCCTGCGCCGCTAGACACATGAATTTTAGAGCTTCGTTCACCCGGGTCTGATTTTGTCAGGTTTTAAAACCAAAAAAGGTTCCGCTTCACTCAACTCTTATTTTCATATGCCACACCGCACAAACGCATTAGGATAGTTTCTTAAAAATTCTTATCCTTGATTCGAATCCAACCGAAAGTCGGTCGAATACCGGCTGCGCCAAAATGTTGTGATTATTAGGGGAATGTATCAGTCTGACTCCTCCAGACTAATACCCAGACCTAAATATCCTTTATAAATAAAAACCAGGACACAGGGAATTCATTTAAGTCCTTTTATTAATTTACTTATTACTTTAATTTACAATGTTTGGATCCTACTCTAGCTCCTAATTGACTCGAAGGACTTCCCTAATTCCCTGTCTAACACTTAAGTCTACGCTCCGTTGTCGTGGCCCTTGGGTGAGTACGTGCATCGGAGTTGAGACTTTGAATACTGAATCAAGAGTCCCTTTTTCTATGTTGATTCTTCTCTTTTATAAGTAGAAAGTGCTTAGGCTGCACTTTCTCGCCAAATCTGGAACACTTCCGCAAATGACGAACTGCTGCTCTGCAATCACCTATTGCTCAATTTCGCTTTTCTCCATAACTTCGTATAACAGCTGGTGCTGACGTAGTCGTTGTTCTATTACCGCTGACCTACTTCTGCGTTCCAGTTCTAGTTCTGCTTTGGTGACGATATTGTGTCATTGTCTCCGATCGTTGCATTTCTTTTGTTTGCTTCTGTCTGTTATTCGCTGTTCTTGCGAAACCGATTGACTGATTGATTCACGCTAGGTCGTACAGTGAGTACACGAATGTTGTAACTCACAACAAATCAGCTCCAAGCGCATTTAAATAATATCCAAAACTGGTTATCCCGTTGGCGCATTAAAGTTAACGAACAAAAATCTTGTCACATTATGTTCACACTTAATAGAGGCGCCTCTCCTGACGCATTCCTAAATAACATTTGAATCCCTCAAGTTGAAGAAATAACATACCTCGGAGTTCATTTAGATAGAAGGCTGACCTGGCGCAAGCCTATCGAAGCGAAGCGGACTCAGATGAAACTTAAAGCAATTAGCTTGCACTGGCTAATGAATAGTCGTTCCCCCCTAAAACAAGATTATAAAATCCTGTTATATAATATAATTAAGTTTAAAGCCGATATGGACGTACGGCTTACAACTCTACGGAAACGCAAGTGCTTCAAATATAGATATTCTGCAAAAAGATCAGTCCAAAATCCTGAGATCTATTACAGGACCTCCATGGTTCATTAAAAATGAACACATCCAAAGAGATCTAAAGGTAGAGACGGTTAAATCAGAATTTATGAAAATCAAGCAAAAATATCGCCAAAAATTGAAATCTCATATAAATCTCCTCGCTAGAGAACTCGCAACTACATCCTCTCTTTCGCGATTAAAAAGAAAGGACCGACCGACTATCCAATTCGATCCTTAGAATTCCATTAACTTAAACACAGTGCATTGCTCTTGTGCTTCCTTACACTTCGGTAAAATAATACTCAAGTATTCCATTGCACGAACGCAATTTCTAAATACGTTTGTGCTTCCTTGCACTACGCTTGTGCTTCCTTGCACTTCGGTAAAATAATACTCAAAGCATTCCATTGCATGAACGCGATTCCTAAATACGTTTGTGCTTTTTTGCACTTTTCCGGTAAAATAATACGCAAAATCTCCAAGTCTATTCAGACTCAAAAGGCCATTTCACGGTCAAATCTTTGATCGAATTATTTACATGTGTCGGTGAAAAGTAGAGTCTATGTGCACACGGACTTTGGTTTTCGCTAGCACGTTTGAATGGTTTGTTCAGGGATTTGACAGTGAATTGGCCGTATTACGCCCAGGTTTCCTTATCTGAGGCTCGAACGAAAAAAGTAATTACATTTATATGCGTATTAATAATAATAATGCTACATATCATGTAATTAATTCCAAACTAGATTTAAGATTTTCCTACCTATTGATGAACTCATGTGTATGAGTTGATACCCGAACGATGCCGGGTGAACGAGAGAGCGGCATAGAAGCGTCAGTGAGTGTTTAGCCACGGGATAGTGGACGTGTTTCGCGCATCATTTCAAATTGTCTTGTATTGAATTCTCTGTTTTTGTTGTTTTGTTAAAGAAGAGTATATGTTATTTTTTCTTTTATTAATTAAAGTTCATTATTTAAAAATTTCAATCAAACGCTTTAAAAGTTATTCATTACTCGGGTATTCCTTAAAGTTCAGAAGTGGGATGAAATTCGACGCCAACAAATTTAACGGTCGCAAATAATTTCATAACGCATAAAGGCTAAACACTCACATCGACATCGATTCTCTCAACGGTTCGAGAGAAAAGGCGACGAGAGTCCCAACGTATTAGAGACAGTCGTAAGACGAAGCGACGATTGCAACGACAACGGATCTCTCAACGTCTCGAGAGATACCAACGAAGCGAGAGTATCAACGTGTGGAATATTCTCGCAGCAACGGAAGACACTTCAACGACACTGACGCTTTCAAGGGTACGAGAGAATCAGAGCAGCGAAAGTCTAAACGTATAAGGGACTGGCATAGCAACGAAAGACGCTTCAACGATACTGATTCTGTCAAGGGTGAGAGAGAACTAGAGCAACGAACGTTTCAACGTATTAGAGACGAGCGTAGCAACGAAGAAAATAATAAAACGACAACGGTTCTCCGAACGATTCAAGAGAAATTAACGGAGCGAGATTTTCAACGGATAGAAGATTCTAGTAGCAACGAAGTCGCTTTGGCACAAGCGCAAAAGGAAAAAAAAGGAAAAAAACTATTTTTTTTTTCTTTTTCTTCGAATGGTTGGGAAAAAAACAAGGCGCTCAATGAAACGAAAGCGAGTAAGTCGATTCAAACGAAACGGCAACAACAACAACACCTTAAGCAGAAACAGTGTGAGATACGAGGGACGATCGGAAAAACTGAAAGACTTTCCAGTGGATTCAAACGTTTTTATGTTGGTTGTGGCTGAAGAAAATATTTTGGACAATCGACATAGAATAGTAAAATGGCTTCAACGGTGTAATTGAGTTCATTGAAAGCGGATGAACTGAATAAGCAATTGGAGAGTCATGGAACGGTAATTGCGGGAAATAAGACAGCGAAGGTGAATAAGCTAACCGAGATTTATGGGAGTGAAGAAGTCGCAATGGAGGAGCTGCAGGCCATTAACGATAATTCAGCATTGATGGCTCAGTTTAGCGAGTTGAGGCAGATCGTGTCAGGACTAGCAACGTCAGTAAGAAATCTTGCGAGCAGCCAGAATGAGGTGGCGGCGCGTCAGTTGGAGTCGCTTGAGGAAATGAGTCGTGCGGAGCAAGAAGACTCTCTGGGGCACCTGGAACCAGTGAATAATCAAAGTGCACAAATGGTTCAGAATGTGAATCTAACACGACGCTGGACGACAAAAGGAGTTCATGAGATGATGGGCTTATTGCCAGACTTTGATCCAATACAGGGAGGGCTCACCTCGGGGCAATATATTGAAAGACCCACCCAACTTCGACGATCATACGGATGGAACGAAGAGGAAACTCTGATGGCAGTGCAATTGAAGCTCAAAGGAGTGGCGAAGGATTGGCTAGACTCACAACCGGTCTTTCCGCAGTGGGCTGATTTTGTAAGAGCGTTCCGTGCAGATTTCCCCGAAACCATACTGGCAGCAGAGATTCACCGGGAGGTGGCTAGACGACGGCGAAGGTCAAATGAAGGGTTCAAGGAATATTACTATGCGATGCTCAATCTGGGACGACGAGGTAAAATGGACGAAGCCGCGATCAATTCTTATGTAATTGCAAGTCTCAACGATGCAACTCTGTCGAGGGTGTTGACGGCGCACAGTGGTTCAGAATATCAGTGGGTCGGCCAAAAATGCCTAATATCGATGTCCAAATATGCAAAATCGTGGTATGCTACTTGAATCAGAATACCTTAAGGGTAAGATTCCCAAAGTTTTAGTTTAATTGTCTAATAATTGTGGGCGTGGCTGATTAACAAACTTTGCACTTTTCGATTTCTTAAAAATAATTCAAAATGATATATTTAGCGTATTTTAGTAGCTCATATCTTACACAAAGATGGCTGCATTAACATAAGTTTTTTTATAATAAATTTGTAACACGTGCCATTTCATAGAATTTATTTAGTAATATTTGCAGTAAGCAAAAAGTGTTTTTATAATAATTTTTCAAATACTCTCATTTTACATACTTTTCTAACTTTGCAAGAGTAGAACTTTTTTGCATCAAAAAGCATCAAAAACAAAACTATTTTTATTTGAAAGCCAAAGCAATATTATTTTCAAAAATGTATACTTTATTGCCAACAACTGCCCACATCATAGCGAAGTTTGCCATTATGCATAAAAAGAGGTGGCATTCCGCATACATGATTTTCTTTTCTTTCGGTTTAATTACCCACCCAAGCACACAAAATAAAAAAGTGTCCTCTTTCAGAAATGTGACGTTTTCTTCTCTACGTTTTTTGTGGTGCTGGGCACGAATATGAAGTCAGATTTCACCTTTCACCCTCGGATTTCAACCCAGCACCCCCCACCAACCAGTGGGGGTGAAGTGTCTAGAATATCTAAAAAGAGAAGTTACCTATCCCGCTCTACGCTTTCGGGTAATTGCCTTGAACAAAATGTATTACTCATTGTCAACATTCACCCACGTTACATCGAAAAATTACTTTGAATTGCTTTACATAGAATTTAAAAGGGATTTTTTCTACGTGAAAAGCAAGTATTTAAGCTGTGGGAAACATGTACGGTGACAGGGTTGCATACAATGTCTTGTATCGTTCTTGCGTTTTCTGTGTTTCTATAATTCTCATATTGTCTATAATTTTCTTCATATATAGTTCATTTCATAATATTACCTACTCTTCGTTCGCCTTTAATTCTTGTACTTTCTCATACGTATGCTTATAAGCAGTTTTTCGCACAGCGGGGTTGCAATTTCATAATGAATGAGCTTTCTTATAAAAATCTTTGCGACATTTATTTTATCAACAAACAAGAAAGAATGTTTTAGATTTTGTAAAAGCGAAATCTAAAATTCTTAGGCCGTCCGCACATGGGTCGTATCGTCATCGTAGCGTATGCGTTACAACGTACGATAGGAATACGATTGGTTGTCTCACGCCTGTATTCAAAGGCAGAGGTGCACACGACTCGTCCGCTACGCGTAATCGTAGCAACCAGCGTGAAGCAATACGAGAATCGTCAAGCAGTGTCGTACGCTAATCGCCCTGTACGATTTGACGATTGCAGTTTGCTTTGAAATTTCGAAGAAAATGCACGTGTTTTAAAGGACAAAAATGTCTGACGAACTGATAAAATTCATTCATTTGGTAGAAGAACAGGAATGTTTGTATAAAAATAATATACAAGCGTATTCTAATAAGAATTGCACAGAAAAAGCTTGGACCGGAATATCTCAGCAGATGAGTTGGTCAGGAAGTACAGTAATCAATAAAATTAGTTTTTGTGTTTTCATTATGCGTTTATTATTTACACACAATAATTCCATTGCCACGGCAAAGCGGAATTCGAGGAAAGAAAGTAGTTCGATAAATAGTTCCGCAAATTTTTGGGCTGAAGAGTTTTCATTTATATTAAAATTTTCCATCTCTGGCCGAACTCTTTGACTTTGCTGTTGTTGTTGGTCTCTTGTATTTTCATGTTGATATGGGCTGTACGCTAAGCCCTCTTTTACTCTAATAAAATTGTGTAAAAACGCAAGCACTTTGTACAATAGAAATTATAGTTTCGTATTTTCGGCACCGTATAGGTGTCAAGAAAATCTGAAATTTTTGAGTCATCATCCCAAACGTGCATTCTACCACGACTGAGCCTATAATTAAATACTCGCATTTTGTTGTCAATATTTCTTTCGGGATAAGGCCGCATTATGCTTTTCCTCAAGGGAAAAGCGCTGTCTGCTACAAAGTAATATGGAAACTCATTTCCACTTCCGTCATAAGGAAGCTTAGTCAAAGATGGTAAATTATTGTGACTTTCCAACCAACGGCCAAATGTTGAAATTCGAAAAATTCCCCCGTCACTATTTCGACCAGCAAACCCGCATTCTATTGTTGTAAATAAACCATCAGCATCGCAACAAGCCAATAAAATTAAGGAATGATAGCTTTTATAGTTAAAGTTGGCCGATCCGGAATTTGGATATTTTTGTATTCGAATATGTTTTCCGTCGATGGCTCCTAAGCAATTTGGCAATTGCCATAACTCGAAAAATCTTTTCGATATTTGTTCCCATTTTTCCTTATTTGGTAACGGCATGAATGATTGCTTCAATGAATTCCATATAGCTTTTGTAGTTTCTTCTACAATTAGTCCTATGGTTGTTTCGCCTCTTTGGAAATACAAGCTCAGTGCGGTAAACGAGCCCCAGTAGCCAAATATCTAAAAAAAAAAAAAAATTGGAAAAATTTGTAAAAATGATTTCTTATAATTGAAGACACGAGTGGATGAGTGTTATGTCGCATTTTTCTATTTTTCCTGTTCTATGCATATATGAATATACCAGGCGCAGAGTTTCAGATCTTCCAGAAACCATATTTGTGAATACTTTACAAATTTTAGTAAAAAAAAATTTAACTCGTTTTCCTATTCCAATGCTTTTCGAAACTTTAAACTCAGTTTTCTCGAAATTACAATTTTTTACATAGCACCTTCTTTGACTCATGTTTCAAATATATGTTTAGTTTTACGATTCTACACATTTTTATTTGACCTATATTTTGCAGTGACATTTTGTAAGGAGAAGTGGAGAAATGTCAGGAATGGCTATGTTCGCAGCATCAAGCCACCTCCTAGGGCTCATCAACATCACAGAGGAAAAAAATTATTTGCACGATATTATGGGGTTTGTCCTGCCATATGTCAAGCCCGTACAACATTCAGAGCAAACTGGTAATATTATGTTGTCTGACTTGGATGAACATCATTCAGAAGTAGGGGAGGCGATGGAAAATACTCCAGAAAACAATAATGTAGCGTTCGAACAAAAAATGCATCTGAGGACACTTCATTTAATAAAGGAAAAAATAAAAAAAGGAGGAAGTGTTCTGAAGAACATGACGATATTGAAAAAGCCGTATTAGGATATATCCAAGAAAAAAAAGGAAGGGAGACGCAAGACAATTCTCGGAAGATGTTTCTGCTAAGCTTATTACCGGATCTAAATAACCTGTCCGATAGGCAATTTCGGCAGTTTAAAATAAAAGCAATGGTCATGGTGGAAGAGTTATTAAACGAAGGGCAAGAGGGTTCGAGTCAGCGTTTTGTTCAGCCACTAAAATCAAATTCTTGCAGTTTTGCAAGTACGCCCTCTCCTTTTGCAAGAGATCCACCCACCCCCACATCTGTCATATACACCACAATGCCAGACAACTCCATTATACACCGCAACGCCAGATTCATTGGAAGTTAATTCATCTCACGACAATAGTAACTCCAATACGTGGGATGAAATTTTTAATTCCCAATAATTTTATTTTCTTATGCTTACTTTTAAATTGGCAAATAAAGGAATGTTACTTACCTGAGTGTGATCATAACCCTTTCCTCTGGACTAATGCATTCGCGCATGTTAGTATTTTTTTTCTGAATTAAAGGCTTTACTATCATCACCAGCTCTTTAAAAGTATATTTCGACATTCTGTAAAATGCATGAAATTTTACATCGTCTTCCGCTAATGCCTCTGCTGCAATAAATAATCTTCTGTCCGAATTTTTTTTGTATGTACGGGTGCACCCAATACTTTCTTTAATTTTTTTTTCCGGTTCCGAAGATAGGCTAACAAAATTAATTCGTCTTCATCGCTCGACATCTTTACGCGTTGTGTTTTGACGATAACATGCTGCGTAGTATGTGAATCAATAGCCGTATCGTAATCGCATCTCTGCGGCAAATGTATGATCTGCCGATGAAGAGACGATGACGATACGACCCGTGTGCGGACGGCCTTAGTCTTTCAGAGAACGAAGCAGTTAAAAAACAAAAACATTTTTCATTAATTTAAAAAACGCTATGAAAAACTAAATTGTTCAAAGGATTTACTTTTTGAACGTTGCGCAAAATGGTTAGAAGGCAGTTTAGTTTATGAAAAAAAAAAATGTTAATATTCTTAAAAAAGAACCGAGGAGACCATCGAAACCTTTGCAAGAATGTAGTAAACGCTCCAAAAGGCGTAAGCTTCAAAAGCTAAATACAGATGTTGGAAAGGAAATGTAAAAAATGCCTATTTTACATCAAGTAAGGTGGGAAGGTTCGTTTTCCAAAGCAAATCTCCTATATGAAACTGGGAGTCAAGTAATAATTTGAAAAAATCTTCCGCAAAAAAAGAATTGCCCCTTGCACAAAAGTTTAGTAATGAGGAAGCTCTAGCTTTGTTTATCGATTTTAAAGCTTTCAAAACATCAATACAATCGATTGAGAATCACAGCTTTGGAAAAGGGAGTCGATTTGTATCCTTCTTACCATGATATATTGAGTGCAAAAAAGGCATGCTATCCATTTGAAGGTGATATTCTTATAAATTCAAAGTCTGCAGAAGTGAAACTACAGTCACTTTTAGACCACACAGCAGCTACAAGATTGTTTTTCTTCTTTTGAAGATGCTGTTTCTAGCGAAATTCCGGAGAATGGTGAAAGTCGTTTTAATATGCAAATGGGGATGTGATGGTTCTTCAGGACAAAAAGAATACAAGCAAGTGATTGAAGACAATGTTAGAGATTGTGAGAACGTTTGAGAGTGTTACAAAATGAAGGTTACATTGACATTTGGAAAAATTCAACTCCTTGTTCCACCAAACTCTGTAGACCTATCAAGTTCGAATTTCATAAAGAAACAAAAGAGTTTATTCAATCTGAAGTTGATTCAATAAAAAGGCAAATTTGTGATTTGAAACCAACAGAAATTATTGCAGGCGATCGTATTTTAAAGTCAAATATGAGCTTTTTCTAACAATGATTGATGGAAAGGTGTGCCAATCAATTACCAAAACAAAATCATCTTCCTCATGTGTTGTATGCCAACAGCTTCCAAGTCTGCTAAATCAAACTCCTGATCCAAAATCGACTAATGTGGAAAGCTTAGAATTTGGTTTAACACCTCTTCATTCGAAAATTCGTTTAATGGAGTTTGTTTTAAAAATAGCTTACGATTTAGAATTCGGCAAGAGCGAAACTGTTAGGCAAAATGGCAACAAAGAAAAAAGATTAAGTGCTAAAAGACGAATACAGGAAGGTTTTAAGAAAAAAGGCCTTATAATTGATCAGCCAAAGCAAGGTGATGGTAATTCAAAGACGGCAATACAGCTAGGCGCTTTTTCGAGAATCCTTTATTAACGCAGAAATAACTGGTGTTCATTTTGAAATTATTAAGAGATTCAGAACTATATCTGAAGTTATTTCCTGCAACGAAAATGGTTGACCCAAATAAATTTGAAAGTTTTGCTCATGAAACTATAAAGATTTATACTGAAAATTATGGATGGAGAAAAATTACTCCCAGTGTACATAAAATATTTTATCATGGGAAAGAAATAATAGCAAATTACGAAAAGTACCACATTCCCATAGAGAGACTTGTCAGAGGAGGCCCAAGAACGAAGAAATAAGGAATACAATATTTTCGAGAGCATAATACCCGAAAATGTCTCGTGAAGGTACAAACGAGGATTTGTTCCACATGATGCTCTGCTCATCTGATCCATACATCTCAAGTCTTCGTTATCAATGGAAAGTTTCAAAACAGCAATTAAGCGATGAAGTACAAAAATCTCCTACTATATAGAAACATTTTGCTATACAATGGGGATATTTTGCCCTACGTTTCAAGATTGAAATGTTTAACCCAGTGATTCTTGTTTCTATGCCTCTACAGAGGGTATATTGCACTTGTTTGTCCTATTGTTACGTTCATAACTAATCCGAAAAAGATCATACAAAATTTATACAGAAATATACCAGCATTATCAGGAATCCGCACGCACTTTAATTTTAACGTCTTGTGAAAGTATATTTTATATCTAATTTAAGTATATATTTATATCTAATTTAAACTCCTTTCAGAGGCTCCTAAGTGGTGAAAGTGTGTGTCTCGGTGGTAAAACTATTCCTATATAGCCATTTTTTTTTATTTCTTCTTCAAAGTAAAAAACATTTTTCATCAATTTTGTTGGTTCACATTTATAAAATCAACTTAATTCCGAACAATTTTTATTTTTAAATTTTATAGTTATTTCATCCAAACTTTAGCTTATGCAATCTTTCTAAGAATATATCCAACAAAACTACAGGATCTAAGCTTTGCAACAAAAAAAAATTATTGAATTATGTCAACGCAGTCAAAAGTTACAGATTTTTGACCGACCGCATCTCGGTCTGAACCACTGTGCGGCGATGAATTTGAAGACGAATAATGATCTACTTCGGTCACTGGAAAATCTATCAGGGAACACATCTAACACAAAGGGCGATGTCGGTAATAAACCAACCGATGGTCATCAAGCAAAACCGATGGTAAGGAGAAGAAACTCATCAAATGTTACAACTGCAACCAATTTGGGCATATTCTCGGTAAAGTGCCCAAAGCCTCTAAAACGACCCAAATGTGCAAAATGCAACAAACAAAGTTGTCACGAGGCGAAGGACTGTCGTAAAGGTGCAATGGTTTCTACGGTTTGCGAGAAACAGGAAGAATATATCAACCGATGATCAAGAAAATCCTGATTGCTGGAACGGAAGTAGAAGCCTTCATTGATACGGGTAGTGTCTACTCGCTTGTATCGGAGACAATTTTACGGGAAATAGAGCGGAAACCGGCGAACAAGCAGCTAATGGGATCTGGCGGTTCCGTAGTTGAGGTTAAAGAGAAAGATCGAGACGAAGGTGACTATCGATGGACAGGATTGAAGGGCCATTTTCCATATCGTGCCAGAGAAAGAGATGCAATACGAGGCATTGATAGGAAGGGATATTTTGTGCAGAGAGAAATTACGTTTCGTGGTTGACGACGGTATTATTCGCATGATGACGTGTCCTAAAAGCGAAGCACAGAAATCCAAACCATATAAGAGAGAAGGATGTGGATCTGGAAAAGCTCCTGGAGGAATTTCCGGATTGTTTTGCTGAAAATATCAACGAATTGGGTCGATGCACGACGAACAAAATGTCTATAACTGTAACAACGGATAAGCCAATAATTGGAAAACGTTATGAGGTACCCTTTCCAAGACGTAAACACCTTTCGAAGATTTTGGAGAATCTTCTCAAGAACAATATTATAAGGAAAAGTTCATCACCACATGCGGCTTCGGTGCTTTTGGTTAACAAAAGTAATGGCGAAAGTCGAATGTGCGTCGATTATCGGCTCTCAACGAGTAACAGTAAAAAAGCAGTACATGATGCCCGTGGTCTTGGAGCAGCTGTCACAATTGGGAGGCAGTAAAGTGTTTACAACGTTGGACATGACTTCCGGGTATTACCAGATTCCAATAGAGGAAGAATCTAAGAAGTTTACAACGTTCCTGACTCATGAGGGACTCTTTGAGCACAGTGTCATGCCATTTGCATTGGTAAACGCACCAATGGTATTTCAGGAGAGAATTTTTGGAGACGTTGCGACAGACGGGCTTAAAGTTGCGACCATCCAAATGCACTTTTCTAAGGTCATCGGTAACATTCTTGGCCATCTTATAACGCAAGACGGAATACGGCCGGGAGCGGAGAAGACAAAGTGCATTCACGAGTTCGCACAAACCAACGAACGTAACGATGGTACGTCAATTTCTAAGTCTGACGGGTTTCTTCCGAAAAATTCGTCAGGCAGTACAGTAGTATCGCTCTCCCCGTTGACGAAGCTTTAAAAAAGACATCCGATTTTGGTTGGGAAGATCCGCAGGAGAATGCATTCTTAATGCTGAAAGAAGCTATAACGTCGGAGCCGGTATTGGCGATCTACAAACCAGAAAAGCAGCATGAAGTGCATACCGATGCATGCGCAACAGGGTTGGCTGGAGTGCTGCTTCAACACGAAACCGACAGCGATTTAAAGCCGGTATTTTTCTATAGCAGACAGTGCAGCGAAGCTGAGCAAAAGTATGCGAGCCACGAGCTTGAGGTTTAAGCCATCGTGGGAACGCTTCAACGTTACAAAATATTCCTCTTGGGAAAGCGATTAATGGTAGTTACGGACTGTAACGCAGTGGTAACAACAAAGGCAACGACAACTCTTTTGCCACGGGTGGCACGCTGGTGGCTGAAGCTTCAGGAATTCGACGTTCGGTATAAACATCGAAAAGGCTCCCGGATGGTTCATGTCGATGCATTGAGCCGTGTCCCAGCAATGTCAACGGTGGTGAACATGAAAACGGTAGCAGACAGGGTGCTGACTGTGTTTGCATACGACGAAGATTGAGTGGCATCAATGCAGTGTCAGGATGAAAGGTTAAGAGATATTGTTGAAATACTCAACGGAAAGGAAGCGCCCGATGAACGGCAAATTAGACCGATTACGTCATTCAAACTGGAAGATTGTATCGTAAAACAGGTGATGGAAACAGGCTAGTGGTTCCCAGAGGGGCATATTGGAGGATAGCTTGCCACGACCAAATTGGACACTTTGGAGTCCAGAAAACGCTGGAGCGAATATCAAAGTATTTCTGTTCCCTCGAATGCGGCGATTTTTGAAGAAGTACATCGCGGCATGTCCGGAGTGTATTTTAAATAAGGTGAGAGGAGAAAAGAAGGAAATGGAACTGCATATCGATGAATCACTTCCAGTTCCGTTTCGAGTGATCCACCTAGATCATCTTGGTCCTTTTGAACGAAGTAAGCGTGGAAATAGCTATATCCTGGTGATAGTTTGCGCATTTAGCAAGCATGTGACATTGAGGGCACTTCGCAACACTAAAAACCGGCCCAGTTGTCTCAACGCTTCGAGAATTTTTTATGATATATGGATTGCCGGTAACTATAGTCACCGATAGAGAAACGGCCTTTACGTCCAAAATGTTTAGCGAATTTCATCGAGAGTTATGGAATCCAGCATGTGAAAACGGCGGTAAGAACACCGCGAGCTAATAGGCAGGCAGAGCGCATAAACCGAACGGTATTGGCGGCGCTGAAGTGTTCATCCAGCAACGATGAAGGAATGGGACGAAGCTTTGCCGAATCTGCAGTGGACCATCAATTCGCAGAAAAATACAACGACGAAGCACCACCCAAAGCGTTTGATTTTTAATTTCAATCCACGTGAAGTCACGACAAACAAGCTGATCCATGCTATGGATCAAAGCAGAAGCGAGCCTTTGGACGACTTCCGCACAGAGGATGCGGCAAATAATGCGAAGAAGGAAAAGCTAAAGTGGAAACAACGGGTGGAGGCGAAAACGTGCGCACCACATAAGTATCAACTAAACGACCTGGTTATGATAGATTACGTAGCAGAGCAAACGGGTTTCTCTCACATAAGTTGGATCCAGCGTTCAAGGGGCCATATATGGTGACCAAGGTTATCGGTCATGACCGTTATTTGGTTGAGGACTTGCCGGATTCACGACGGAAACAAAAGCGATACACCGGAGTCTTATCCGCCGATCATTTGAAACCACAATGTGTCCTTACCGATCCGGATGACGCTTTCGAAGGGGTGCATGAAGAAGACGACTCGTCCGAGGCGGACGAAATGTCAAAAGTGGCCGAGCTGTAAGAGTTGATACCCGAACGATGCCGAGTGAACGAGAGAGCGGCATAAAAGCGGCAGTGAGTGATAGTGAAGACGTGTTCGCGCATCATTTCAAATTGTCTTGTATTGAATTCTCTGTTTTTGTTGTTTTGTTAAAGAAGAGTATATGTTATTTTTTCTTTTATTAATTAAAGTTCTTTATATTAAATTTCAATCAAACGCTTTAAAAGTTATTCAACACTCGGGTATTCCTTAAACATGTAAAATGAGTGCTACAAAAAATAAATTAAAAGTTAAGAAAAAAAAAAAAATCATTTATAAACATGACGAATAGATCATTGAGAAACCCCTGTTGAACTTTTTTAAGCGCTGAAAGCTTATCAGCAGCACAAACCCCTTCCCTTCTACCGTTTATTTTTTTTAAACTTTTCGTTTTTATTGTATCTTCCTTTAATAGAAACTAACAATAAGTATTCAAATCTTAATTCCAAATAAATTTTAGCTACTTATAACGCATATAAAGAATAAAGTAGTATTTCGATACGACGGGCCTCAATTCAAGAGATGAGCTGCTGATGAATTTCAGCCTCTCGAAGTGAGGGCGATACGCGCTTGAGGTGTACTTTTCGACGGGTGGCGATTGCCGCAGCTGGACAATCGTTGTCGCTAAGTAATCGGTCTCGCGGGCTAACAATTCAAATTTAGAATGATACTTCATGTAAAAAAAATTTTATAACCTAACAAAAATTGTAACTAACTCAAAAACTTAATTTTGTAATAAAAATTCTCAGATGAAATTCAAAAGAACAAAAAATGTCTTACAACTTTCTTCTTACTTTTCGCCTTAGTGCCGACCACCAAGTGTTCCTTTTAGGTACTTTATTTTGAGGTGGTGATTATCCGTTTGTCACGTCCGTGTCTTAACTATTCCCCCAACCCCCTATTAATCGTCTATTGCCTGTGGCACATTCTACTCCAAACGATTAGTGTAGAAGCTGCCTCAGTGCATTATTTGGAATTTAAATAAAAAAACTAAAAGAACACCTCACGCATAAAGCCGCTGATGCCACAGCTTTTTCGGTAGCGTTTTCTTTCTTCTCACTCCCTTTGTTCACTTCTATACTTTAAAGTTCAATTCGATTTAAGCCTCAGCTCTTTTACACAAAGCCATTGTTAATAATTGTGCTAGTTGGTTTTGTGGTAGCGGTTTGGCGGTTCGACACGGTGGCTTCTTCCTCGACTAGTTCGCCGTTGGCGTGGGTTGTTGCCACTCCGCACACCATCCTAACATTATTTAACAAATTTTTCGTGTCGATGTGTGGGTACAGATAAGACGAGAGGAAAAAGAAAAGAGTTGAGGAGGCAGAAATAGAAAGAGGTGATACAAGAAAAAAACCCAGTCATGATGAAAGTAAGAAAATGAGGCAATTTTAAATAAGGAAAAGAATACAAGAAAGAAAAAGAAAGGCCTATAAAATATCTCTGTCCGATCTATCAAACATACTCCAATGAATCCCCTTAATACCTCACTCCGCCAACATGTCTCTGTCCTTAGTCTGGAGCAAGCCCTCCCACTGCGAAATCTTGCAGCCGTGAGTGTACTGTGGCTCCTTCTTACTTTTTAGTACACTCCCCATATTCAGTCGGTTCGTCCGTTTACGTCGGCGTACGTTGGTCGAAAGTCGTCATCACTCACCTCACATAAAATTTCCTATTGGGTTGATGGTACGGCACTAAAGCGAATGCAATGCGCTCAGCCTACCATTTCTACTTGATAGACGTTGCCAGCAAAAGAAAAAAGAAAACCAAATGTGCCGGTGCAGGAAACAGTGTTCACATCACCCCATTGCTACCGGTCGAATAAAAATAATAAGGAAGTTTTGTTTTTGTTATGTTTATTAACTGTGTTTTGTGCTCACGCAATTCGTTTCCTTTTGAAAAATTACAGTTACATTCGTTTTTTTTTTTATAATTAATTTTTGCACTAGAAAAATAATAAATATGTTCATAAGAGTGTGTAAAAATAAATCAAAATTTGAGAAGAAAAAAAACTGCTATGGAGAATCAGGTAAGTAACAAAAAAAAATTTTTATCAAAACGGGGAAAAGGCAAAAAAAAAAAAAAAATTAAATCTTTAAATTAAACTTTAAAGACTCCATTGCTTAAGTACCACGTTAGAATCCCATGAACAGAAGGAGGTAGGAGAGATTTTACTTTATTAGTAAGTCCTTCGTGCCAAACCTTATCAAATGCCTGAGCAACATCCAAAAAGACAGCAGAACAGTATTCTTTATAATCAAAAGCTTTTCGTTTTTCATTCGTTCTACGAATAACTTGCTCTATATTACCATGATTTTTACGGAAACCGAACTGATGATTTGGAATAATATTATTTTCTGATATAAATGGAGTCAATTACAAGAGCAGTGCTTTTTCAAAAAGTTTTGAAACGCATGGAAGTGGTCGGAAGAGTGATCGAAGACTATTTTGACTATAACTCGTGATCTATCTACTCCTTTCACAATGGCAAAATCAATGAGATATGGGATTTTTGTTTGATCAGAGGGCCAGTCTGTTGGTTGTCCTGGTGATAAAAAGTCTAGCCTACCCATGCTGTTTGTAAGAGTATGATACAATATTCTTCCTTTTGGACTTAGAGGTCGAGACCCCCAGTCCGTATGTTTTGAAATCTCCAGCTGCTAGGAGTTTGCTGCCTAGAGTATCTAAGAAATTCTTAAAGTGTTTTTTTAGTGTAACCAAGAAGCGAGTAGGACAGTAGACAGAAGATAAAGTCAAATTACTACAATGATTTTGTATAGAAATGTTGCCGTTAAGAAATATGAGGCAAATGACTCAAGTAAAAAGTGTTTAATTCTGCATCGAACTAGAATCGCTGTTCCACCATGCGCCTTTCCATCAAAAATTGTTTTTATTAGTTAAGTGTGTCTCTAGAAGCATGACATCGATAGAATTACTCGAGAGCAAATAAGTTAATTCCGTTTTGTGTTGGCGAACGCCGTTTGCATTCCATGAACATATGATGAGCGTGTTCATTTTTTAAAAATGAGTATTTGGAGCATCTGATTTTGTGCTCAGACTAGCTCTTGAAGTGTGTTCTGCATAGATGTCATAAATTGGGTCATGCATGGTGTCAAACTGAAAATCATGTTTTCTAAATTGTTGCTATGGGGCTGATATGGATTTTGAGTGTTGGTTGTACCTATCTTTGGTTCACTGGTATAGGACACACCTGGTTTAGCTGAAGAACTTTTAGTAGCTATTTTGTTAGCAGGAGCCTAAAGGAAAACAATTTTATTTTTAGGATTACGTGCAGTTTGCTATTGATGCAATAAACGGCTTTTTAGTTCCTTAGAAATAGGACAGCCTCTGCAATCTGCGGTATGGTCACCCCCGCCGTTGCTACACTTCCTTATATTTTCCTCTTTGCTTCCTTTAATGGTACAGTTGGTGTGGTACAGATCACACGTAGGTTGAAATAAGACTTTGTATGTTCATACAAAAATATTCCTGTGGGGGAAAGCGATTAATGGTAGTTACGGACTGTAACGCAGTGGTAACAACAAAGGCAACGACAACTCTTTTGCCACGGGTGGCACGCTGGTGGCTGAAGCTTCAGGAATTCGACGTTCGGTATAAACATCGAAAAGGCTCCCGGATGGTTCATGTCGATGCATTGAGCCGTGTCCCAGCAATGTCAACGGTGGTGAACATGAAAACGGTAGCAGACAGGGTGCTGACTGTGTTTGCATACGACGAAGATTGAGTGGCATCAATGCAGTGTCAGGATGAAAGGTTAAGAGATATTGTTGAAATACTCAACGGAAAGGAAGCGCCCGATGAACGGCAAATTAAGACCGATTACGTCATTCAAACTGGAAGATTGTATCGTAAAACAGGTGATGGAAACAGGCTAGTGGTTCCCAGAGGGGCATATTGGAGGATAGCTTGCCACGACCAAATTGGACACTTTGGAGTCCAGAAAACGCTGGAGCGAATATCAAAGTATTTCTGGTTCCCTCGAATGCGGCGATTTTTGAAGAAGTACATCGCGGCATGTCCGGAGTGTATTTTAAATAAGGTGAGAGGAGAAAAGAAGGAAATGGAACTGCATATCGATGAATCACTTCCAGTTCCGTTTCGAGTGATCCACCTAGATCATCTTGGTCCTTTTGAACGAAGTAAGCGTGGAAATAGCTATATCCTGGTGATAGTTTGCGCATTTAGCAAGCATGTGACATTGAGGGCACTTCGCAACACTAAAACCGGCCCAGTTGTCTCAACGCTTCGAGAATTTTTTATGATATATGGATTGCCGGTAACTATAGTCACCGATAGAGGAACGGCCTTTACGTCCAAAATGTTTAGCGAATTCATCGAGAGTTATGAATCCAGCATGTGAAAACGGCGGTAAGAACACCGCGAGCTAATGGGCAGGCAGAGCGCATAAAACGAACGGTATTGGCGCGCTGAAGTGTTCATCAGCAACGATGAAGGAATGGGACGAAGCTTTGCCGAATCTGCAGTGGACCATCAATTCGCAGAAAAATACAACGACGAAGCACCACCCAAAGCGTTTGATTTTTAATTTCAATCCACGTGAAGTCACGACAAACAAGCTGATCCATGCTATGGATCAAAGCAGAAGCGAGCCTTGGACGACTTCCGCACAGAGGATGCGGCAAACAATGCGAAGAAGGAAAAGCTAAAGTGGAAACAACGGGTGGAGGCGAAAACGTGCGCACCACATAAGTATCAACTAAACGACCTGGTTATGATAGATTACGTAGCAGAGCAAACGGGTTTGTCACATAAGTTGGATCCAGCGTTCAAGGGGCCATATATGGTGACCAAGGTTATCGGTCATGACCGTTATTTGGTTGAGGACTTGCCGGATTCACGACGGAAACAAAAGCGATACACCGGAGTCTTATCCGCCGATCATTTGAAACCACAATGTGTCCTTACCGATCCGGATGACGCTTTCGAAGGGGTGCATGAAGAAGACGACTCGTCCGAGGCGGACGAAATGTCAAAAGTGGCCGAGCTGTAAGAGTTGATACCCGAACGATGCCGAGTGAACGAGAGAGCGGCATAAAAGCGGCAGTGAGTGATAGTGAAGACGTGTTCGCGCATCATTTCAAATTGTCTTGTATTGAATTCTCTGTTTTTTTGTTGTTTTGTTAAAGAAGAGTATATGTTATTTTTTTTTTTATTAATTAAAGTTCTTTATATTAAATTTCAATCAAACGCTTTAAAAGTTATTCAACACTCGGGTATTCCTTAAACATGTAAAATGAGTGCTACAAAAAATAAATTAAAAGTTAAGAAAAAAAAAAAAATCATTTATAAACATGACGAATAGATCATTGAGAAACCCCTGTTGGAACTTTTTTAAGCGCTGAAAGCTTATCAGCAGCACAAACCCCTTCCCTTCTACCGTTTATTTTTTTTAAACTTTTCGTTTTTATTGTATCTTCCTTTAAATAGAAACTAACAATAAGTATTCAAATCTTAATTCCAAATAAATTTTAGCTACTTATAACGCATATAAAGAATAAAGTAGTATTTCGATACGACGGGCCTCAATTCAAGAGATGAGCTGCTGATGAATTTCAGCCTCTCGAAGTGAGGGCGATACGCGCTTGAGGTGTACTTTTCGACGGGTGGCGATTGCCGCAGCTGGACAATCGTTGTCGCTAAGTAATCGGTCTCGCGGGTTGGCATCGACCGCTTGTATATGCGGACCCGGAAATACCTTGCGGCACGGCTGCTCCTATTTCTATATTTTGGGTAACGTGGTCTTTAAATTAAACTTTAAAGACTCCATTGCTTAAGTACCACGTTAGAATCCCATGAACAGAAGGAGGTAGGAGAGATTTTACTTTATTAGTAAGTCCTTCGTGCCAAACCTTATCAAATGCCTGAGCAACATCCAAAAGACAGCAGAACAGTATTCTTTATAATCAAAAGCTTTTCGTTTTTCATTCGTTCTACGAATAACTTGCTCTATATTACCATGATTTTTACGGAAACCGAACTGATGATTTGGAATAATATTATTTTCTGATATAAATGGAGTCAATTACAAGAGCAGTGCTTTTTCAAAAATTTGAAACGCATGGAAGTGGTCGGAAGAGTGATCGAAGACTATTTTGACTATAACTCGTGATCTATCTACTCCTTTCACAATGGCAAAATCAATGAGATATGGGATTTTTGTTTGATCAGAGGGCCAGTCTGTTGGTTGTCCTGGTGATAAAAAGTCTAGCCTACCCATGCTGTTTGTAAGAGTATGATACAATATTCTTCCTTTTGGACTTAGAGGTCGAGACCCCCAGTCCGTATGTTTTGAAATCTCCAGCTGCTAGGAGTTTGCTGCCTAGAGTATCTAAGAAATTCTTAAAGTGTTTTTTTTTAGTGTAACCAAAGCGAGTAGGACAGTAGACAGAAGATAAAGTCAAATTACTACAATGATTTTGTATAGAAATGTTGCCGTTAAGAAATATGAGGCAAATGACTCAAGTAAAAAGTGTTTAATTCTGCATCGAACTAGAATCGCTGTTCCACCATGCGCCTTTCCATCAAAAATTGTTTTTATTAGTTAAGTGTGTCTCTAGAAGCATGACATCGATAGAATTACTCGAGAGCAAATAAGTTAATTTCGTTTTGTGTTGGCGAACGCCGTTTGCATTCCATGAACATATGATGAGCGTGTTCATTTTTTAAAAATGAGTATCTTCTCTGGAGCATCTGATTTTGTGCTCAGACTAGCTCTTGAAGTGTGTTCTGCATAGATGTCATAAATAGGGTCATGCATGGTGTCAAACTGAAAATCATGTTTTCTAAATTGTTGCTATGGGGCTGATATGGATTTTGAGTGTTGGTTGTACCTATCTTTGGTTCACTGGTATAGGACACACCTGGTTTAGCTGAAGAACTTTTAGTAGCTATTTTGTTAGCAGGAGCCTAAAGGAAAACAATTTTATTTTGAGGATTACGTGCAGTTTGCTATTGATGCAATAAACGGCTTTTTAGTTCCTTAGAAATAGGACAGCCTCTGCAATCTGCGGTATGGTCACCCCCGCCGTTGCTACACTTCCTTATATTTTCCTCTTTGCTTCCTTTAATGGTACAGTTGGTGTGGTACAGATCACACGTAGGTTGAAATAAGACTTTGTATGTTCATACTCCTGCTAGTTAGTACATTGGATGTGAGCGTTTCTAGCATAAGGCTCACTTATAGACGCGACGTGTGCGTAAGGAGCTTTTGCTTGGCATGCGTACGTTTGCAAGAACGTAAGTCGACTTAGAAGCTGATCTTTGAAAAGCACCAGTTTCAAAGCTTATATCGGTTCGTGTCTAGGGTGCTACTTATGTCTGGCGTTTGCGGAAAAGAAAAGAAGAAGAAAAAGCTATAAACTTAAGGTAAAAGGGAATGTAGAACTAAATGACGGATCAATAAGGCAAAAACAAAGCGCTTTTAATTGTCTTTTAATTGTCAAAATAATAATATTATACTTTCTTTGAGAGCAAGCGGCGTCAATCTTCCAATCCCAGGTATAGCTGCTGCACTCCGACTTCCGTTCCGGGCTGCTTCAGGACCGATCCGACTATAAACTTTATGTATTTTAAATAAATTACGCGACCGCACACGAAAATTCGTTTTCCGATCAACAGTGTTGTAAACACCTTCTACCGTTAAGGTAGGATTTCATTAATCTTGCAGCACTGCTCCCAAATCCGAAGTAAGGGATAAGTTTTTGAATGAGAGGGAGTGACTGATAGTATCGAAAGCTTTTGAGAAGTCTAAGAAAGTGAAAACTGTAGTTTCTCCACGTTCAAAAGCAGGACGAACGTCTTCAAAAACTTTCAGTATAGCAGTAGCGCAGCTGTGGTTTTGAAGAAAACCAGATTGGCTTTCAGACAGAAGCTTGTGCCTTGCAATATGCTCACAAATTTGCAAAGTAAAACATTTTGCAAACACCTTGGAAAGTCCAGAAAGTATGCTTATGGGGCGGTAATCTTTACCAGTCTTACGTGAAGCATTTTGGCCACTGGAATAACATAAGACACTTTCCAGCTATCCCGGAACGAAGAGGTGGTTATGCAAAAGTTCAATAAGTGAGTTAGTGGTGACACAATAAAAGGCAGTAATAGTATGACAAATTGCAGGCTTATGTTGTCGTCAGTGACAGCATTCGATTTAATGAACATTATCGCACATTTGCAACTTGAGTTTCAAAACAGCAACAGAAAACAAAACTGACATCAGGCGTTACTTTCAGGTTGTCACCTCTTTTTTTGACCTCTTTTGTAAACCAAGGCTGTGGGCATGCGACGGATTTAGGTACAACTGGAACATGCCTGTTGTAAAAGCTTAAAAGGTGCCAAGAGATGAAGTGAAGCTTCTCATGAACAGTGGCAAAATACCAACAATCATTCCAAGGGATTGCGCTGGCCCAACTAAGAAGCGAGCTAATGTTGATTTGATTGAAATCATGGCAAGAGAAAGTGGCTTGCGTGAGTATGCTTTCAAATTTTATATCATACGATATGAAGAGCAAATCATGAGCCGATATACCAGGCAGTGATAGTTGTTCATAATGAAGAACACTATTGACATCAGATACACACAACAGGTCCAGAAGGATTGGTCTATGATTAGGGGAAAACGCGTGGGGAAATTATTTAGAATACTTATTCGTAACGTATTTATTAAACTAAGCAACCTATCTGTTGGATCAACTTTGTAAATCCAAACTATAAATTTAAGTTTTTTCTCTAATCACAATATCATATTAAATATGATTCTAAATTGTAATAATGTTGCAAAAACTTTAGAATTTTAGACAGAGTTGAAGAAACAGAGAAGAATAGATATTTTCGATACAAGTGTCGAAATGAAGATTTTTTTTGCACGAGTGGTAAATGTTGTAAAACGAGGCGCAGCCGAATTGTTTTTCATGTTTGTTTTATTTACAAAAATATTTGGAATATATAAAGATAGATTTTATTTTTTGATTTCGGAGCACCAACGCTCTTTGCAACAACTATATAATGGCAACTCTTATTACTGACACGAAAAACCATTTTTCCATGCAATACTAGTCGGAGCTTATACGAAGCTCTACCCCCTTTGCACTAGTTCTTTAGTTTTGGTGAAAGCACTAGTTGCATCCGGGCAATAAACCTCACGCTTCCTAGAGGGTAATAAGCATTGAGCTCTGCTGTGTTGAAAGTCAGATTGTAATGTCGATGTGTGAGTTCATATATACACAAATCGTGGTGAAAGTCAGTTTATTTTATGTGAATGTGTTAGCTGTGGGCAAAGTCAGATTGTGAATGGGCAAAGTCGGTTTTATACAAGCTCCCCTCACCCGTCTTAGTGATTTTGGGAAGTGTCGCTTGTAGTATTGTATGTTGCACACCTTGCCTTGTATTTTTTGAAATGCGTGCGTTTTGAAATTTATTATTTCACGCTTTGGAATTCATTACAAACCCTGGTAGTATGCCATGCTTTTTATTTTTTTTTAAATTTTTTTTTTATACTTTCTCAAATCTAGTGTCATAATATGCTTCATTATGATTTTAAAATCGACATCATAATAGGCCTATTATGATGTCGAATTGCATAAAAACTATTTTGAAGTTTTTCCCTTGAATTATTATAATAAAAGGATTCTCTCAAAATTTTCTGGTTTCATTTAAATTCCTGTCAGGATCGTCAATTCCACTTTTAGTAAAAGGAATCTCTCGAAGTCCTTTTTGGTTTCAATATTCTTCAAAATATTTCTTCTAATATAATTGGAATTGCTGTATTATTAGATGTTTCTGCTAAGCTTATTACCGGATCTAAATAACCTGTCCGATAGGCAATTTCGGCAGTTTAAAATAAAAGCAATGGTCATGGTGGAAGAGTTATTAAACGAAGGGCAAGAGGGTTCGAGTCAGCGTTTTGTTCAGCCACTAAAATCAAATTCTTGCAGTTTTGCAAGTACGCCCTCTCCTTTTGCAAGAGATCCACCCACCCCCACATCTGTCATATACACCACAATGCCAGACAACTCCATAATATACACCGCAACGCCAGATTCATTGGAAGTTAATTCATCTCACGACAATAGTAACTCCAATACGTGGGATGAAATTTTTAATTCCCAATAATTTTATTTCTTATGCTTACTTTTAAATTGGCAAATAAAGGAATGTTACTTACCTGAGTGTGATCATAACCCTTTCCTCTGGACTAATGCATTCGCGCATGTTAGTATTTTTTTTCTGAATTAAAGGCTTTACTATCATCACCAGCTCTTTAAAAGTATATTTCGACATTCTGTAAAATGCATGAAATTTTACATCGTCTTCCGCTAATGCCTCTGCTGCAATAAATAATCTTCTGTCCGAATTTTTTTTGTATGTACGGGTGCACCCAATACTTTCTTTAATTTTTTTTTCCGGTTCCGAAGATAGGCTAACAAAATTAATTCGTCTTCATCGCTCGACATCTTTACGCGTTGTGTTTTGACGATAACATGCTGCGTAGTATGTGAATCAATAGCCGTATCGTAATCGCATCTCTGCGGCAAATGTATGATCTGCCGATGAAGAGACGATGACGATACGACCCGTGTGCGGACGGCCTTAGTCTTTCAGAGAACGAAGCAGTTAAAAAACAAAAACATTTTTCATTAATTTAAAAAACGCTATGAAAAACTAAATTGTTCAAAGGATTTACTTTTTGAACGTTGCGCAAAATGGTTAGAAGGCAGTTTAGTTTATGAAAAAAAAAAATGTTAATATTCTTAAAAAAGAACCGAGGAGACCATCGAAACCTTTGCAAGAATGTAGTAAACGCTCCAAAAGGCGTAAGCTTCAAAAGCTAAATACAGATGTTGGAAAGGAAATGTAAAAAATGCCTATTTTACATCAAGTAAGGTGGGAAGGTTCGTTTTCCAAAGCAAATCTCCTATATGAAACTGGGAGTCAAGTAATAATTTGAAAAAATCTTCCGCAAAAAAAGAATTGCCCCTTGCACAAAAGTTTAGTAATGAGGAAGCTCTAGCTTTGTTTATCGATTTTAAAGCTTTCAAAACATCAATACAATCGATTGAGAATCACAGCTTTGGAAAAGGGAGTCGATTTGTATCCTTCTTACCATGATATATTGAGTGCAAAAAAGGCATGCTATCCATTTGAAGGTGATATTCTTATAAATTCAAAGTCTGCAGAAGTGAAACTACAGTCACTTTTAGACCACACAGCAGCTACAAGATTGTTTTTCTTCTTTTGAAGATGCTGTTTCTAGCGAAATTCCGGAGAATGGTGAAAGTCGTTTTAATATGCAAATGGGGATGTGATGGTTCTTCAGGACAAAAAGAATACAAGCAAGTGATTGAAGACAATGTTAGAGATTGTGAGAACGTTTGAGAGTGTTACAAAATGAAGGTTACATTGACATTTGGAAAAATTCAACTCCTTGTTCCACCAAACTCTGTAGACCTATCAAGTTCGAATTTCATAAAGAAACAAAAGAGTTTATTCAATCTGAAGTTGATTCAATAAAAAGGCAAATTTGTGATTTGAAACCAACAGAAATTATTGCAGGCGATCGTATTTTAAAGTCAAATATGAGCTTTTTCTAACAATGATTGATGGAAAGGTGTGCCAATCAATTACCAAAACAAAATCATCTTCCTCATGTGTTGTATGCCAACAGCTTCCAAGTCTGCTAAATCAAACTCCTGATCCAAAATCGACTAATGTGGAAAGCTTAGAATTTGGTTTAACACCTCTTCATTCGAAAATTCGTTTAATGGAGTTTGTTTTAAAAATAGCTTACGATTTAGAATTCGGCAAGAGCGAAACTGTTAGGCAAAATGGCAACAAAGAAAAAAGATTAAGTGCTAAAAGACGAATACAGGAAGGTTTTAAGAAAAAAGGCCTTATAATTGATCAGCCAAAGCAAGGTGATGGTAATTCAAAGACGGCAATACAGCTAGGCGCTTTTTCGAGAATCCTTTATTAACGCAGAAATAACTGGTGTTCATTTTGAAATTATTAAGAGATTCAGAACTATATCTGAAGTTATTTCCTGCAACGAAAATGGTTGACCCAAATAAATTTGAAAGTTTTGCTCATGAAACTATAAAGATTTATACTGAAAATTATGGATGGAGAAAAATTACTCCCAGTGTACATAAAATATTTTATCATGGGAAAGAAATAATAGCAAATTACGAAAAGTACCACATTCCCATAGAGAGACTTGTCAGAGGAGGCCCAAGAACGAAGAAATAAGGAATACAATATTTTCGAGAGCATAATACCCGAAAATGTCTCGTGAAGGTACAAACGAGGATTTGTTCCACATGATGCTCTGCTCATCTGATCCATACATCTCAAGTCTTCGTTATCAATGGAAAGTTTCAAAACAGCAATTAAGCGATGAAGTACAAAAATCTCCTACTATATAGAAACATTTTGCTATACAATGGGGATATTTTGCCCTACGTTTCAAGATTGAAATGTTTAACCCAGTGATTCTTGTTTCTATGCCTCTACAGAGGGTATATTGCACTTGTTTGTCCTATTGTTACGTTCATAACTAATCCGAAAAAGATCATACAAAATTTATACAGAAATATACCAGCATTATCAGGAATCCGCACGCACTTTAATTTTAACGTCTTGTGAAAGTATATTTTATATCTAATTTAAGTATATATTTATATCTAATTTAAACTCCTTTCAGAGGCTCCTAAGTGGTGAAAGTGTGTGTCTCGGTGGTAAAACTATTCCTATATAGCCATTTTTTTTTATTTCTTCTTCAAAGTAAAAAACATTTTTCATCAATTTTGTTGGTTCACATTTATAAAATCAACTTAATTCCGAACAATTTTTATTTTTAAATTTTATAGTTATTTCATCCAAACTTTAGCTTATGCAATCTTTCTAAGAATATATCCAACAAAACTACAGGATCTAAGCTTTGCAACAAAAAAAAATTATTGAATTATGTCAACGCAGTCAAAAGTTACAGATTTTTGACCGACCGCATCTCGGTCTGAACCACTGTGCGGCGATGAATTTGAAGACGAATAATGATCTACTTCGGTCACTGGAAAATCTATCAGGGAACACATCTAACACAAAGGGCGATGTCGGTAATAAACCAACCGATGGTCATCAAGCAAAACCGATGGTAAGGAGAAGAAACTCATCAAATGTTACAACTGCAACCAATTTGGGCATATTCTCGGTAAAGTGCCCAAAGCCTCTAAAACGACCCAAATGTGCAAAATGCAACAAACAAAGTTGTCACGAGGCGAAGGACTGTCGTAAAGGTGCAATGGTTTCTACGGTTTGCGAGAAACAGGAAGAATATATCAACCGATGATCAAGAAAATGGTTAAATTTTGACCATGACCACATTTCGCGAAATTCGCAAAAATTGATTATCACTATTTTGAATTGAGTATTTCGCAGCTAAACAAAATGGCCTCTAACGGTTAAAATTTGGTCAAGACCACCATTCGCGAAATTCGCGAAAATTTGATTTTCACTATTTTGAATTGAGTATTTCGCAGCTTAACAAAATGCCCTCTAAGGGTTAAAATTTTATCAAGACCACCATTCGCGAAATTCGCAAAAATTTGATTTTCACTATTTTGAATTGAGTATTTCGCTGCTAGACAAAATGTCCTCTAACGGTTAAAACTTGACCATGCTCACCATCCGCGAAAATTTTGTGCTTAATAATAATCTCGAGTTTTAGAAGCTAAATCGAAGAACAGATAAGGTATAAATAGATATCCACTCTAGAACAACGAAAACGGCAGGAATTTTTGTTAAGGTAATGTTTTAACATATTTCAGGCTGAGGAAAAGGTATGTGTGCAATCGGCTTAGCCGATGTAAACTTCTTTACTTGTTTTTTTTACGATTTTCGAATGAAAATGATTTTCGCCGTTCACCAAACACGAACCTGTATTGTGAGAATATTTGCTAGACATCCATAGAGGTGGTTGGCGTGTATCTAAACATTGATATTTCAGCTGGTGAAAGGTTTCTTACTTCGGCATTGTTTTCAGGCTTTCCATCAAATATAACGTATATCTCTTATATTTTTAAGAGTTTGGAACCCAATATCCGGGGCAAGAAAGGCATTAAACTTATTTTCGAATTCCTTACGTCGAAGATGGCTTATTTTAAACTGAACAGTTGCAATAATTTGAATACTTTGGCTAAGTTCTAAGCCTTGCGTCTCTAGTTTCGTTATTGCATGGACAATGCTATTAAATTTTGTTTTAATATACAGTAGTTTCTTTTTGTATGGAACAAATTTTGATAAAAGGAACTTGGTTTTTATCAAAAATTTAACACCCCTTTTTTTCAAATATCGCTAGTTTATATAAGAAAAAATTTTCTTATAAACGGGTTCTTATATAAGCAAAAACCGGATATAAAAATGCTTTTGCAAAAGTTGCTTTTGATCTTCCATCAAATTGTGTAAACCAAAATTATCTTTCCAATCATTTTCAATAAATGCGTGGGTTGGAATCACGGTTGCCACTCACTTCATGTTTTTTGTACCAAATCTGTCTAAAAAGGTACAAAAAATTATACGTAGTTGGTTTTTAGTCAAACGTAATGACAGAGTAGGTCTAAACAATGACCAATATAAAAGGGCACATTTTGTGTTCAATGTTTTTGGAGTTGCCAGATGGATAAAAATTTTTATTTGGTCTGTATTTACATTAAATTTACGAAACCCATGACCAGAATTACTAAAATATACTTATTTTATGAATATTTAACAAGAAATGCATGCTCTGACATAAATAGAAAAATTATGCAAACCCATATGTTTTATGCTCAAGCATATTTTTTCCAGCTCTAGTTATCAGTTCTCTTTGGTTTTCGAATGAAGCAATTTGCAATTACAGCGGACATAAAGGAAATGTTCCATCAAGTCCGTATTCGAGAAGAGGACCAGAATGCGCAGCGCCTTCTTTGGCGTGACAACTGCAGAAGCAAGAATCCAGATGTCTACGTCATGCAAGTGATGACTTTTGGAGCTGCTTGTTCGCCATCATCAGCACAGTATGTCAAGAATATAAACGCTCTTAATTATCTCGATACCTTTCCCAAAGCAGAAGATTCAATTTTTCATCATCATTATGTTGATGATCTTTTGGAGAGTGCAGATACTGAAGATGATATTTTATTGCTGGCAAAACAAGTCCAATTCATTCACATGCAGGGACGTTTTCTTATTCGTAATTGGAAGTCCAACTCACGAGCTATTATGAAAGAGTTTGGTGAGTACCGAAATCAACCAAACGATATTTTTATTAGAGAATCAAAACCAGAAATGACGACTGAAAAGGTCTTGGGTATGTGGTGGTCCACTTCATCTGACAACTTCACATTTTCGCTCAAGTTGAATCGTCAAAACAAAGACGTGTTGAGTGGAAAAATTAAACCCACAAAGAGGGACGTCTTAAAAATATTAATGTCATTTTTGATCCATTTGGGTTTCTGTCTCCATTTATTTGCTTTTTAAAAGTCCTGCTCCAGGAGGTTTGGAGAACAACTGAATGTTGGGACGATGTGGTAAATGACACTATATTTAAAAAGTGGTTAGCATGGGTAAAAGTACTGCCAACTATTGAGAATGTTCAAATACCAAGGTGGTATGGTATTCAGCTAGGCTCTTGTATTCAATTGCACATTTTCGTTGATGCCAGTGAAAGGGCATATTGCGCAGTGGCATATTTTAGAATCGTCTTCAGTAATAGAGTTTCTTGTTGTTTAGTAGCTGCAAAAGCTAAAGCTGCGCCAAAACAAATACTATCAATCCCTGGAATGGAATTATTGGCTGCAGTCCTGGGCGTTCGTTTGGCGAACATGATTTGTTCAATGAATCAAATTTCATTTCAAAAACGTTTCTTCTGGTCAGATTCCAACACAGTGATTGCCTGGTTACGTGCTGATCCTCGCAATTTTAAACAGTTTGTCATGTTTCGTGTTGGAGAGATTCAGGAACATACAGACTTGGCTGAGTGGAGGAACGTTCCAAGTAAGGAAAATATTTCAGACGATGCTACAAAGTGGAAAACTAAATTGGATTTTAACCTTATAAGCCGATGGTTTCGCGGACCTGAATTTTAACTACATTCCGAAGCAAATGGCCGCAAGCAGAGGTATTTCAATCAAAAGATGTTGAAGAGTTAAAACCTCATATTGTGTTTGTGCACAACAAAGACTTATTGCCATCGCTTGACATACAGTTTGAAAAGTATTCCAGTTGGAAAAGACTTTTGCGCAATGTATTTACCATGTACGTATTCTTCTACAAACTCAAACATCGTGTTCATCTCAAACGTACGGTCAATTTCGTCACACCTTCGGATTCCGAAATTTTCCAAGCAGCTGAAACATTTCTCTACAAACAAATTCAATCCTCAAGCTTCAGGGATGAAGTTATTTTATTGAAAAATAATCCAGCAAATAAAATAACTCCGAATAGTTCTCTCTACAAGTTGTCGCCGTCATTAGATAGCTCCGGAGTAATCCGAACTAATGGACGTTTAAACTGCGCACCTGTACCTGAAAACGTAAAGCATTCTATAATCTTGCCAAAGGACAACTATGGAACTCACCTTTTAATAAAACATTTATACGAACTATATCATCATATCCAACATTATACTTGCATAAGTAGATTCGACAATTATTCTATATTCCAGATTTAAAAACGCAACTGAAGAAAGTCCGAGGAAGTTGTCAAAGATGCAAAAATCAAGAAGCTAAACTTGTTGTACCTGAGATGGGGCAACTCCAATCTTGTCGTTTATCTGCCTTTGTTTGTCCATTTTCGTTTGTAGGCATTGATTATTTTGGCCCAATCGCAGTTAAAGTCGCAAGGCATCAAGAGAAACGGTGGGGAGTCGTGTTTACGTGCCTCACGATTCGTTCAGTCCATATAGAAGTTGCTAGAGAGCTGAATACAGATTGTTGTATTGTGGCTATACAAAATTTTGTTGCACGGCGCGGTGTCCTAGCTGCCATATACGTATTGTGATAATGGCACAAACTTTCATGGAGACGAAACAGAGCTGAAGAAAGCCATGAAGGATATTCAGTTTGATGAAATTTGCAAGAAATTTACTACCTCAACAACAACCTGGAATTTTAACCCACCAGCTGCACCACATATGGGAGGTTGGGAGAGAATGGTGCAAAAAATCTATAAAGAAAGTACTTCATCAAATGTTCCCTAACTTCAGTTTCAAGGATGATAGCCTCTACAATAATCTCCAAGAGTGTAAGCGCGTTATTAATTGTCGTCCTCTCACTTATGACTTGGATTCTACATCTGGTGAAGCATTAACGCGAAACCATTTCCTTCTCTGATCCTCAAACGGTGGTAAGCCTCTGGGTATTTTTAGTCAAGACGATTTGGATCTTCGTAAAAACTGGCGTCAGGTTCAGTACTTTGCTGACCAATTCTGGAAGCGATGGCTACAAGAATACCTACTCACATTAACGAAAAGAACAAAAAGGTTCAATCCGAACCGTTAGTGGAAAATGATGTTGTAATTATTATCGACCCGAATCTGCCGCGGAACACTTGGCCAAGAAAAGTGGTTGAAAAGGTCTATTTAGCAAAAGATGGCAACGTCAGAACTGCAACTGTAAGAACTACAAGCGGAATATACACCCGACCAGTATCCAAGCTCGGTAAACTAGACATTTTTCCTCTAACAAAATCTAATAATTAAAATATGGGATATTTTAATAAGGGGGACAATGTTGGATCAACTCTGTAAATCCAAACTATAAATTTAAGCTTTTTCTTTTTTCACAATATCATGTTATATAATATATGATTCTTAATTGCAATAATGTCGGAAAAACTTTGGAATTTCAGACAGAATTGAAGAAATCGAGAAGAAAAACTATTTTGAAGTTTTGACGATCATGTCTAATTACATATAATTCGCAGAGAGCACACAAATTATCTCCAAATTCAGGCCTTAACCAAGTCTCGGTCACACAAAGAAAATCAATGCTCAAATCACGTAAATTGTAATTAAAAAAGTCAAGTTTTTCTGAGTTGAAGCTGCGTGCATTAAAATGACAAAGCTGAAAACTTAAGCTGCTCTTAGTCATAAGCTTTAGAAGAGTAGTCAAAGTTGTTGTTGTTAGATTATACAACATAGGTTACAATATCAACAAATCGCGTACATTGGCTTGTTAATATAACACTGGTAGAGAAAGAGAAAGAAAGCGGTGAATGGAAGAGAGAGGTAGATATTAGAAATACGAGAAGAGTTAAAGTAAATAGATAATAACCAACATTTTGACATTCTTTAGGGTTCAAAACAAAATTCACACTCAACGTCTCCATTTGTACACCAGCAATCTTATTAATGTCATTACAGCTTTTTACGATTTTCGAATCTCCATCCATAATCAGGCTCACCAAAACCTGGCCACTTATTGAGAAATGCATAATGCATAATAGCTCTATTCGTGTTAGTGAGACATTCATGCACATAAATATAGCTATCCTGTAAGCCCAATGTTCGAGAGTTTAAGAGATCTCTTGTTCAGTTTGCAAAAACCAGCTATCGCTTTGAAGAGCTGATTTCTCTCATACGCAGTCTGTAGCTTTACGATGATTGGAGCCGAGCTTATGTTGTTTTTATTTGTCTTAATACGACATCTGAAAGCATTCCGAACCGCAGGTGGTTTTGTTCGCACAGCGCCGCAAATACGAGACACGACTGACGAGAGATCTTCAGCATCATTTTCACTGGGCACCCCGTTAATGATGAGATCAGGGGAAATAGAGCCTCCACGTCCATACCTCTGTTTCTTCACAATACAACAAACTTTCTTATTTTAAAGAAGCAACCCACAATGTCGCTTTAGATTATTATTTTGAAGCGTCTGTGGTTGCCGCCTTACGTGGAGCCGCGCCTTACGTGGTGCACTTACCTTATATGAAAAGTAATGTAGTTAGCTCATATTATTTTTATTGTTTATTAGCACAGTTGAGGCCGCAGACCACTCAATGTGGCCTCGTTGAATTAAGTATGTTCACATTCATTTCATTATCCCTTTTATGTATTTATTATTTATTTTATTATTATTATTCTATAACATAGTACTTTACCGAGATGCGGTTTTAGGCTTTATTCTTTAAGTTTTTCTTTTCGTTGGTTTTTTCCAACTGTTTTGCTTTTCATGTCATTCCATTTTTATACGCAGCGTAAGCGGGGTATTTTAGTTTTGTGCGAATCTCCTAACAGGGAGAACTAAGCTCCGGAGATATATACATATATATATAGAAATTATCAGGATCAAAAACTGAATCGATTTAGACATGTCCGTCTGTCCGTCCGTCCGTCTGTCCGTCTGTCTGTCTGTCCGTCTGTCCGTCCGTCCGTGGTCGGATCCCCTCCGAAACGGCTGGACCAATCAAGTCAAAATTTAGCACACAGGTATATCGGGTTCCGAGTATGATCCTAAGTAAAAATGGGAGATCTCCGCCCACTGCCATGCCCACAAATGAATATAATGTGTTTTCAGTAAAATGCTTGTAACTTGCGAACCACTCACCA
>CM035806.1:67777976-67788625 GCA_020466095.1 Chlorops oryzae
ATAAAAAAAGCCTGGGCTCCTTAATTGTTAAAATTGGACAAAAATTTTTCAGCTTTTGAATACCAAATTTAAAACCGTTCCACAATGTGTTTTAAAAATTTTTTGAATTTGAAAAAGGTTTTTCTGACATTAAAAAATGCAAGAAATATGTGTTGATAAATTTTAAAAAATATCATACGCCTGTTGGTACGTTACGTTGGTATGTTACATAAAAATATGTGAAATCGAACTGTCATAGAGATATCAAAGTAAAAAAATTTTTTACCTCCTGCTCATCAAGTAAAAAAATGAGGCGTAATCGTTTATCCTTTAAAACTGTGTATGTCCAAAACAGGGTTGGATCGACGGTGGCTATATCGGGTTTGCACCCCCCTTTGGGAAATTTTGATGGTTTGGATAGTTTGTGCGTATCAAAGACTTCTATCCAACAAATATAAAAAATCAGGTGTGTGATTGGATTCTCAGGAATTCATTTCCCCGGAAAAATGAAATAAATACTCGGGAATTTAAATATGTTCGAAATGTTTTAATTCGAAAATTTTATCGTATAGCCGCTCTTTTGTTTTTGACAATGTCATTTCTTTCAAAATTTCCATACATTCTTCAAAATATTGGAGGAACGAAATTTCCTTTCCCCAAAATTTGGGAAAAGGGAATCCAATCACATGCCCGAATAAAACATTTACATACTAAATTTCAAGTCACATAGATCTTAGCACATTTGAAACTGCGACCGGTGCCTTGACAGGCTAACAATCATGAAAGCGTTGGTACGTTACAGCTTTTTAATGCTATTTAAAATTAAAAATAATCCACAAATTTAATTTTTTTAACGGTATTCTTTGAACAATTTCGAATACTTAGAGGAAAAAATAAAGAGCATTTATTTCATCGACATGCTTTACTTTGACACTAACTTTGTCGCATTTAGCGTTGGTATGTTACACAAACTTTGCGGCCAAATGCAACACTGTCTGAGTCGCTTAAAATTATACTTTTCGTACTTTTGCCAGCTTAATCTAAAGCTCTTGATTGTTAACCATAATTGGGCTTAGTTATATATCAAAAAATATATACATGTTTTATTTGCTGACCTTGGAAAAATTTTCGACGTTTGACATTTTTCTTCGAATAATTTAAGCTTTTCACAAAACACGCGTGTCCACTTGCGAAAAAAGGGTGCACTATATGAATTTGACAGCAACGTATAGATTACATATCTGTTCAACTATTATTGATATTTTTTTCCAACTTTAATCGAAAAAAATTTTTTTTTCTTCTCATCGATTTCTGGGGAATTGCCCATATGTA
The DNA here is from genome assembly GCA_020466095.1 of Chlorops oryzae. Taxonomy (NCBI): domain Eukaryota; kingdom Metazoa; phylum Arthropoda; class Insecta; order Diptera; family Chloropidae; genus Chlorops; species Chlorops oryzae. The sequence goes on from CM035806.1 coordinate 67,779,288, forward strand.
GAGTACACAGCAAATAACGATTTAAGGGGAATTCAGCGATATTGCTGCAGTTGTCCTAATGGAACGAGAACTGTTGGATGTTGCGCTCACGTATCAAGCATAACTTATTACCTATCGCATGCTCGGTACCTATCGCGAATAATTCGACCTGCAGAACAATTATCAAAATTATTTTCCCAAAATAATGCAAACGTTGGAATCAACGAATTCAGCGATGATGATGACTAAGTCTCTCAGGATGAAGTCTTTTTTTAACAAAAGCAGGTAGAGATGTAAGATCAGTGTTTTGTATAAGTTAAGTTCGTTTGTTAATAGTTTTCATAGGGGTAGGTTTATATTTTATGATTTTAAGTAATATTTAGGTATAAGGTATTGTGGGATGGAAAAATATATGCAATAAAATGTGATCAGAAAACACAAAATTAAACCACAATCTTTTGTAATCCAACCACTTGCCCTCTTTTGCTACTTTAACTGCGTAGGTATACAGAAACATCTACCACTTTAGGATGAGTTGAATAATTAAGAAAATGATGTCAAAAGGAATTCTTACTGTTCTAAACAAAAAAAAAAAAATTAAACCGAACAAAAGTTACTTGTGGGGAATTTAATAGATAAAAATTATATAAGCGCGCGGATTATCGAATATTTAATTAATGTACTACATTTCGTATGAGTGATGCCTTTTGTATGGGATTTCGGACAAATGTACCACATACGCAGGTCTACCCCAGTTCTTTTTAGTTTTGTAAAAAAATGTTCTCAGTGTAAAACTTAAAAAAAAATTTTTTAGCTTCCTTGTTTTATTATCTAACATAATCTGCTTAGATCGTCTCTCTATCTCAATTGGTTGTTGAGAAATAAAATTTTGAAAAAGGCTTATAAAAACGGATTTTCAAGGATATTTCAAGGACCGTTCAAAATAAAAATCTAAAAAGTGGTCTTCACAGTGTTGTTAGATGGCGCCTATCGAAAAATCAACAAAATTTAAAAATTCCTTTCATGATGCCGCAACCCGCTAGACCCTTTCAAACTCCCAATCCGGACATTATCGCATGCATGTAATGAAAACAGCGGCCATCACCCAACAAACTTCATTAACAGATAGGGTTAGTAATGCGAGCAGCCGCAGTATGAATTTTCAACACTTCGGAAGTAGTGCAGAAGTAGTTGACTTTCCAGCTGGGTCATATGACGTTAGTAAACCTTAACCCGCTCGAAGCTGATATGAACGCTTTGAGTTAAAGTATCGGGTTAAGATCTTAACCCCTATAGTGAGAACATAGCATTAGCTACACTAATAACCAGGACTCGGATTTTGATGCATTTATAAATTTAAAGCATACTTTCTGGAGTAAAAACTTTATTCAACTCACATATCCCTGCAGAAATGAGCCGGTCAATTTCCTAGGAAGGACTGGCCGTTGACCGGTCCAAACCCTACCGGTTAAATTATGGCAGTTCGCTCCATCGAATTCGGCTATCCGGCGGTCGGTAATAAATGGGTTGGTTTAAGGGTAGCCTGTAAATGACACTTTTATCAACTTAGAAAAACATTTTTTTCATCTTTCAGAAAGCAATGATAAACATTAAATTACGCCAGCACAGTGCGAAATGTTTGAGCCACTTAACAAATTGACGTCATCAATGAGCAAACAAATGGATGCTTGTTAGGTTTTACATGTAAATAAAAACATTAAAATTCATTGCCGTATTTGTTGCCAACAAATGCAACAGAGGGAATGTAAAATCAAGTTAATGTTTGTTAAAAGAAAAGAAAACAAATGTTAGTTTACCATTTTTTCTACTTTTGAGGTTTTAAGAAACTGCTGCTGTGAAAGAAAAATAAACCAAATTTAAAACGAAAAAAAATTTTTTTTATAAAAAAAAATTTAATAATTGTTTTTTTTATTCCTTATTTGACTAGCCTAAAAACAGACAAAATTACGAAAATTGACTTAAAAAGAACTGACCTACGCACTATGGGGTATTTGACAGGAAAAGTTGGCAGAAAGTCGAATTATCGAATCTCAATATTATAGATTTCCCTTTTTTGGGTAGAATATTTATTGAACTTAATGTAATCAGCTGTTTTTTTACCTCTAAGGTACCTTTAACTAGTGACGCGTAGGTACTCGATAGCGACTACTCGACTACCACGTGTGAAGTTTTTAAATTGTGTGATTGAAGGGGAGAATTGAAAAACCATCAATTTTCGAAGAATTATCCGTGCCATTGTTATTTTTAAATGCGAAATAAATATTTAAAAGTAGAAGTTATTCCGTTACTCAAAACCCGAATATTTTGTTGCCCGACTGCGACAGAAGGAGGGTAATGTTTCTCGTGCCAGTAGGTCGCCTCCGATATTTGTGACATGCCATTATGCCAGTCTATGATAACTAGCCATTGTGCTAGCCAAAAAATGAATGGTGTGAAGTATATTTTTTGTTTGTTTGTTTTGTGCTGGAACATATCGCACCCCGTCAACTAAAGTGGCACAACTCAAAACTTTGAATCTTTTTCATAAGTCACATGTCTACCTATACAATAAGTAATACTCCATTATTGTTATTGTAAATAGCAATAAAACACCATTATGTCTTTTTTGCTGCAATGATTTGATCACTTGTTGGCATTGACAAAGAGACTCATTTTGAGTTAGTGCTGTTTTACTATTTGAAGTTAGTTAAATTTTATGTTGTGTCCTTTTAATGATTAAATTCGGTTCTTTTTGTTCAACTTTAAATCATCAAAGAGTCATCACCAAAAATAATACAGAAATAATTTGGTAAAAAAATTTATCAATAGGAACATTACGCAAAGACAATTATTTTTCTAAAAAGTGTTAAAATCAATTTTCTTCTTCGCAAAAAAGCGTTTTATTTTACAAATATTATATGTTTTATAAGCTCAAAAACAATTGTTAGTATTTTCTGAAAAAATAGAAATTTTGAGTTGTGTCTCCTTAGTTGCCGGGTTGCGATATGCAAACAATGGCGCCAAAATTCAGGTAAATGCTTTGGTGTGCACGAAATAAGTTGGAGTATGCATCATTTTAAACTTTTTACATAATATTATGTGGACCACACTGATTTTTAAGCACTGAGTAGCTACATGGGTACCAATCAGCTAATTTAAATTGCACTATTGTTGTAGAAGAACCCGCAAAAATTTGTTTTTTTTTACCCTTTTCTATGATCTCGTTCAAGCCTTACTTTTTTCGCTTATTTGAATCGAATCCATGTTAAAAAAAAATTTATAGACACGTGTTTGCTGCTATGATTCGCCAAATAAACTAACAACATACTATTGGTCACACAAATGTATTAAAGTCAGTATGAAATAACTTGATAGCTATAATACAGACTCACGCATGGCTACAATGAGAAGTTTTGTTTTAGTCGCTATAAGAATTGAATGAAACCCTTTTGTGCCTACTCTTACTTGCCACAGAGCAGTTTCTTGAACGCGCTCAGTAACAAAAATCTGATTCGGTTGCATTGAACTTATTCAAAACTCGACAGTGATTCGCAGTTTCAATCCATATAATTTGTAACCGATAAATATAGTTATGTGTGACTCCTTAAAACATAAGTTACAGAAAACCTTTTTTTTGACATCTCGGCAACTGGATTGGTTTCATGAAACTCCTTTTACGACTTTTCAGCAACTGATTTTGGTTTCAAAGCATTCTTGTGTTCTGCTCGGGAAGGGCGTTTTTAAAAAATTGCCTCCCACACCGAAAATTCAAATGAGACTATAACGAAAGTTGTCACTTATGCTTCCGTTGAGGCCATAAGCATCCTCTCCAAAAGTAAGTTTGATGGGTTCATTTTTAAGGGTACCTCCAGTACTAGGGTCTGTCACAAAAATCCCAAAACTGCCCCAAAATTGGAATTTCGAAATATTTCAATGAAACTTAGAATTTCAGAGTATATTTAAGCCTCTGATTAGAATTAAAAAAAAAAAAATCAAAGTGGGCGGTTTTCATAAAGAAATTTAAGAAAAGTCAGTATATGGTGCCCCTAATGGGCTTAAAAACCTGTTGAATATTCTTTCTTAGTGGTTCTGTTTTTTGGGCGTGGTTTAAAAATATTTCAAGCATGTTTGTCTGTGTCGGGTAGTTTATTGTCAAGCTGGCCTGACTAAAACACCCTTACTGGTTAATATTTGAAAGCAAATTCGTTTGGATGCTCCACGTAGCTCCATTAAGATTTTAACTATATTAAAAGTATAATTATTTTCTTTTACACACGTAAGAAAACTAGCCATCAAAAGCCGCAACTTTTTTTTAAATAATTTTTTTCCACTTTTACCTCGGCCAAATATTTCTATTTTATTTTCTCGAAAATGTTGAATATCTTCGGCTGTTTTCAACCCATTGCCAATATTTATTCCTCATTTGATTGGAAATTGTATATTAATACATATATTAATATTATTTCTTAAAATTTACCAATTTAAGGGAGTTATAGAGAAAAATTTAAACAAAAGGTTTAAAAGCTTAAAAATTTGGGAAAAAATTTAAAAGCTTCAGTTTTCGATTGGAAAATTACCAGGAAGGTCATATAAATCTAGAAAAGGGTTAACTTTTCTAACAAGGCCAATCTTTCAAATTCTCACTCCTTAAAAAATTTAAATCCGAAACTTATCAACGGAGTTGCACCCATTTTACTGGCAAGGTCAAAGTCGAAAAAAATGTATTTTCCTCATATCTCGTTAAAAATAATATTTGAAATAAAAAGGAAATAAGCATGCGAAATTCTACTTAAACTTAACTTTAATCCCCTCTTCGACCCGAACTATAGAAATTAAATTTTTTAAAATAAATTAAGCATAAAGCTATTTTCCGCCAACTTTTCGGGTCAAATACCTCATAGTGCTACGGTCGGCCATTTAGCGGACTAGTCCCTCTGCAATGAGGCCCATGCTAAAAAGCGCAATTGAATGCATTAGGAATGGAATTATTAGGAGACTAGTAGTGGTAACATGAGGGACTAACCGAAGGTTACAATTGGGTCAGTCCATATTTCTGCAGGGAAAGTTAATAATAAAATCGATATTAAACTTCAATATGAATTTGTTTGAAGTTTAAAAACCGGTTTGAAGTTCAACTTCGCTAAGCTTATTTGCAAAATTTTGGTAAGAAAAATGTTTCCCCATAAATTTATAAATGCAACAAAATCTGAGCCCTGCTACTTGTTAATTTAATGAGAATTTGAACTTAAATTATAACATAATATTGTACAAGAAGCAAGTAACAAAGGTAAAGTCGGTCAAGCCCAACTTCGATATACACAGCATCCCAAATATATTGACGCACTATGTTCTTCCCTTCCGTACGGAAGTTACACAAAATTAGTAATTGTGAGCTTGACAATTGGGTGGAACAAATCAACTTTTCACCTACACCTTTCATCCCTCTTGGTCGATATACTCTTCGAGCTTCTATTCCTTTATCCTGCTTATGCTGCGTATAAGAATATTCAAAATATTTGACCTACAAGTGCCACTAGGAATAAAGGAGTTAAAAATATCTTCAAGATCGCGATAGAAATGGATAGCAAAAAAAAAAGGGCAACGAATAAAGTTTAATAAATGGAAAAAAAATATAAATAAAACGATACAATTCTACACGACCATTTACCACAGAAACTCCGTTAAATGCAGCTAGTTTACAGAAATATGTCTATAAGGCATTTATTTCATATTGTCATGTTATGCTTTTTTTTGTTTGGCTTGCTAAAAAATACTTGTCAAAGCCAAGCGAGAGAAATGCCTGAAATATTTGTTTACTTATGACTTTTCATTAAGAAATTTTAAATAAAATTTGCATAAAATTAGGCGCATAGCCTGGGTAGTACTATACTGAAGTTTAAATGGTATTTTCGTTTTTTTATTTTTATTTTTAATTATTTTTTTTGGATTCCGTATGACAGTTAAATGAACGTTTCGTCGAGAGTTTTAGTTTGATAAGTTATATTTTGATGCTAGGAATTTGATGAATTTCTGTTCTTTTGAAGCCGGAGAGCAAAAAAAAAAAACTAAGAAAAATCAAAATAAATTCCAATTCGGCAAATAAATTTCATGAAATTTGATAAAAAGATACGTTTTGCGAATTTAGAGCATGAGAAATGGCTTCTGTTAATGAGTAGATTTTTGAGATTGCTCAAGGTTTTAATTTGAAATCAGCTTGTCTTTCCGACAACACTTTAAACGGAAGCAGGATAAAATAAGTATTTGCCTTTTGTGCTTCTGAGATCAACCAATAAATAATCAAAGACTTCGTGCATTTGTATAAGACAAATGTTATAAATTCGTAGAACTGTGGATTCAACTGATATCAACATAAACGAAATGAAATGGAAACTATGGAACATATAATAAATTGAATTAAAGTAAAAGATGAGTAGCAAATCTTATGAAATCAAAAACTTTCATGACTTTATCTCAGTTTAAATTATACCCTCAAAAGAGCTTCAATAGTCAATAACATTTTACTTCCATTCCAAAGCTTCGTTGGGCAATGTAGATGAGATAGAGACAGAGAGAGAGAGAGAGAGACAGAGAGAGAGAGAGAGAGAGAGACAGAGAGAGAGAGAGAGAGAGAGAGAGAGAGAGATAAAGAGAGAGAAAGAGAGAGAGAGAGAGAGAGAGAGAGAGAGAGAGAGAGGAAAAAAGTTTTTAAGAACGTTTTATCGTTGTGTCTAACATTTCAAATCAAGTCAAAGTGGTCAACATGGTCAACAAAATGCCTCAATGGCTTCATATGCAATAAAAATTGATTTTAGTACTTCGAAGAGGTCCTGTCGAAACTGAATTTGAAACAAAAGGAAGCAACAAAAGCGTTCATTTTTATTTTGTAGAAATGAACATATTTCTAGCCTAACTTTTTATTACCGATTATATGTGTGGCTCTGAAGATATGAAACTTTCTCAAAAACAAAGTAGCAAAGCAGCAAAAAAACAAAAGAAAAAACAAACAAACAAAAAAACAAGGCAAAAATCAGAATTGTCGAACAAGAAAGGTACTTGAAGTTTATTTTGAATATCAAGCCATATGCAATCGCATTATACCACGGAACAATTTATTAAAAAGCATCATTATGAAATCAAATATAAACAAGTAAGAAAGCTAAAGTCGGTCAAGTCCGACTTTGAAATACCCAGCGTTTCCACATTATTGGCGCTCTATGTTACGAAAAATCACCATTTGTGAGCGTGGCAGTGGGCGGGCCACATAAACTATTTTCCTACAACTTTCATTCACCTTAGTCAACCTATGTTGCGAATTTGAAGCTTCTACGCCTTTTACTTCGGAAGATACGAAAAATCTCTATTTGTGGGCGTGGCAGTGCGCGGGCCACATAAATTTTTTTCCTACACCGTTCATTCGCCTTGGTCAACCTATGTTGCGAATTCGAAGCTTCTACGCCTTTTACTTCACAAGTTACGAAAGACCCTTATTATTTTTTTTTTTTAAACGTTTTATTATTTATTGTATCACTCCTGTAAAGTAGGAGTCTTGCAATAAGTTTCAAAATCTTACACCTAGTTTAACAAAACTACAGATCACAAAGCATTTCCTTAATTTCGAAAAGTTTATGAGTCGCAAGTTTTTATCAATAGCGGGCCTCAGGTAACGTTAACTAGGCTTAACTGATGTGTGAAGGAGCACGCGAAATATTTCTGGTGTTTTCCTCTAGGGTAAACGATTTAAGCTCCTAGCTGCTGATTTGTTACAACCGCATATATGCATACAGGAAGCGCGTAGCTGTTTTGACGTTGATTGCATGGAGAAATGCATTGGGTGCTAGGAGCACCCGCCGAGATACCGATAAGCTAAAAGAGCTGTTTTGACGTTGGATTGCATGGAGAAATGCATTGGGTGCTAGGAGCACCCACCGAGATACCGATAAGCTAAAAGAGCTGTTTTGACGTTGGATTGCATGGAGAAATGCATTGGGTACTAGGAGCACCCACCGAGATACCGATAAGCTAAAAGAGCTGTTTTGACGTTGGATTGCATGGAGAAATGCATTGGGTACTAGGAGCACCCACCGAGATACCGATAAGCTAAAAGCGCTGTTTTGGCGTGGATTGCATGGAGAAATGCATTGGGTACTAGGAGCACCCACCGAGATACCGACCAGCTGTTTTGACGGACGTGCATGGAATGCACCAAGAAACGCGTGTCGATCTGCTAGGGAAGCAAAGTTGATGGATGTGCATGGAAAGCTCCTGCTGTAGAAGAATGATTTGAAATCGCTGGTCGATCATTCCTTTTTAATCTCGAAGAGTTCGATATGTTCGACAGTCCACGCGCAAGTGGATTTACATGAGTTCGCAATTTATTAAAATACTTTTCTTTGATTTTGGTGAACTCAGCTTTGACCAGTTCAACGTTTAACTCTCTATGAATCCGTTCATTTGAGAAAACCAAGGAGCTCCCGTTATAGTCCTTAGTATTTTGGACTGCGCTCTTTGCAGGATTTCTATATTCGAAGCGCTTGCATTCCCGTACAATTGTAACCCGTACATCCATATTGGTTTTATAACTTGATTGTACAGGAGGATCTTATACTCAAGTTTTAGAGGAGAACGGCTATTTATTAACCAGTGCAGGCTTATGGCTTTAAGTTTCATTTGGGTTCTCTTGGCTTCAATATGCTTACGCCATGTCAATCTTTTGTCCAAATGAATACCGAGATATGTGATATCTTCGCATTTGGGATGCGTACGTTATTGAGAAAAATTCCGGAGAAGCTTTTCTATTGAGCGTGAAAGTAATATGTTGGCATTTGATCTCATTTATTTTGATACGCCATTTAGAAAGCCAATTTTGTATTTTGTTGAGATGATCTTGCAGTGTAGAAGTTGCAACACTAATGTTATGTTTTACTTGGAACGTTCTATGTTTTAAATATGACTCAAAGATCGCGTGAAAATTAACGGGAAGTAGTTTTCTGATTTTGTACAACAATCCATCGTGCCAGACTTTGTCGAATGCTTGCTGCACATCTATGAATACTGCAGAGCAATACTCCCGATTTTCATAGGCAATCCTGATTTCGTTGGTAATTCGATTTACCTGTTCGATAGTACCGTGTTGTTTCCTAAACCCGAATTGATGTTTTGGAATTATATTCTGCTCTTGCAAATAAGGTGTTAATTTAGCTAAAAAAACCTTTTCGAATAGTTTTGAGAGGCAAGGGAGAAGGCTAATTGGTCTATAAGAGGATGTTTGGGTAGGTCCTTTCCTGGCTTAGGCACCATTTTAATGACCGATCGTTTCCAATCTTTTGGAAAGTAACTGAATTTAATTATTGCATTGAACA
>CM035806.1:67788725-67826225 GCA_020466095.1 Chlorops oryzae
GAGGAAATGGCTGCGCTTCAGCGCAGCGACCGGCTGAAGAGAAGTTCCGAGCTCTTTATACTTAATGCCTATTTGGACGCGAACGGGGTCGTTAGGGCGCGAGGTCGACTAGAACTTCTCCGTGACAACGAGGACCTCATAGTCTTACCAACAAGGAACCATATAACGTCCCTGGTAGTTCGCCATTATCATGAACAAAATCATCATCTATTACATGAAGCTTCTATAAACGCCATACGCACTACATTCTACATACCGAAGTTGAGAGCGGTCTACAGAGCAATTAGGAGGTCTTGTCAACGATGCAAGGTGGACGAAGCGACGCCACACCCACCACAGATGGCTCAGTTACCCAAAGCTAGACTCGGAGCATTCCAGAGGCCATTCACTTTTATCGGTATCGACTTCTTTGGTCCGTTGTTGGTAACCGTCGGAAGGCGAAGCGAAAAACGGTGGGGCGTCCTCTTCACCTGCCTCACGGTCAGAGCAGTTCACATCGAAGTCGCACACAAACTTGATGCCAGCTCTTGTATCATGTGCCTCGAAAATTTCATCGCACGCAGAGGTGTCCCCAGGGAGATATACAGCGATAACGGAACGAACTTCAAGGCAGCAGAACGAATCCTAACCGAATCTCATGCGAGTTTGGACTATTCTAGCATAGAAGCTAAGTGCGACGAAATCAAATGGCGCTTCAACCCACCATCTGCACCCCACATGGGCGGAGCGTGGGAGAGATTAGTACGTTCTGTCAAAGCTGTGTTGGCCAAAATATGCCCCAACAGCAAGTTTACTGACGAGAGCTTGCGGCACGCACTGTGCGAAGTGGAACTCATTCTGAATTCCAGGCCCCTCACCTTCGTATCTCTAGAAATGGACGACGACTGCGCGCTGACGCCGAACCACCTACTGCTGGGCTCTCCATCCGGAAAGAAACCCGACCTAAATACAAATAGCCTCCGTCAATGTTGGAAGCAAACTCAAACCTTTGCAAACGAGTTCTGGAGAAGGTGGGTGGCCGAGTATACGCCTACCATAGCCCGACGCACAAAATGGAGAGAGAAGACACGCCCACTGAAGAAAAACGACGTTGTTATCATTGCAGACGGCAACCTCCCCAGGAACTGTTGGCCCAAGGGAATAATTGAGGAGGTGACTCTTTCAAAGGACGGCCAAGTCAGGCGCGCCCTTGTCAGAAACGAGCGCGGCATACTGATGCGCCCCGCGGTCAAGTTAGCGCGGCTTGACGTCGACAACGCTGAGGAGTAAGCTGCGGCGGAGCTTGCTTACGGGGCGGAGAAATGTTGCCGCCATTCGGAGCCAAAGCGAACTTATCGGAGAAATTATCGATATGAGGGATCGAGTGAAGGCGAGATCTAACTCAGTGGAAGAGAAAAGAAAAAGGGAGAAACGTCGCGATACGAAGTTTAAGAAAAATATAGCACGGTTAAATTCTTATTTGAAATCAAGTTTCTTTTCTTGTTAAAATCTAATTTTATTAAAGCCTTCGCTTGTGAAGCATTTGTTAAGATCTTGTAAAAGATTCGTTCGCATAAATAAAGTTAGAGTAAATTTGCATAACCCAAAATTTTTCTGTGAACACGCGACGTAGATTGCTCCCGCGAAATCAGCGGTAACACCCGTTTTTTAACAAAAATTCAAAGAAAATTTGATGAATTGAATTGAGAGTTAACTGTCAAAGAGTAATGATGATAAGTAAACAACTGCAGTGTTGCCAGTAGAAAAATGTATTTTTGCGTTAAGAAAGGGGGAGGGGTTTGAGAAATCTTTTGCTTGATTACATGGCGAGTCTGATTTATACCAGACCTGTAGCAATCCAACTTCCCGCGGGGGGCAAAGAAATTTCCAAAATTTTTTTCCTTTTAATTTTCGTAATTCCTTCCACCTAAGACCAAGAATCGTGGTGGGGCAAAGCCCCTCCTAGCCCCTAGGTTGGTACGCGACTGATTTCTACTAACGTATGCTTACGTGGGGGATTAAAAATTGACATCACTGAACAACTGTGCACAATTAAAGCGGTAAGTCCAACAGCGCCTGCGCTTTTTCGATTTCACGCAGGTCACGCAAAATTGAACATTACTTTTCATAAATTGACTGCTTGCGGCAGTTGGCGCAGCACACGCGCTTTTAGACTCCTCGCTTAACTATTTCTTGGATTCCTCTTTGTTTCTCTTTATGCTTTTTCACTGATTTCTTATGTTTTTCGCTAAACCGAGTGCACACAAAAACTTTTGTGCCATTTTGCTCGTTATATAAGATACTCAATGGAACGAATTTAAATGCTCGTTAAATGCGAAACTCGCTAACGCGAATACTCGTTAAATCGGAAATCTCCTGTAATATTATTCGCCTTTAAATATGATCAAATTTCAAATTTCATCATATTATCTTGAAAAACTTCGATTTTAGAGCTGTTTTTGTGATTTTCGTAACCGACCTTAGTACTGGAGGTACCCCTAAAAATGATCCGATCGGGTCCATTCTCGAACTTGTTCTTACTCATGTCCCCGTTAGCACGCATACGAAATTTTGTCGAGATATCTCAACTCCTTCGATAAGATAACTGTATACAGACAGATGGACAGACGGACAGACAGACGGACGGACATGTCTAAATCGAATCTCCTGGTGACGCTGATCATTTCTATATACATTTTGTATGGTCTATCTCGACTGGTTCTGGGTGTTACACACAACCACACAAACGCAATATACCCTAGACACAGAGTGTGTCGGGTATAAAAATATTTTTAATGCTACCAACACCTGCCGAATCCAAAACTCTTAACGAAATTGAGACACCAAAACTAGTGTTGAACTGTGTTATGTATCAATGTTACCAATTATGGTGCCAGGGCCCAATTAGAAGGGGGGTCAGCCGTGGTAATGGCGAGAGCGCCACTGTGAGGGGCGGCAGTTCCAGTTGCTTAACTAACAGGTTGGCTGATAAGTAGGGATCGGATTTTACATATTTGAAAATTTTTTTAAAAAGTAGTGTAGAGTGTATGTAAAAAAATATTTCGAATATTTTGATTGTATGTATTTGAAAATATTTGAGTTGAATTTTTATCGGAGAACATCTTCACTTTAAGTGACAGACAGTTCAAGTTAGGAGTTTGGAGATTAAAGAGGAAATGATAGTAAAGAACAAGTTCAAGAGTTCGCTTGATCGGATCTCTAGTACTACGGTCAAAAGCATTAAAATTGCTCTAAAATCTGCATTTTTGAAGTAATTTCAAAGAAATTTGATATTTGAGTTGGCTTTACCGGCTGTAATGCTAAGTTTAACATTTGGAAAAGTGAGCGTGGCAATAGCGCGGTTTTCGAAAAAGATCGCTTACACCCACAATCCATAGGGGAATTCGATGAAAGTCGGCATATGTACCTCTATAATGCTCATAAACAAGTGGGCGTGGTATTTTACAAAAAATTTCTATATAAGATGCATATGTATGTATGCTGTGTCGCGTATTGTATTGGCGAGCTCACCTGACTATAACACTATATTTTTTATTTTTCAAAACCAGAAAATTACTTTTTTAGTTTTGTTTAGTATTAATGTTCTTTATTGTTATATACAATTAAAACCTGTTCTATGTTTTCGGCTGTAAGCCTGGTTCTGTTGTCTTGCAAGACATTTTTATATGTTGAAAAAGACCTCTCAACGTCACATGACGTAATAGGGGCAAACGAAAAATATTGCCAAAATATTTGTTGAATGGATATTGCACTTTGATCTTCTGTGGGGTTTTCGAATATCGATGCCAGCTTCAACAATTCTTGACATGTCTTGTTTTTGTTCAAGACAAAATCGAGCTTTTTCTTCGCAATCTGGCCAATTACACCTGGCACTGTACCAATGTCACGAATAAAATTTCGAACTATGCCTGTGGATTCAGTCAAATATATGCCTTTGCCTTCAAGTTTTGTGATTGTTGCTGGTATATTAAAGAAATGGTTGCGAATAAAATGGAGATGACTGTAAAGGTTTTCGTCTTTTAATGCGTTCTGGGCCTGTCGTATACACTTCGCGTCTTTTGGATTAAGTGATTCCAACACCTATGTATTACAAGAAGTAGAAAAAATATGAGGCATGTTTATTATGAAATCATTACAATAAACATATACCTCTTTAATTTTAGCAAAATTATCTGCATAAAATAGTGCTGCATTAATCCATGTGCCCCACCGCGTAATTACAGGACGTGGTGGTAGAGGTGCATTTCCGGTTATTTCTTTGTACATTGAGATGCGAGCAGGTGACTTTAAAAACACTTTTTTGGTAGCGGAAATGAAATTATCCACTGACGGGAGAGAGTCCCTAATTTCTTCTGCAACCCTATGAATTGCATGTACTAGCATGTCAAGTGCTTTAAGTTGGGATAAATTACTGTTTAGTGCTCTGCAGCTTTCACCATGTACGCTCAGCATCTGTCACCAAAAGAAGCACTTTTTCGAATTTCCACCATGCGGCCTAAATTTTAAAATGCTAGAATTCACAAATCTCGCGACTGTGGAGAAATTACCTTTTCTAGTTCTTGGGTAATGTCAAAGAAATATGTTGCTGTGGGCGAGGTGCTGCTCATTTTACCAACTACGAAGTTGGCAATGCTTCTGCCGACCTTATCAGTAGTTTCGTCGACTGATATCCAAATGTAGCTATTGCCTATTTCAGACCGAATCATTTCAATCGTGTCCATGTACACTTTTTGCAATAATTTTTTCGAATTGTAGATTCGTCTGGAATTGGCCTCTGTGTATATTTTTGAAGAAATCGCTTTTCCACACGTTGTTGTTTAACACTTTCCAGGGAGCGTTAATGGCGATCATGGCACGGCACAAATGATAGTAAAAATCACCATCGGTATTATTTTCGCCAACTTCATTAGTATTTTTCTTCTATTGTTGACTTTTGCTCTGAATTTGTTTTTGGTAGCCTTAGTTCTAATGTGTTGCTCCAACATCGATTTTTGTTTACATCCAACCTTTGAGCAACGAAAGGTAAGATTTTTCTCTCTACAATCAACAATAAAAAACAACAACTTACTATGCATTTACAAAGCTGGCAGTACACTTGTCGCCGTTTGCAATTTCTAAATATTTGCAGTTTATTAATCGCAGCCATTTCAGCATAAGGTTTTGCGTTTTAGGTATTTTAAACTATTAATAGATTCACCTAACCACAATAATTTTTTTGCTACGTTGTGAAATGTATTTTAAATAGCAAACGCCTACTGCGCTCATATTTAAAAAAAAACAAAAATATGTAAAAATATTTAGAAAATTTTTCATATTTGAAATCTGTTATATATGTAAAATATTTGAAAAAATAAAATATATTTTAAATATGTAGAATCCGATCCCTACTTATGAATGAATATATAAATAAATATCCACTTGAATTGAGTAAAAAATATTTTGCGATTCATAAAAACCTTAATGTTTATGCGAGCTTGGATTTATGGTGAAAGTGTTCCTTGTACTCCTTCATTTTTCAGGGGCCATCTCATTGATGTGAATTAAAAAAATTTTTCTTTAAAAAAAAAATTGTTTTTCGTATAGAAAAAACAGATGCAGAAGAAGAACTCTCAATCCGCCATTCGAAAGACATGGCGGAACGCAAAATCGGGCCACAAAGTCGAATTTCCTTCATTTCCTTAAAAAAAGGAAAAAATGGCTTTCAGCTCTTTCCTTATAGTTATTTTTCCTTAAATTATCCCTGTTAAAGAGTTTATTACTTATTTTTGCTCTAATAAGGTATTTAAACTTTTTTTTGCGACAGCCACCAACATGTATTGCTTACGCTTTTGCCTCAGTTTGACGGAAACAGCCGAGCATGCAACATCGAGAGCGGGCATGCGGAAATTTATAGCTTTTTCCGTCAATTTCAGCTCTTTTATGCTACTTCTAGCTTTCATTAAAACTCGTGGTGCTTCTTCGCGTTTAGAGTAGGCATATGTTCCTAGCAATTTGGAACCAAATGGAATTTTATTCTGGCCGAATAAAAATGCATTAATTAAAACTCCACTTCTTATGCTGTCAACGTTACTTTACATAATGGTCCATTTAGGTCAAAATAGGGCATACGTTTTTTTTTAGCTTTGTGTTTTTCCTTCAGAGGCATTTCGACTTAAAAGTCAAATAATCAATGCATCTCGACTTATAGGGCAGAAAGGCAACAAAACAAGTTTTTTGTTTTTTACCTAATATCGCCCTAAAAGACGAATGGACCTAATAGTCAAAATTAAGTTCAAAATTCAGTCCATATGTCTTAAAAAACTTACCTAATTTGGAATTCAAAGTTATGGCACTATAAGGGCATTTAAGAAGGACTGTTTTACCTATTTTCGACCTAAAATATTCTTTAAGGTCACATTGACTTTTAAGCCCTAACATAGGTCGAATTTAAGTAATTTCGACCTTGTAAAACTTACTTTTAAGTTAGGGAATTTTTAAGGCAGAAATTTTGTTAAAAACAGGTAAAACATAACCAAAATAGGTCGAATGGACCTAGCGCTGGTCATATTTCCTTACTTTGCTTGTTGAGGAAGCAATAAGATATGCAAATGAAATATATGAGGATGTCTATTAAAATGTTTCAATAAGATTTTCTCTATGCATTCAAAGAGTTTTCTCTATGGAACAAGCATATTATTCACATAGTTTAAGAGGCCATTTACACGTTAAGACATTTCGATATTGAAACACACTTTTTGTGGGCTTGGGACGCACGGGGATGTGGTATGGGAGCGTTTTTTTCTCTTCCCCCTGCCTCCCTTGCCATCGAAAATTTGTTTCATTATCGAAATGTCTTAACGTGTAAATAGCGTATAAGCAGATTTCTCTATAAAATCACTCCATAAGAGGATTTAATCGATTTTATATGGTCATATGTTATTTTATTGTGTGTATATTAGGAAAGGTTGACAGTGGATCGAAATCAAAAACAAACCAAAGAGACTGGATTTAGGGACCCGGCGCTGAAAGCGAAGCTGGTGAGCTCATTCAAAAGTAATCCAGATCTATCAGATATAGATCGGGCTAAAAAGTTCAAAACAACGAGTAGTACGCCACGACGGATACGTTTTGCGCTGATTTTAGAAGCTATCGTGCAATTTAATAGGGGTATTCACAAAGGCGTGTTAAAAGCGTTGGAAAGTCGGAAAATCGGAAAATTGCGACATCTTAAAAATTTTTTTAATTTTTTTTGTATCTTTCACAATTTTTTAAGCAGTTGAAATTTTCCGATTTTTCGACTTTCCTATTTTCCGACGCCTTTGTGAATACCCCTAATGTCTCAATAGGTCTGACAAACAAATTAAGATACAAGAATTTTTCTCGTTTGCTTTATAACCAAGTTTTGACCAAATTCAATGGCTGCATGTCATGGATGATGAAACATATGTGAAAATGGATTTTAGGCAATTAACAGGGCAAAAATTTTATATTGCTGCAAGTCGTGGAAGTGTTGCTTCGAAATATACATATATAAAAAAAGTTTTTTTTTGTATTAAATTTTCAGTACATTTTCATTTTAAACAAATAACTTTTTAAAAAATGGTTTTCTGAATTCTCGGCTTTTGACGTGCGCACATACGAGCCACGGCGTTTGATGTATTACTGAGGAAACAGGGCAGTTTGAAGGTATTGTAAGGAGCTAGATTTTAAAGCAAGTCCTGTCTTAGATTTAAGGATCATTAAATAAAAGAGGAGATAAAATCTAACTTTAATATTTTATTGAAAAGGAAATATACATAGGAATGATTATACGCTCGAAACTGTTGTGAGGGCTGGTACATATATAGGAATAAAGGAACGTTTATACACTCGATACTGTCTGAGCGCTTGCATTCTTTATTCCAAAAGTGGCAGAAAAGCTGAATCGGTCCTGAGTGGTACTTATCCACATTATTTGTAATTTGTTTTTATAATTTGATAGCTCAAATGAATTACAAAAACAAAGGGCATGTAATAATGTATCGACTAGAAATTATCATTGGTGTGAAAACCACTAATATACACTAATATACAGTCGACTGTCGTTAATTCGAAACTCGAGGGACTCTTAAAATATTACGAATTATCGAGTGTTTGAATTAACGAGAGTCGACTGCAATAAATACTTTAGGAAAACTTGTTTTAAACAATTCCAAATAAGATCTGTAGTGTTCATTTCGATTTTATTTGCATATTTTCCTCCGGGAAATTAGTCGTGTGGCCCACAGGGGTCGAACTCACACAATTTATTTCTATGAGAAAAAAAAAGTTAAAAAAAGTAAAGTGAAGATTCTCTTTGTAGTCCTCTGTATTCCTTTAAATATCAGTTTATTTAATTAATACGAATGCCGTCGCTCACTTGAAATGCGATCCGCTATTCCGTAGTTTTTTTTTTTATATATAACTTCAATTCCTCCGAATAATGAAACTCTCTAATGCAAGCTAAATATGGACACCAGTTTTAACGAGCTTTTTCATTTTCGTTTAGCCTTTCATCAGAGGCTTTCATCTATTTTTTCCATGTCTTAGTTTTTTAGTTTTTATTGAAAAATCAGCTTAAAAGGAACGATTGACGAGCCGGGACACAGTGGTCCTTTAGAAATTCTATGCGGCCATAACTCCAAAAACTGAAAAACGATGCCCACCCTAAACACTGTTCTCAATGTGTTGTCTGATATTAAAGGCAACTGGTATCGCATGTGGCAACTCGATGAATGCTGGAACTCGTTGCCATATCAACGAAGTAACAGGAGATTGCCACAGTGAGCCGGTTCTGTGATATCGTGTGTGTTTTTAAACCTTCGCTTATATAACTGAATAGCGTTTTTATTGCTGATTTCAAATCTATATTTGTTGTTTTTATACGTTGCAGCCCGAATGTTGAGCTTTTGAGGTAAGCACTTTTTCTATCTTTTATTTTTACTTAATTGACTCTGTAAAAAAAAGTGAAGGTTTGCTAAAAAAAAATTTACATCACACATCTATTCCTTGGGGTGTGTGTTTTGACCACTAATTTTTACCGTTTGTTACTTGCTGCTCATTTTGAAGAAAACACTAAAAAATATGTTGGAAAATTATCTTTAAAAGCGTAAATTTGCGATTTTTCCTCGAAGTTTTTTTCCCACTAGGTGCTAAATCAGGCACGGCTGCAGAATTTTGGAACAGGGAACATGTTTAAATTTTTTCGAGTATGTTAGGGCATCTGAGCGTCATTTCGCTGTCATATTTTTTGTTTTTTTCTGTTTTTGCTTTGATACCCCGCATGATTTTTTCGTGAAACTTCGAATTTTACCCCCCATCACCAGGATTCTTTTTGGGTTTTGGGTTTTGGGTTTTTGAGTTTTGGAGATTCTAAAACATACATTTTGATACCCCAAAAATTTTTTTAGGGATTATTCGAATTGTACCCGCCCCCCACCCCCAGGGGCCCCTTTGGATTGGCCTTCTCGTGTATAAAATTTAAGATTTTTGTCCGCATAGAATTTCTGAAGGACCACTCTGCGGCATGTTACGCCATAGCGTCATCCTCATTTGAACGCATAAGTACATTCGAGTATGCAAAACGAGTTATGTTTTAACAATGTTAATTATGCGTTTTCTTCGGCTATGTTGCAATGTTGAATAGAGAGCCATCAATTGAAGCTTTGTGTGAAACGTAAAATCGACAAGGAAGAATGAAGTGTGCGGGCACGCGGAAAAATTAATATCATATAATCGATAATTAGTTATATTAGCTATAAATGGCTTTTGTTTTGCGAAGTTTTCTTATGAGAGCGTCTTTTTTTTTTTTTTTTATTAAATGCTTAAGAGCAATGTGAAATTACAAATAAGCAGCAGAGTAAAGCTATAGCTACGAGGCCTTAAGCTTATGTGAGCCTTAGAGCATGTGGAATTTGAATGCTATTTACAGTGAGTGTTGTAATTTATAGTCCGGTCAAATTAGACATTCAAGGTTACATAAATTCCCACCAAGCTGAAAATTGGCATGATTATTTAAAGTATAATAAAAAATAAAAAAGTATGGAAAAAATTTTATTCAAGGTCAAAGGTAAAAAAAATCAGTTTTTCACGATTTTCAGCAAAACGGTAAGTTTTATCCTAAAATTACCTTAAATGAAAATTGTAGATCATACGATTATCTACAAAAAATGTCTATATACCTTTTTTCCTACGAACTACCGTTTTTGAGATATAATGATCCAAAAAGTTGTAAAAGCTGTAATCGTCATAATATGCACACTTTTCCACGCCACCTATGAAGCTGAATAGAGAGTTTTTTGATGCCAACCTTCAAAATAGTGTTTATACGTTCGGTTTCAAAATTTTATGAATTATTTTGAAATCAAAAAGTCTTTCAAAGTGGCTTTTGAAGAGTCAACTCCAAATTTGGGGAAAAAGAAGGGATATAATAGCATAATAGAGGAAAGATCAAGAAATATCCAAAGAATTAACAAAGAATTTTTGGATACCTAAGGATCGTGATAGAGCCCTCCGTAGCCTGAGAGGCCATTTTAATTAATAATATAAGGAAGTTTACATCGACTTACCCGATTGCACACATACCTTTTCCTCAGCTTAAAATATATTAAAACATTACCCTAACGAAAATTCCTGCCGTTTTCGTTGCTCTAGCTTTGATATCTATTTATGGGTACCTTATCTGTACTTCGATTTAGCTTCTCAAACTCGAAATTAATATTAAGCACAAAATTTTCGCGGATGGTGGTCATGGTCAAAGTTTAACCGTTAGAGGACATTATATCTAGCTGCGAAATACGCAATTCAAAATAGTGAAAATCAAATTTTTGCAAATTTCGCGAATGATGGTAATGGTCAAAATTTTACCGTAAGAGGGCATTAGGTCTAGCTGCGATATACTCAATTCAAAATAGTGAAAATAACATTTTTGCGAATTTCGCGGATGGTGGTCTTGGTCAAATTTCAACCGTAAGAGGACATTTAGCTGCGAAATACTCAATCCGAAATAGTGAAAATCAAATTTTTGCGAATTTCGACAATGGTGGTCATGGTCAAATTTTAACTAAGTATTTTTATATTTCTGACTGTATTTAATTTTCTTGAAATTTTGATAATTTATCAAAATAAAATGAGCATGTCGATTCTTTTTTGAAGGACTGTCAATTTCCTCTTTTTGAAAACTTTTTGTGTTTACACTATTGACACTATTTCAACAAATTTTTTGAAGATAATTCACTTCAAAATCAAGAAGCGAGTTTGATGTAAAAAATTTTGACGTTTACAACTTTTTGACGATTTTTTTAAGAGAGATTTTGACAAAATTGTCAAATGTGTAAATGCGCCTTTATATATGTAAAATATTTGAAAAAATAAAATATATTTTAAATATTAGGTGTAGTAAAAAGAAATCCATTATTTTTGCATTAAATTGAGGGCTTTATTTAAGATAGTTAGAATGACCCGATTTAGGTCAAATATGCGCCGTTTTGTTCGATAACTTGTTGCCATTTTAAAGGTAATTTCATTATGCCTCTCTCATAGAAGCCCTCGTTCCTATTAGCAAAAAATTGAGACAGTCGAATTTCAGAAGCCTCTCTTGAAGCGAATGTTTCACCAGCAAAATTGTTCGCCATGGACAGAAACAGATGGTAATCACTTGGTGCCAGGTCCGGACTATAAGGTGGATGCAGAAGAACCTCCCAACCAAACTCCCGGGGCTTCTGGCGAGTCACTATCGATGTGTGTGGCCTGGCGTTGTCCTGATGGAACACAATTCCTCTCCTATTGACCAAAGCTGGCCGCTTATGGGCGATTGCTTCCTTCAGACGGTCCAATTGTTGACAGTAGAGTTCCGAGTTAAGAGTTTTGCCGTATGGGAGCAGCTCATAGTAGATAATTCCCTGCCAATCCCACCAAACACACAGCAAAACCTTCCTGGCCGTCAATCCTGGCTTGGCCACCGTTTCCGCCGGTTCACCGTGTTTCGACCTCGACCGTTTTCGCTTGACGTTGTCGTAAGTGACCCACTTTTCATCACCAGTCACCAACCGCTTCAGAAATGGGTCGATTTTGTTGCGGTTCAGCAGCGATTCGCAGATGGAAATTCGGTCTATGAGGTTTTTTTGCGTTAACTCGTGTGGCACCCATACATCGAGCTTCTTTGTGTATCCAGCCTTATTCAAATGGTTCCAAACGGTTTTTGTGCAATCTTTAGCTCTTTTGCAATCGAAACAGTGCTAACATGACGGTCGGACTCGATAATTTCCATGATTTTATCGACATTTTCGACAATTGGCCTTCCAGTGCGTGGTGCATCCTTGACATCGAAGTTACCGGAACGGAATCGACGAAACCAAAATTGCGCATGATTGGCTGTTACAGTATCAGGTCCATAAACGCTATTCACATTTTCAGCCGCCTGGCATTGCGTTTTCTCCCTTATCGAAGAAAAACTGTAAAATGTAGCGAATTTTCTCTTTGCTGATGTCCATCTTTGACAAGCTCTCAAACAAAACTGAATCAATCAATCAAAAAAGTGTCAAAAAAGTTTTTTTAGTCGGAACTTTGCAAAATTAAAGGTATTGGGAAATTAAAAGGAAAACAATTTTTTAAAAATTTAAATTTTCGGTAATCAACCAAATTCTTTTTTCCTTCTTTTTTTTCACTTAAACCTGGGTAAGAAATTCGGAATAGGGACGAATTCCCTTTCTTCAACCTTCCGGCGCCTGGGTAAATTTCCTGGTTCTTTTATGGTTAAATTCCCCGTCTTGGGTCTCTGATAAACCGGGACATTAACGGTAAATCCCAAAAATTTATTTCAAACGGGGCGAATTGATTTGTTTTTTTGGAATAGTTTTTAAACAAATTCCAAATTTGGTGGAATAGGGGCCTCTAAAATTTAAAAATTCGCTTTAAATTAATTACCTCTGGTGGGTTAAAATGGCATTTAGGCCGAATTTCATTTTCAATTTTTACCATTATTTAAAAACCCGGTAGTTGAGGAAAAGATAAAGCTTTTTTTTTCTTGTTCTTTTCTTTAAGGAAATTTTAGGCTTCCTTTTCTGAAAACTAAAAAAATGCTTTTTTGCCTTTGACCTTTTGAAAAAATTTTTTCCATTTAAAATGTGGGGCTTTCCAATTTTATTTTTTAATTTATTTTAAACAATCTCCAATTTTCAGTTTAATTTATTAACCCCACCTTATTTTTGGTTAATTTCCCCCTAAAATTAACTTTTAAAAGGTTGTACATTAAACGTTGGGAAATAAGGTTAAAGATTAATTCCTGTGTTTCCAAAAAGTTTATAATTGATGTGGTTTTGTTTCGGAAATTTTTAATTTCTTAAAAACCTTTCTTCACCCGGATTTTCTTCTGGTTTTTTTGAATAGGTGCTTTTTAAATTCTTCGTTTGGTTTTTCAAATTTTGGGGGCCTTGTGCCCAAACGGGCAATTATTTTGGCATTTCCTCCCTTGTTAAGGCCAGGATTTGAGGCTTACCCAAATATAAATTTTTTTTATTGTGTTTGATTTTTTGTAATGAAGTTATGGGAAAAAATGCGGGTTGCTTTGAAAGCATATTGTGTTGTTGAGGTTTTGGGAACTGGGGTTTTAAACCCCTTTTTTCTGGGTTTTGTTTTTCTTTCAGTTCCTTAACCCTTTTTTTCGTGGAGCATCCTTAACCTTGTCGGGAGTGGGTAATGTTGATTTGAAATTTTTTAAAAGCTTTGTTCTTAAGGTTGAACTTCTTGCCCATTTCCCCAATCAAAAATAAAAAATTTAAAAAAGTTTTCCCTTTCCTTTTCCTTCTATTTTCAAGTTCCGGTTCCTTCCAAAAAGTTTCTTTTTGGAACTTAAAATTTTATCCTTTAAAATGAGGAAATTTCTAACCGTTTATAGCTTCTAACCAAAAGGGTTCCTTGATTTTAAAAATTTCGCATAAAAAGTTTTGGTTAAATCTCCCATCTAGTTAAACAATTTTTTTTTTAAAAACCATTTTTAAATGTTAATTTTAAAAAAGAATTCCGTTAAAAAACAAAAGAAGAAAAAAGAAACCTTCAAAATTTTTTGAAAATTAATGTTTGCTTATTATCCTTTTCAAATTCCATTTCATTAAATTTATAATATAAAAATTATTTTTAATAAATTTTAAATATTTAATTATCCTTCCGGAAAACCTGAAAAGGACCTCTCAATGCCTTTTGTTTCTTGGCTAAGTTTTTTAAATTCTTTTTAAAATTTTTTAACTTTAAGAAGAAAAAAACCTTTCCATTTTTTTTTTTGGTTTATCAACCCAAAAGTAATTAATTAATAAATTTCTTTTGAAATTTTTTAACTTAAAACATTTAACAAAAAGGCTTTTATTTCTTGGAACTTTTCCAAAAATCCCAACAATTCCAAATTATTTCCTTCATTACTTAATAATTTAATTTCCCAACAAAAAAACTTTAATTTTTTTTTTAAACTATCAAAAAAAGATTCCTCCAACTTTTTTTTTTTTGGAAAAATTATTTGGAAAGGTTAAATTTGTTTAGGTCAGGGAAAAGAAATTTAAAAGGTTTTCAATTTAAAATTAACTTTTTAAATTTATCAATAGATTTTAAGACCTTTAATTTTTTGGTTTGAATATTGGGGAATCTTTTTCCTTTCAAAATCCGGAAATTTTTTCAAAATTTGTTTTTTGGAATTTTTTTTTTTTAAATTAAAAGGTTACTTAAATAACAAATTCCTTTCTCTTTTAAAAAATTTGTTTGTCCCGTTTTTCTTTGTCAAAAAAATCAAAAATTTTTCCTCTTTTTTCATATTGTTTTTTCCAACCGGTTGCCAAAAAATTCGTTTCGTGAAATTAACCCTTCCTTGGAAAAAAAACCCTTAATTTTTTTCCGGAACTTTAAATTTAAGGTCCAGAAATTTAATTAAAAAGTAAACCTTTTATTGCGAATAAATTTTCAAACCGGGAAATTTTTTTTAATTCCCTTGTTCTTTAAACTTTTTCCCAACAAAAGGTTGTTGTGTTAGGGCTCCGGGACTCGGTTGAAAGAAATGTAGTATCGTTCCAGCCGTCGTACAAAATAAATGATAAGACTTACTCTTAATGGAGTTTAGCGTCTTTTATTAATTATTTAATAAACGGGACAATTTTGGCTTGGTTGCCTTACGGTAATATACAAAAAAAGAAAGCTTAATGGCTGTTACGTCTTTCTTCTTTGACGGTTGCTTCGATAATGCTTATGATAACTATTCTACTGGCATACAGAAAATTGCTTAACAGAATTCGGTTCGGCCCAGAGTTGACAATAAAAGTATTTGGCGACAGAGTTGCATCCCTAAGTACTACTCCTACAATCGGCCATTCTGCGATTCGACCGACTCGGTCGAAGCAGCCCATCTCTTCATATATTCTGCTACCGTGAATGTTTTCCTTGGCCCTTCCCCCTCACCGACTCGTTCTACCTCATACCGACCCTTGTTCAAGCAAGAAACAACACGATAAGGCCCTAGAAGCTTAGGTCTCAACTTCACTCCTGTACCAAATTGGGTGCGCTTGATGGCGACTAAATCATTAACTCTGTACTTGGCCTCTGGCACCCTTTTCCTGTCATAACCCGATTTATTTTCTTGCTGTATTTTTGCAATATTTTTTCTGACGCACTCTCTTACTTCCGACCGCTCCTCATCTAGTTCCTCTAGAAACGACTCTTGTAACAAGTCCCCTAAACCTCCGGTTGATGCCGTACGCATTTCTGATCCTATCAGTATCCTAAAAGGAGAAAACTTAGTGCTCCTGGGAGGTGTACTGTTCATAATTTGTTGTACTCTATCAACATATTTGCTTTTCTAACCTGTTGATTACTTCCTCTGCTCCTGTACTCTTCATTGGATACAGCCAAACGAATTTTGAAAAAGCATCCACAATTACTAGTATGTGATTGTACTGCTTGTGGGTTGAAGTCATTGGTCCTACATGGTCGAGATGGAATGTCTTGAGTGGCCTATCCCCCTTATCAATTGGGTTCAATAATCCCTCCTTTTTGCCCGCTTTTGCCTCCACTACTAAGCATTCTATGCAAGATTTTACTACTCTTTCTATTTTAGCTCGCGCATTCGAAATGAAATAATTTTTTTCTATTAGCTCTTGGGTCTTCTTTGATGAGAAATGCCCTTGTTTATGTGCCATTTGAATGATTTCCACTTCCATTGTCATTGGAATAACTAAAAGTTCCTTGGTGGGATCTTTATATAATATTCCTTGATGCAAGTAAAAATCTTCGTATTCTGTATGTTCTAGTATTTTTACAATAACCCTCGTCCAGTCGTCCTGTTGCTGAGCTTCTTTTACTCTGTGTCGTAGCGAGGTATCTATCAGTAAACAATAAGTCCTGCTCAGCGCATCAACATGCTTCATTTTAATGGCTGAACGGTGCTCAATACTATAATTAAACTCTTGTAAGAACATGGCCCATCTTGCAACTCTAGGTGGGACATCTGTCTTATTCATTGTCATTGAAAACGCTTTACAGTCAGTCACTATCTTTATCGGAATTCCCAATACATAAACTCTCCATCTTTTCAACGCAGAAATCACCGCCAATACTTCTAATTCATACGAATGATACTTCATTTCTGGTTCAGTTGTCTTCCTGCTCATATATTCTACAGGATGCAATTTTTGGTCCTCAGCGTTCCTTTGTAAAAGAATAGCACCATAACCAAATTGGCTTGCGTCCGTATGGATCTCGGTGTATGCCTCGGGGTTAAATAATGTCAATACCGAAGCGTTCACTAAACAAGATTTTAATTGCTCAAACGACACTTTCATTTCATCGCTGATTAAAAAATTGACATCCTTCTTCAACTGGTCTGACAACGGCTTTGCTATCACTGCGTAATTCGGAACAAATCTTCTAAAATATGAGGTCAATCCCAGGAATCTCTGCACCGCTTTTTTATCAGATGGGAAAGGAAACTTTGATACCGCTTTAATCTTCTCTTCGGATGGCTGAATTGTTGAATTTTCTATTATATATCCCAAAAAAGTTATTTTTCTTTTCATAAATTGACATTTTCCCCAATTTATTTCCAATCCGTGCGCCTCGGCCACTTCTAAAACTTTAATGAGTTTACGGAGCCCGTCGATCTCTGATTCAGATGGAATCACTATGTCGTCCATATAGACAACTGCTATATTATCATGAATCAAATTCCTAAAGACATTGTGTATGAAACGACATAAGACTGCTGGCGAATTGGATATTCCAAAAGGTACGTAGTTGAATTCATATTGACCATTACAGGTTACAAATGATGTAAACTTGCGCGAATCTTCTACAACCGGCACATGAAAAAATCCGTTTCTCAGATCAAGGGTGGTATAGACCTTTGCCCTCTGAAGTCTGAGCAAAACGTCGTCAATTAAAGTCATTGGGAAATTATCACGGACTATTTTTTGATTTAATTTTCGGTAA
Source organism: Chlorops oryzae (assembly GCA_020466095.1). Classification (NCBI taxonomy): domain Eukaryota; kingdom Metazoa; phylum Arthropoda; class Insecta; order Diptera; family Chloropidae; genus Chlorops; species Chlorops oryzae. Next base: position 67,806,183 of record CM035806.1, read on the forward strand.
TCACAGCAGAGTCGTTTTGTGCCATTCTTTTTTGTCACTAAGACACTGGGTGAAGAATATTCGGAACTATTGGGACGAACTATCCCTTTCTTCAACCATTCCTGAATCTGTTCCTGTACAACTTCCTGGTCTTTATATGGTAGTCGTCTTGGTCTCTGATAAACTGGGACATCATCGGTCAGAATCAATTTCATTTCAATCGGCGATTCGATTTGTTTTTTAGGACTATAGCTTTTTATCAAATTCTTAATTTTGTCGCAATAGGGGTTCTCTAAATGATTTAATTCGACTTTATCAATTAATTCACTCTCGGATGGTTCAATGGCATTTAGGCTCGCAATTTCATTTTCTATGTTACCATTATTTAGAATTCCCGTCAGTGAGAGATAAGTCTTTTCTTCTTCTTCCCGTTCTTTTCTAAGAAACTTAGCTCCTTTCTCTGAAACTAAAATATCCAAATGTTCGAGTATGTCATTGCCTACGACTATTTGAAAAAGAGTATCTGTTTCATTTATAATGTGCAGTCTTAGTACAATTGGGATGTTGTCAATTTCGATTTCCACATCTACCGTACCTTCAGTCCTAACTTCACCTCCACCCACACCATATAGGGTGGTAATTTTCCCCCTAAAATCACTTCTTCCAAAAAGTTCGAAATATATAAACGTGGAAATAAGGCTCAGATCACTTCCTGTGTCCAAAAATGCTGTCATCCATCGCACCTGTCCGTCTGAATCGCGAATTTTTATTTTCTTAAAAATCCTATGCTCACCCGATTTCTTCTGTTCTTCTTGAACTACCGCCTGAACATTTTTATTCTCTTCTGTCTTGATTTTCTCACAATTTATGGCCTTGTGCCCAAACTGCTTGCACTTATAACATTGCATCTTCCTACATTGTCTAGCCAGATGTGAGGCATCACCGCAAATATAACATTTTCTTGCCTCATATTGACCTGCACTTTGATTTCTCTTGCTATCCGAACTCCCGTTACTGGCTGACTGCGCGGCTTGCTTTGAACCAGCATATTGATAAGCTCGTAGAGGCTGTTGAGGACACTGTTTTACCTTTTCATAGATTTTAAGTTTTTCTTTCAGTTCACTAACCGTTTTAGCTTCGTAGAGAACTATCTTATTCTGTCGCGAGTCGGGTATGCCTTCGATGAAATATTCTAAAATGCTTTGTTCTTCCAGGTTGACTGGCTTAGCCATTTCCATCAAAGTATATAAATATTCCAAAAAAGTTTCCTCTTTCTTCTTCCTTCTATTTTCAAGTGATCGGTGAACTTCCAAAAAAGTTATCTTTTTGCCGAATTCTCCCAAAAGTTTAGTCTTTAATGAGGCAAAACTTCTAACGTTTGATAGACTTCTAACAAAAGGCTTCGCTGCACCTTTCAACAACTGCTTCGCATATATAAGTTTGTGTAAATCATCCCACTCTACCGTTAATGCAATTTCCTCAAACTCATTTAACCACTGTTCAATTTTCACCGAATCCGTTCCACAAAATGATGTTAACGAATCTTCGATGTCTTTGGGTGTAAAATTATGTTTGCTATTACTCCTCTCTGCAAATTCATAAACTGAGTTATTATCAATATCAAGATTATCTCTTTGACCATCATTGTTATCATTAATTGATCCTGCCGAATAACCAAAATGCAAAAGGAGCCGGTGCTGCAACTCCGCGCGAATGCCTCTTGCATCCAACCCGAATTCTTCACACTTCGTTCTTAAATCTTCTTCGTTTAACGTAAGAATATCTAACATTTCCATATTTTATTTTTTGTGTTTACTCAACCCAATAGTATTAATTAATATATTCTTCCGAAACTTTTACTTAAACATTTACGAAAAGGCTTTTATTCTTGGACTTTTCATTTAGTCACAATTCAAATATTTCCTTCATTATTCTTATAATATCAATGCAAAAGAAACTTAATGGTTTTCAAACTGATCAAATACAATAGATGTCGCTACAACTTTTAATTCGTTGGTTCGAATATTGGAAAGTTATCTTGTTAGTCAGTACAAATGAAATTTAATCGTTTTCAATCTGTCGAAAATTAACTTTTAAATTTATACAATAGATGTCGTTACGACCTTTAATTCGTTGGTTCGAATATTGGGAATAACAATTGGTTCCTTTCAACCTCCGAAATTTTCGCTTCAATTTGTTTCTTTGAATTTTCTTACTTTTCACTTACAGCTTCACTTAAATACAACACTCTGCTTCTCTCTTTTCTACTCACGATCTTCGCTGTTGCTCACCGCTTTTCTCTTTCCTGTCTACTGCGTTGTTATCTTGTTCCTCTTTGTTCGATATTGTTGTTGTTGCAACGTTCGCCGAAATCTCGTCTTCTTGTGAAATGACGCCTTGCCTTGGACCAAGTATAACCGTTATTTTTCTTCTCTGGAACTTACGATTTGAAGCGTCCAGAAATTTCCATTGAAAACTGTATACCTTTATGCTGAATATTTCCTCAAACTCGACGAAGAAATATACTTTTCAATGCTCCTCTGTTGCTTAAACTTTCGCAGTCAAAGTTCCGCTACGCTCGTCTAGCTCGATCTCGGTTGAGCCCCCATGTAGTATCGTTCCAGCCGTCGTACAAAATAAATGATAAGACTTACTCTTAATGGAGTTTAGCGTCTTTTATTAATTATTTAATAAACGGGACAATTTTGGCTTGGTTGCCTTACGGTAATATACAAAAAAAGACAGCTTAATGGCTGTTACGCCTTTCTTCTTTGACGGTTGCTTCGATAATGCTTATGATAACTATTCTACTGGCATACAGAAAATTGTTATACAGAATTCGGTTCGGCCCAGAGTTGACAATAAAAGTATTTGGCGACAGAGTTGCATCCCTAAGTACTACTCCTACATATATTCAACAAAATTTCTTCCAAATCGGTTGGAAAATAAAGAAGTTATAAGAGATTTTCCAAATTTACTCATAGACGTCGCAGTACTTAAATCAACCGGTCCACTCAACGTCACTGAAAGCAATAATCCAATTTGTACATAATATAAGGGCACTAAAATTTGAGTAAATTTGGAAAATCTCTTATAACTTCTTTATTTTCCAACCGATTTGGAAGAAATTTTGTTTAATATATACGTTAAACATATGTTTATTATCTTTAGTTACAGCAAAAAATTAAAAAAAATTTTTTTCTACTTAAAAGTTAAAATGAAATTCTGAAAATTAAAAAAAAAACCCAAAAAAGTCAACTTTTTCTAAGTTCAAATGCCTATAGCTCAAAAACTAAGAATCTGATTGTAACAAATGATATATCAATGCAAAGGGGAAAGTTTTCTCCTTCATGCTGATAAAATTTTATTTTATTTAGACAAGCCGTTTTGGAGTTATTTGGCAAAATCTCGTAAAGTATCCAAAAAACACGTTTTTTGCCCATATCTCAAAAACTATTCTTTGGGAAAAAAAACGGATGCCATTTTCGTGATCAGCGACCCCAATTTAGTCTTAAAACCATCATTTCGTCTCTGCTCTCGCGAAAGTTTTAAATTCTGTAAACTAGTGAGATACGCAAATACTTTGACTTCAAAAATGATTTAATTTCATTCAAAATTCATAATGCTTATTTAAATTTCAATTTGACATAAGGAACAGATGTTTGATAACATCAGTCGCAAATATGAATTGTATCGATATAATGACAACAGATTAAAGTCTTTTTTGCGACTTTTATGTTACAGATTCTCAAATTACCTTTGTGTCAAACTTTTTCGACTATTAAGCAACAGTTTTTGTATATGATAATCAGTCGCATATTGATGATTTGCGACTTACAAGTGACTACTTCGATAAGTCGCTAAGTAGTTCTTCAGCAACTAAATTGCGATCTTAATTTAGTCGCATAGTGGGCCCGCCCCTTGCGCTTTTTTGGTTGCTATAAAGTTAAATGACAGTCGTCACAACTAATAGCCAACAAATAGCTCAGTCACAATTGAATCGCCACAGCTAATTTGCGACACCCTGTGTTACTTGGGAACCACGTTATTAGAACTATATAGTGAAATAATCATGCATCATAGTTCGAACAAAACTTCACAGGAAAATACCTAAAACTAATATTAAATTTTATCCGTAAATATTGACCTGTATAACTTGAGAGTACAAATAGCGTTGACAACTTTCTAAGCGCAAAATGAAGTAAACGCTTATTTAGTTATTAAAAAATAAAGTATTTTACTAATAAATTCAAAAAACAAAATATAGCAAATATTAAAAAAATGATACCATAATATCAATATAAATTATCTCTCACACTGAAATACTAGTAATTTACTAGTAGTTAGTCTACTTTTGTTCTTAAATATACACTTTTTAACAGGGACTGAAAATAACAGTTTCGATGTTTTTCAAAATTTTAAAAAGTAGCACCAAAAAATTTACACAGTAATTTTTGATGCCATTGAAATCCTCAGGCCCTTCTCTATGAGATTCTTCGATGCCTTTTATTTTTTTAACTTTTTTCAAAAATGTCGAATATTAACTAATAAGTAAAGACTTTAAGTTTTTCAGTCAAACGATAACTGTAAAACTGAGATAAATATATTTTTTTGTCAAAAATATAAGTATTTGCGAGATTAAAATTCAACCATTTATCCAATTTAATTATACCCGACACACTCTGTGTCGAAGGTATATTGCGTTTGTGTGGTTGTGTGTAACACCCAGAACCAGTCGAGACAGACCATACAAAATATATATAGAAATGATCTGCGTCACCAGGAGATTCGATTTAGACATGTACGTCTGTCCGTCAGTTTGTATACAGTTTTCTTATCGAAGGAGTTAAGCTATCTTGACGAAATTTGGCATGCCAACTCACAGGCACATGAGTAAGAACAAATTCGAGAGAATGGACCCGATCAAACCATTTTTAGGGGTACCTCCAGTACTAGGGTCTGTTACGAAAATCACAAAAAAACTCCTCAAAAATCGAAGTTTTTCAACATATTTTAATGAAGTTTGATATAAGAACATGTTTCAAGGCAAGTAATACGATTTCTTAAAATTTAAAAAGGGGGCGTGGCAGAAGGGCGGTTTTCGAAAACTGTCCCCTACATCCGAAATTCAAATGGGACTTAAACCAAATTTGGCACTTACGCTTCCTTTGTACCCATTAACATCCTCGCAAAAAATTTCCTTGATCGGTCCATTATTAAGCGTAGCTCCAGTACTAGGGTCTGTCACAAAAATCCCAAAACGGTCCCGAAATCGGACTTTTTCGAAATATTTCAATGAAACTTAGAATTGACCGGAAATTTAAGCCTCCGATTAGAAATGCAAAAAAAAAATGGAAAAGTGGGCGTGCAAAAGGGGCGGTTTTCATAAAGAAATTTAACAAAAGTCGGTATATGGTGCCCCTAATGGCCTTAAAAACCTCTTGAATATTCTTACTTAGTGGTCCTGTGTTTTGGGCGTAGTTCAAAAATTATTTAAATATGTGTGTGTGTCGGGTATTTTATTGTCAGGCTCGCCTGACTTTAACACCCTTACTTGTCAAAATTGGTATCTACCAATCGCAGTATCCAAGAATTTACAACCTATTGATTGGTACTAAATTTCTTTAAATTGGATAATTGGTTGAATTTTAATCTCGCAAAGACTTTTATTGATGACAAAAAAAATATTTGTCTCAGTTTAAAAGTTATCGTTTGACTAGAAACATAAAAGTCAATATTTAACCATAAAATTTTTTCAAATAAAATAAAAGTCAAAAATTGTCTGTTTTTGTTAAACTTTTATTATAAAAGTTATAACAGTTACGGTCCCTGCTTTTTAATGCTTGCAGAACATTGCAGTTAGTCTTTGACTTGTTTGACCCATTTTAAATTCTTATTAACTATATATATCAGAGACATTATAGTTATAAGAAATTAGGGAAAAAATTGGACTATAACTACTAAAGTTTGTATTAAAAACAACTATTTTTAAGATAACAGTTTCAAACAATGAAAAAGCATTTCATTCTTCTTCTTCTTCTTGCGTGTTTAACTATACCGGTCTATACCGGGGTCCGCAAAACGCGAGCAGTTTCTCCATTTTGTTCTGTCGGTTGCATCATCCGAGGTAAGTCCTACAGCCTCTAGGTCCCATTTTATTGTGTCCATCCAGCGCTGTTTCGGACGCCCCCGTTTTCTGCAACCTTGGATTTCCAGTGCGTAGCCTTTCTTTGCCAAAGTCTCCTCATTTGCTCTCACGACGTTTCCATACCAGCGTAGCCTTGCTTCTCGCATTTTCCCAATAATTGGCGCAACTCCATAGCGTCTACGGATGTCTACGTTTGGAACATGATCAAGACGAGTGAGTCCGGATATCCAGCGATGCATCTTTGATTCCATAACACTAACCTTTCTTTCTGCTACTTTCGTTGCTGGTAGACATTCGGTACTATAAAGAGCGACTGGCCTGATGACTGTGCGGTAAATTTTGGATTTTAACCTTTCATTCTTCTATAACAGTTATTAAAGAACATTTTTTTTTCCGTTGCTCATAACTTTAATCGTTCGATAAATATTTTGTACGTTGACTCATAACAATTATGAATCAGAAAAATTTTTTCCCGTTGCTTATAACATTTATTTTTCAATAAATTGTTTTTACGTTGCCTAATAGCCACCGCGATCAGCAGCGCTATTAATGATATCAGTGGAACGGTATCACCAGTATACCACTATACATAAGAATATTTTTTCTCTTAACGAAATAAATAAAAAATTATTTATTGAAAATAAAAGCTTATTAGAAACGGAAATTTTTTTTTCCCATTCACAATCGTTTTGAAGCAACGTAAAAAATATATATTGAACGATAAAAATTATGAACAACGGAAAAGATTTTTTCTCATTCATAATTGTTATAAGGCAACGTAAAAAATATTTATCCAAAAATAAACGTTAAAAGCAACGAAAAACAAAAAAATCCCAATCATAAGTATTATCGACTAACGTACAAAATTTTCGTCGTTTTAAAGGCAATTTTTTCGATTCAAAAAAAAAATGTAATAGTTATTTAGGATCTCTGGTTTTGCGTTTGCTTTTGCATTTAAGTCCAATTCTGAAAATATGCTCGTTTTTGATAAAGAACAAACGCTATTCTTTGAAGACATCACCTTTTCCCTGCTCAATGACTGCCAAGAGAAGTAATGCCTATTGACAGTGCTTGGGATAGTTCAAGGGATGCATCGCTTAGTAGAAGACTTCCTCTTATTTGCAACTGGGATGTAGCGAAAAAGCCTTGAGAATTTTCGCTATAGAGAGAAATTTTTTTTTGAGGAGGTCGTTATATAGGGTTTCGCCTGTATTTATTTTGTTCAATGAACTACATGACATAAGTTTGGTAAAAGCTGCCGTATATATTAAAAATAAAGTATTTTAGGATACTTTATTGTTCCAAGAAAATATAAAGTATATCGATCACGAATAATGTAGGGAAATATTATATAGTATCGCTGGCAGCCTTAGGTACAAACCATAAAAATTAATTAAAAAATTTAAAAAATTTGTTCCATTTTTAATTTCCCAAATTGGTCTTTTTCTTAAAATGTAATTAATTGAAAAGGGTTGGAAAAAAAGATTAAATGTTTTTATTCCTTAAAGTGTGTTGGAAGGCAAAATAGAGGGGAAAATTTTAAAAAAAACCTTTATTAAATGTGGCATTTTGGGGTTTCCTTTTTGTAAAAAAAATTTGAAACGTTTTTAAAGTGTTTCTTGGAAAAAAATTTATTCTTTTGTCATCAACTTTTTTTTTTTTAAATAACCCAAAAAGTTCCGAAAGATATTAAAAAAATCCTTCCCATGGTTTATTTGAAAACCAATTAAATTTTTTTTTCCTTTTTTTCAACAAATTCCATTACCTCGAAAACTATTTTAAATTTTTTTAGTACAAAGACCCGGAAAACCTCAAATTTTTCAAATCCCAAACCAATTGAACCATTTCCGGGAAGAAAAACTTTACTTACCCCAAGTTGGTTCCTTTTTAGACAAAAACCGGTATTTTTTTAAAGAAAAACGAAAAAACAACAATAATTTGGGAAAAAACGTATCCGGGCAGGTAAACTTATTTATTTTTTGGAAATTATAAAAAAATAACCAAAACAATCAAAACAATTCAAAAATTGTCAGTATTTAAGTCAATATTCGTAGAATACTGAAAAAAGTGCATTATATCTACTGCAATAATGTTCTACCTAGAGTCCGACCGAAGGTGAAATTTAAAGCCTTTGGCTTTAACTTCGGCCGAAGACCGAAGAAGTTCTTAGTTAGAACATCAAACCCTTCTCGGAATGGGAATGGTATTGATACTTATAGACAATCTTTCACAGATATTTCTGGTTGAAGGAGGTTGGAACCAGTGTTCGGAGAATTCTGCACGAATGTGATAAGTATGGTGGCACAGGCGGGTAAATTCGAATTATCGGAACTTCAAAATTGTAATAAATTCGTTAAGAAATATGAAAGGTTACGGAGATGAATTATGGGGATTGCAGAAAACAAGTGTGATATTCTAGAATATCTTTACAAAATTTTCAAATATTTTTTCCAGTTGCCGAAATATTGGGGGGGCATGGCCCATGCAAAAAAATTTTTGGAGGGGAAAAAAGTGCCTTTCCCCCATAGTTGCCGCACTTGGCTCCACTACTTCTGCATTAATGATGCTTTCATGCATGCGATAATGTCCGGTTGGGATTCCACTCAAATCGTCATCTTACGTTACAATCAGTGCGCGGAATAAGAAACCAAAACAACTAACAAGAAACCACCCAGCTTCCAACAGGACCTATTCTTTACAAACAAGATAGAGATTGTAGGCGACCTGCTTTCTAAAAGCTTTAAAAGTATGCAAAATCGAACCAGTCACCCTTGAACCAAAGGATACTAGGATTGAGGTCGTGTGCATTACTGACTATAAAGTGTGTTGCGGTTCATCGCTTCTGTGAGCAGCATTTTGGCCGCTGGGCAATTTAAAAATCTTGTCTCTTCTTACCGAAGAGAAACACGCTCAAATGAATTTGCAAATCTGCTTCTCACTCGGTACTCTGACCATGCATTGTTTCTGGGAAGACAGGCAAAATTATGACTTTTTGCTATTGCGGAAATTCTATACATCGTCGATTATTGTGGGACTCCCCTTTAAAAGTATATATCTTCAATCCCGTAGCCCACGATTACCGTAAGGGTTTTCCTAACTTTTGAACGCACGCTCCAAGCGTTTTTTCACTTCAGTCATTTGTGAAACATATTTTTTTTTTTTATTTCTTATTAAATTTTGCTTTCGCCTATTGGGGGCCCTCTTGGCTCAGGGGCCCCGTATCATTGATACGTCTGATACGGCGCTAGCTACGCCAATGGTGCTAGGTTGCGAGCCAAAAAACAGCTTGTCACCGAAAAACAGTATTTTAGGGGAAAAAGCAGTACACATTTTTTGTACAACAGTACAAATACGAGCATTATGCATACCCAAAGGGTGGCTTTGTGTTTTTTCTTCAGATTTTTGGTAAAAATTGTTCAAATTTGCAGCGGCAAAACGGTATCAAGTTGTGCTCGAATGCAGTTCGTGTATATGAAGAAGTTGTTTAGTTATAGTCCTTCTATATTTTCATCAAAAAATTTTGAAAAATGTTTAATGCCTTGGGAGCTATAGGCGATACAAAATAAAATATGTTAAAAAACACGTGAAATCTTAGGATTTTTCGCAATTTGCACCTACTAGATAGAGTTTTCTATAGAGGTCGGTTTGTACTAAAACTATTTAAAATGAGTTCAGCGCTATGAACTGTGATAAAAAGGAAATTAAAATATTGATTGGATTACGAGATAAAGCCATAAGTGAGTAATTTATTTCTCGGCCACATTTTTGAAGTCTATATAAAAAAAAATTCAGACGTGACCTGACAAAACTGAGTATGAGGCGTTATTATACTCACCGAGCACTTTCAAAGACAGTCGTCAAATTTTTGTTTACAAAAATGTGTCGCACTGTGTTAGTTTGGTAGAACTCTTTCTACTTACACAGCCTCTAAATTTTTTGTATGTTGGCAATTGTAAACTTAATGTTGTGAAGATAGGATCACGATATCCCCTGCCAAATTTCATTGCAACTTCTAGATGCTAGCTTAGTACGGCTATAGCGCTCCAAAAATACGATGCTTTCATACTTCTATTGATAACATTAAGAAAATATAAAAATTTAATCAAAATCGCACACGCCCAACACCACGCGTCCCACCTCACTATAAAACCGAAACATATTTTTCCATATAAAACTTGTTATGGGTAGGGGGAGGTTAGGGGTCCAGGGCCCCCTTTCATCAGTACAGAGCGTGGTCTAATAGCGGTATTCACTATCCAGTGTATTTGCAAATTTTATATTGCATTTGGAAAAAACTGAGTGTTCTTTTGGAGCACACCATGCAGATTTGTTAAATCAGATATAGCAGGCTGCTCGTTCTTGCAAAATCAGCAATATTGGTTTGCCACCTTAGCGCCTGTAATGCATACAAATTTGTACTTAAAAATTCTAAGTTTATGGATTAGAGACACCGCACTATCACACTCCCCCCAGACACACGCACACAGGAAATCATTCACTACGGCGTTGCACCCCCGTTGGGCCCCTCGAAGGTAATTGCTGGCTACGGGCCTGCTGGAATAGAATTTCTGCTATTTTTGACAGGAAGACACAAAAAGAGAAATAACATTCGCGAGGAAAGCTTTTTCTTCAAGGCCCTTGTCAGTATCTACTGTCAAAACTACGAAAAAGAAAAAACAAGGAAATTTAAAACACCTTTAAATAAAGCCAGGGTCCACCTTGAACCGAACGGTTGAACACATTGAAGGCATTGTTTTCTCGTATTCCTCTGATAAATTGAGAATTTTTATTATCTCATTCGATTCAAGAGGATTCAACATTCACCTTCCACAAGAAGCCGAACAAAAAGAAAACTCATAAAATTGAAAAAAAAAATTTTTTTTATTATCTCTGATCATTAACTTTTCGTATTTCCCTTTTAAATCAAGTCTCTCTTTGGGTCTGGTTCATAGCGATGATTTCCAACGACTTTATAGTTTTAATTATGACTAAACAATTTTCTTAAAAATAAACTTATTCAATTAAAATGAACGTAATGCGCGCGATACCTTCTCATAGTCTTGCAGCACTTGGTAAGCACTAGAATTTGCGAAGAATGAAGGCGTTATAAGTGAAGAAAATTGCGAAAATGGGATATGCAACTGCTGAAAACATTTTTAATGAGCATCAAATTTATATGCATTATTTTCCTCGTCCATAATTTTTTTATTCTGTTTTTGCTCCGACATTTTTCATTCTATTAAACTTCCCTCGTGAAGTTTTGTGGCGGGAATACTTAAATTTTGTTGTTGTTTTTCTTATTTTTATGAGATTCGTTGTCAGAATTAATGCGATAGAATGGTGAAGTGTTTTGAACTCTTCTTTGAATTTTTTTGTTCTCTAATAAGTACTTGGGTCATTCCATCGTTTCGGGTGTTACATTTTTTCGATCAAAGTATAATTTTGTATGTATGCATTTTAAAAGAATATTTTAGCCATTAAAGCACCTTATTCTCTTCGTTTCTAGTTGTTTTATCTAAATTTAAAACAAGTAATAAAGCTAAAGTCGGTCAAGCCCGACTTTGAAATACCCAGCGTCCCGACATTATGAGCGCACTATGTTTTGCTTCTCTATTTGTGGGCGTGGCAGTGGGAGGGCAACATAAATTATTTCCCTACACCTTTCATTCGCCTTGGTGAACCTATGTTGCGAATTTGAAACTTCGACGCCTTTTACTTCGGAAGTAACGAAAAATTTTTTTTTTGGGCGTGGCAGTGGGCGGGCCAAAAAAAAATTTTCCTACACCTTTCATTCGCCTTGGTGAATCTATGTTGCGAATTCGAAGCTTCTACGCCTTTTACTTCGGAAGTTACGAAAAATCTTTTTTTTTTGGGCGTAGCAGTGGGCGGGCCACAAAAAATTTTTTCTTACACCTTTCATTTGCCTTGGTCAACCTATGCTGCGAATTTTAAGCTTCTACGCCTTTTACTTCACAAGTTACGATAAGCCCTTATTTTTGGGCTTATTTGTGGGCGTGGCTCTAGGAGGGCGGCGTTCATTTTTTGCCAGGAAATGTCCCTTTTCGTAGTTTATCCGCACACCATTCCGTTTTTGATCCTGATCATATATATATTTTTCTATATCTCCGGAGCTTAATTCTCCCTGTTACAAGATTTGCACAAAACTAATATACCCCGCTTACGCTGGGTATAATTAGAACAATTCGGCATATAGGATAGCGATTTTACAATTCGAAAAGTGTGAGTTTCGGGTGTTACACAATTGTGCCTCTATGTTCTGGCCAGTTTACATTTACTTGAAATTCAGCGAATGCTTCTAGGAAAATCGTCCTTTCAATTACAGGCCTGGAAAAGAATAATAAGTATTTACTAACTGTCTACATCATACTTACTTTCAAAAGTACCGTTTTATAATTTTTTATTTAAATTTTACTTTGTTTCGGGTGTTACATGGCTCTGTTTCGACGCAAAACTCATTCAGCTTTTCACTTTAGTACAGATTTAAAAGACTAATTTACTTAAGTATTACGCGTTTCTTCTAAACTTTTAGTTTCGAAAATTTTGAATTGGAATTTTTTATTTCAAAATTCATTCAGATTTAATGCGAAAATAAAATATTTAGATTTTCAACCCCAGTATCGTTTGTCATGCAATGACCCACTTACTTCTTTTGTGAGTGAGAAGAAGAACATCACTATTAAGCAGTGTGTAACTAGTAGTAAAATATACAATGACATCCTTTCTGTTATCGATTTCAGATCAGAGTCAGCACGATGAAATCCTCAGCTGTAACCTGACCAGTTTGGGAGTAGAATGTTATCCGATGTCATCTTGGTCCCGGCTCAAAAATTGCCTGGAACAGTCAAGTGATTAGCTGTGTCCTAGTTAGATTTGCCACAATATAGATAAATCAAGGCTGGGTCTAGACCAGGGGTCGGCACGCTAGGAACAATTTTTGCGACAGCTACTCACACGTATTGCTTACGCTCTTGTCTCAGTTTGACGGGATCAGCCGAGCATGCAACATCGAGAGCGGGTATGCGGAATTTTTTAGCTTTTTCCGTCAGTTTTAGCTCTTTTATGCTACTTCTAGCTTTTATTTTTAGCTAGTTTCAGCATTTTTTTGTTTATTTTCGGCTATTTTTAGTAGCCGCTCTGCTCTCACTCACACAATTACATACCCATTTTGCCGACCCCTGGTCTAGACCAGAGAAGTTCATGAATGCATTCATTTGGTGAGATGAAACACTCTCTCAAAAACGAATGGCGAGCTATAGCAGTTCAGTGAGAGCGTGAATGCTGCATACATACCATTCACTTGAAAGCAGTGCACTACACTACAGCACATCATCAAAGCTCTAGCGATTCTGCCTGCGACGCGAATGGTTTATAATTAAGTGCGCAGAAGCAGAATGGAAGATGTTATGGACGCTCGTTCATTTAGAAAACGGTATTTTCCATACGCGTACCCCTTTACCATATATAACTATATATGTCACTCAGGAGCCGTTTCTATTTTGGCTCTTTTCAACACAGTCTTGGGTACCCACCACGGTCTTGGGTACCCACCAAAATGAGCATTTTTCACTTAGGTACTCACCAAAAGTATTTCTCTCTCGCTCTTTTTTTGCCTGCCGAGTAACATCTCTTTCTAACTGGCGTGAAATGTCCCGCCCAAAATCCATGAGAGTGACATATAATATATAGTAACCCAGCGGTCAAAATGCACGCTATGTAATCGCTGACATAAGGTATATTTAGTAGCTGTCAGTGGTGATGATGAGGCTTATATTTTCCCTTACATTTAACATAAAAGTGTCATAGGCCGTCTAATTGGTGCGCCTTCGCTTAAAACATAAGACACGATATCATCGGGACTCGTTACAACTGCACTTACATCAAAAGCGGACTTATAAGCGAACCTGATGATAGTCCTATAAAGAACGGCAAACTATAAAGTAATGCATCTGGCTTACAGTTCAATTTGCGCTTGTAAGGCAAGCATAGCTTGTGTCACCACTAATCCTAATGAGTTTGTAATCGGAAAAGTAATTAAATAACATTTAAATTGAGCCAAAGGGTAGGCTAATAATTTTTATTTTTAAATGAAAATTCATACTTTTAAAACAGAAAAAAAGAGGCAAATTCATTAAGTACTTACCTTAAAAAAAATGGGGAAAAACAAAATTTTAAAATCTTAGTCATAAGTAATTAAGCATTTATGCTGCCTTTTTGTTGTCTCGGCATTTTTTGGCGTAAAATCTTTTTTCGCCAACCGCTTTAAATTTCTTGAAGAAAAACCTTCCATACCTGATGATGACTAAGCAAAAAATTTAACTTCTATTTAAGCAATAATAAGCGCACTCAAACGATTAGGTCCACGTTGAACGTTAAACTAATCAAAAATCAGAAGAATAAGAACACATCAAATAAACAACAACAGTTCCTAGAAAAACTACAGTTCAAAGAAAACATAAATATGACAGTATTGACATAAACATCACAATCCTTGTGTTTAAAGAATAACTGATTCTCCCGCTTACATTGTCATAAGATGTTAATAAGTGTAACGAAACTATTTTTCTTTGCATGACACTTTCGCTTACGCTCAGGTTACCTTCTAAGTACTTATATGCCCGCTTAGAAAGTTGGTAATGTGTAATCGGTGACTACCGAAGCACTGCGCTGCATTTACCGCATATATTAATATATGCCCTTTACGCTCGCTCTCTCATTAGCGTAATTCAAGATCGTCTCGTAGGTATACAAAACAACACAAACAGCTTCCTATACTGACCATTCACAACCATTCGCAACCATTCGCTACCATTCGCTCAGGCAGCGAGTGGTTTTTGGCGCAGTACTATGGTAAGTAAAAGCAACGTATGAGAGAAAACACTCAACGTCACTACACTACAGCGTTCGCTCTGGCTAACGGCACATGGAACAGTGTGTCCACTTATTTTTTTTTTAATGCGGTAGAATTCTCATAAAATGTAGGTAGATCTCAGCAAAATGCGGTAGATTTTTTATCCAAAGAAATTATTTATTTTAATACTATAAGGGCCGTTTTCTCATCCTACTTTTAAGCTCTATCTGCCAGTTAAAATCAATTTCTTTGACTTATTAATCAATTTTGTATGAAATTATCATCGGGATAATTTAACTTACAGATAAAAAAAGATGAGAAAACGGCCCTAAGTATAACAATAATATATTAAAAACTAAAAAGCAATACAAACAATTTCTTGTTTTCAAAAAATCAAACAAAACTAAAATCTCTTCTATCCGAAGCATTAACGGCGCTCAAGGTTGAGGTTCTGGTAAAAAAAATAATAAAAATGACGCACACTTATAAACCAATGCTGATATTAATTTACCGTTTTCTGAACTTGTCCATTTTAAAATAGAAGAGAACTTGCTTCAAAAGTTTTAATACAAAAGAAATTAAAGAACGTTACGCTGCCGCTGTTATTTTTTTAACTCAATTTGATGGCAGATAAGAGCGCTGCCAGACTTGACTATTCGTATTTCGCTCATTTCATCTTGAAATTGCAACTAAAATTGACGCCAAATAAGTCCTCTAGTTTTCAAATCGTTGAAAAAAATTTGTTGAATTAAAGTTCCTTTATAATGTTGACGTAAAATTTTAATATTTCCTTGTACAATTATTTGATTTGTGCTGCCGAGATGTAGGTAGATTTTGGGCCTCGTGCGGTAGAATAGGTAGAATGTCAAATTTTCCAAAATATGCGGTAGATCTACCGCATATGCGGTAGAAGTGGCCACACTGACATGGAAGCAGCACAAAAGCAGCGATTATGCGCTGCCATTCGTCTATGCGAATGGTTCGCTGAACATCTCTGGTCTAGACACACCTCGGACTAATAAATCTTGACTCGATCAGGCTTATCTTGGCCATACTTTGGCGCTGGGTAGAATCGCCCCTATATTGGCGATGACGTGAATAATCTGGACAGGGCCTATGTAATTGACTCTACGCAAAGCTCTAGTTATATCCCGTGTATTTGTGAGTTTTGTTTTTTTGGGGGAGAAAATTTTTTTAAACAATTCTCACTTAGTTTAAATTCGCGGATGTATAAAGGATTTACATTGCGTGTTGAACATTAGCTTTGCGTCAAATAGAACTGTAGCCCATGTAGGAGTGTAGGTCTAACTGTCGACGTCGAAAAGGCTCTGCCGCGATGGGGAAATACACCAGGTTAGGAAATTCAACAAATTGGGGAAATTAACCGAAAAGCTTCCAACAAAAACCCTAGACAGGAATATGAAATTCAACAAATTCGCTCGCTTGCGTGCCCACCTCTGATATTGAGTTTCCTTGAATAGTTTTATGTTTTTCAAGCTTTTCATATCATTGTATGAGTTTGGTAGATATTTTATATGTAATGTACTCGAAAATCGCCCAAAATTAAAAATAAAAGTGGCAATGCATTTCACCACAGCAGAGCTAAAGATTTCGCTGCCAAAGCGTGCTTCTCTTTTGCTCATGCTATATGCCAATGTTGAAGCAGCGTAGTTCTAACACATTGCTGGGACTAGGAAGAAGAAGATTTAGACCAACACTCCTACATGGCAAGAGGAGGACGAAACAACATCGCGCGCATCTGTACCAGTGTTGGAAAATGGAAATTTCAGTGTGTACCTAAAATAGTCCATAAATTGTACGTAAATATAGTAAAGTGTACCTAATTTACCCAGCCGGAATTTTTTTCATAAATGACAAATAATATACCCAGCCGGAATTTTCCTTATAAATGCCAAATTCATTTATGTTTTCACCGAAGATATCAAAGCGAAAATTTGAGAACTTCTCAAATCTGATTCATTTCATTTACATGGTCTTACTTATCCATTGCATCCAACCTCTAGTGTGACTGCGATATTTAAACAAAAATGCGACGAAACAACTTCACAAACACGTTTTACATTTGAAACTTTCTTATTTTTAAGGAGGCACTGCCAAGTCCAGAGTCAGACTCACAAATATGTTTCGGAACGATTCCATTTCATTGAATGAGAAAAAAAGACAAGCACAGAGCATTTAACAAACAGACGTCTCTTGCTTTCGCACGTCCTTCTCTACTTACTTCATTGTTTCAGAACATTTGTTCGTATGTCTGACTCTAGAGTCTAGACTAACATAAAATACAAGAAGGTGAAACATCAAAACATCTTACACCTAGTCTGCAATGGAAGCATTATGCTACCTTTTTTGGGAAATGTATAAAAAAATTTCTGCAAACACTCCTCAGATAACCACAGAAGACCTTTCACCATTTAATCCACTAACAAAATTTCTTCATCTAGAAATTGTACCTAAAATGGACAAATTGTACCTAATGTACCTTCGAAGTAAAAAAGGGCCAAAAAAGGTACAATTACACCTACTTTTCCAACAACAGATTCTGTACAGATGCATAGAAGAATTAATACACAGTTAAAACTTAAGTTTCAATTTAATACCAATTTCGATTCAATGCCAAAAACGAATTAAATTAAAACCTTTTTGATTTAAATAAATAGAGATACAAAAAATTTAGAATTTTTCGTATGAATTATAAAAAACTTATGCATAGATCGAAAAGAAGTGAGAGATATTGCCTCACAATCTGATGTCGGCGAGTTCAATCCCCGGTGAGGCGAGCGTCATTTTTGTTTTTTTTGGAGGAATAAGTAGGTAATAATAATAAATTATAATAAAAATTTAAGAGGAATAAAAAGCTTGTAACCAATCTTTTTATGGGGGAAAAAAATAAATAAAAACAAGTAAAGAAGTTTACATCGGCTAAGCCGATTGCACACATACCTTTTCCTCAGCCTTAAATATGCTGAAACATTACCTTAACAAAAATTCCTGCCATTTTCGTTGTTCTAGCTACACATTATCTGTGCTTCGATTTAGCTTCACAAACTCGATATTATATTTAAGTACAAATTTTTTGCGAATGGTGGGCATGGTCAAATTTTAACCGTTAGAGGACATTTTGTCTAGCAGCGAAATACTCAATTCAAAATAGTGAAAATGAAAATTTTTGCGAATGGTGGTCATGGTCAAATTTTAACCATTAGAGGACATTTTGTCTAGCAGCGAAATACTCAATTCAAAATAGTGAAAATCAAATTTCTGCGAATTTCGCGAATGGTGGTCATGGACAAATTTTAACCGTTAGAGGACATTTTGTTTAGCTGCGAAATACTCAATTCAAAATAGTGAAAATCAAATTTTCGCGAATTTCGCGAATGGTGGTCATGGTCAAATTTTAACCGTTAGAGGACATTTTGTTTTCAGCTGGTGAAAGGTTTCTTACTTCGGCATTGTTTTCAGGTTTTCCATCCAATATAACGAATATCTCTTATATTTTTAAGAGTTTGGAACCCAATATCCGGGGCAAGAAAGGCATTAAACTTATTTTCGAATTCCTTACGTCGAAGACGGCTTATTTTAAACTGAACAGTTGCAATGATTTGAATACTTTGGCTAAGTTCTAAGCCTTGCGTCTCTAGTTTCGTTATTACATGGACAATGCTATTAAATTTTGTTTTAATATACAGTAGTTTCTTTTTGTATGGAACAAATTTTGATAAAAGGAACTTGGTTTTTATCAAAAATTTAACACCCCTATTTTCAAATATCGCTAGTTTATATAAGAAAAAATTTTCTTATAAACGGGTTCTTATATAAGGAAAAACCGGATATAAAAATGCTTTTGCAAAAGTTGCTTTTGATCTTCCATCAAATTGTGTAAACCAAAATTATCTATCCAATCATTTTCAATAAATGCGTGGGTTGGAATCACGGTTGCCACTCACTTCATGTTTTTTGTACCAAATCTGTCTAAAAAGGTACAAAAAATTATACGTAGTTGGTTTTTAGTCAAACGTAGTGACAGAGTAGGTCTAAACAATGACCAATATAAAAGGGCACATTTTGTGTTCAATGTTTTTGGAGTTGCCAGATGGATAAAAATCTTTATTTGGTCTGTATTAACATTAAATTTACGAAACCAATGACCAGAATTACTAAAATATACTTATTTTATGAATATTTAACAAGAAATGCATGCTCTGACATAAATAGAAAAATTATGCAAACGCATATGTTTTATGCTCAAGCATATTTTTTCCAGCTCTAGTTATCAGTTCTCTTTGGTTTTCGAATGAAGCGATTCGCAATTACAGCGGACATAAAGGAAATGTTCCATCAAGTCCGTATTCGAGAAGAGGACCAGAATGCGCAGCGCCTTCTTTGGCGTGACAACTGCAGAAGCAAGAATCCAGATGTCTACGTCATGCAAGTGATGACTTTTGGAGCTGCTTGTTCGCCATCATCAGCACAGTATGTCAAGAATATAAACGCTCTTAATTATCTCGATACCTTTCCCAAAGCAGTAGATTCAATTTTTCATCATCATTATGTTGATGATCTTTTGGAGAGTGCAGATACTGAAGATGATCTTTTATTGCTGGCAAAACAAGTCCAATTCATTCACATGCAGGGAGGTTTTCTTATTCGTAATTGGAAGTCCAACTCACGAGCTATTATGAAAGAGTTTGGTGAGTACCGAAATCAACCAAACGATATTTTTATTAGAGAATCAAAACCAGAAATGACGACTGAAAAGGTCTTGGGTATGTGGTGGTCCACTTCATCTGACAACTTCACATTTTCGCTCAAGTTGAATCGTCAAAACAAAGACGTGTTGAGTGGAAAAATTAAACCCACAAAGAGGGACGTCTTAAAAATATTAATGTCAATTTTTGATCCATTTGGGTTTCTGTCTCCATTTATTTGCTTTTTAAAAGTCCTGCTCCAGGAGGTTTGGAGAACAACTGAATGTTGGGACGATGTGGTAAATGACACTATATTTAAAAAGTGGTTAGCATGGGTAAAA
>CM035806.1:67841897-67856501 GCA_020466095.1 Chlorops oryzae
TATACCTGTTGTCCACATTATTTTTCTAGCCCCGAAATGTAGAGACGCTATAGACATTGGTACCAGTTTACATACCTTCTCCTTGGGCCTATTGAAACGATATCGTCAAAGCCAAATTCGACCCCTTGCTTTCTGCTGGGAAACGTATAAGTTCATTTGTGTGTGTGTGTGTGTGGTTTTTCTTTTAACGAGGACTCCGAAGCATCGAAAACCGAAGTCAGTTTCCGACTTCAATCTACTGAGAACATGTCCTCTAGTCCATAGGGAAAGCTCTTTGTGGAACTACCGTTAGGTATTACGTCAGAAGGCGTCCTGAGCATTAGCTCAAATCGTTAGTAGGTCCTACAAGGTCGTGACTCTCGCGTTTTTTGAGAGGGCACTGCACTTCCTGCGCGTTCGCTAGCATTTTGTCGTTCATGAACTCTTAGCTGAGTCATGATTCTCGCTGAAGCCGTCGATATTGCTCGCTATGCGTCGGGTGAGCTTATCATTTTTAGTATGAGGTTTTGCGCGGTTCATTTCTCCTTCGGCTTTGTTGAATCAAGAAAAAGAAAGAGATCGTGGTTTGAGTCTAGTATTCCTTCGCAGCTCGGGCAAAACGAATCGTCTTCTTGCTTGAAACGGTGCAAATACTGTTGGAAAAATCCTTTTCTGCTTGCGATCTGTGTGAGGTAAAAGTCTACATCACAATGTTTCCTGTAAACCCACACATGAAGATTTAGGATCAGAGCGTGCGTCCATCTCCCTTTCGTCGAATCATCCCACTGCTGTTGCCATATACTCATGGTAGAGCGGCGCGCTTCCTTCTTCTTCACTCTTCTCTGCCGGATATAAGGTAATTCGCAGACCAGCATTTGAAGCGGTGGCTTGCTATAACGCCAGCACCATCATCCGAAACAGTGCGGAAAACCCAGATGTGAGTTGCGTATAATATTTCGGAACTGGTGACTCTCGCAAGGAGTTTTGTGGCTCGTATTCCAGAAGTTTTCGCCATGATTCGCAATAGGGCAACTGTCACTCTTGCTCCCTTCTCAATTCCCATCCTCAGGAGGTCTCTTAAAGCTATCCTGGTTTCTATGAGGCCACCTAGGTACCGCAGGTACCTTACAATTTTATTTGGGGTCCTCCACTCCAAAATGAAAAAATATTCTCGCTTCTTCCGGGCAGTAAGAAGGATCGATTCGAATTTATAGACAGTTTGCTGGAGCCCATTTTCCCGAAGCCAGTTGGTTACTATGTCAACAGCTGCTGCGCACCGCTCCGAGATTTCCTCTATAGTTTTTGCAGTAACAATTTCAAGGTCTCCGACATAGCCAACGCTTGTGCAGCTATCATGAAGGCCGACTTTAAGAACTCCGTCGTGCAGCACGTACCACAGGAGCATTGCAGAAAACCGCAGGAAACCGTGTACCGCTTTGTTTCCCAGTCCAACTATACCTAGAGCCACCTACCGCAAAAATAGTTACACACCATTTTCCGGAAGTACCAAGGAACCCCAAAAGTGACCAGCGCTTGTGCTGTCCTCGACCAGTTTGCAGTGTTGAAAGCGTTTTAAGTGTCACTTCCGCACAGTACTGCTTTGCACCGCTTCACCATCGTTCCCCGCTAGTGGCCTGTATATATATATATATATATAAATATCGTTACCTTAATGTTGAAAGTAGGGCTATTGAAAATGTTCGAATAATTCAAATATTCGAATATTCGAACATTCCAATAACAACTTTACGAACGATTCTTAATCGAATACTACTAATCGAAAAGTTGATGTTCTTCGATTATTCGAACAGTTGTTAACATGCGACTATTGGAATACTTGTTCAAAATCGAACGATCGAATCAAGGTGTATTTAATAAGGTGATAGCAGTTCTACAACAAGTACAACTCGACAAAAACAACAGGGACTTTTTTTTTTGTTTTGAGTACAGCCAAATGTCAATATCAGCTGATATATACAAAAACAAAATTGTAACAAAAAAATAACAAATGTGACATTTAATTTTGAATTTTAAAAATATTTCTTTTGCAATACAAAATCGAAAAAATCAACGGATCTTGTTTTTATTTATGTTTATTGTAAGTAACTTTGAATTCACCTATTGAAGTTAATCAAAACACAAGGGCCTTTGTTTAGTACTAGCTCCACAACGACCAAATTCACGGAATGGAAATGGCTGAGCTCTCTATACGTGGCTAACAAGAACGCATACTAGCTGACGAGTGAAGTCACTTAAAGAACACCAACGATTGAACAAACAAAACGGCAATGAAACTGCTTACACGCAAGAATTACAGTGCCAAACAACATTGAGAGAATGCACAATCGGGAATTTCCACGTTTGTATATCGATCGCGGGATACTTGGTCCTGTTCCATACTAGGCGACAGTCGCCGGAGACACATTTTGTTTTGATGGCGTGGGACGGTCGGAGAAGAGAGAGAACAGCATCCCTCTCTCTTCCCCGGCCCTCTCTCTTCTTCAAAACAAAATGTGTCTCCGGCGACTGTCGCCTAGTATGGAACAGGACTTAAGGTGAGATGACACTACGTGTGCAATGCACGAATATTTGCTCACTGACGTCATAATCATTGCACACGTAATGAAATCGACGAATAATTTGTTTGCTCAAAATAATTCTTACAATATTTTACAAATAAAATGTGTGCGTTGCACGCGTAATGTAATCAACCCAAATTTCAACTGCACAAACATTTTGTAAAAATATGTACACGTGAAACTGTTTCCTCATACAGTACAATCTGCTGAACATTTGTTTTTTTGTGTGAGGTTAGAACACAGTTTAGGCAAATGCTTAAATACTGTCATTACTTTTAGTTTTAGAGATTTCGATTATCTTAACTGTCTCTGAAATCTCTAAAGTTGGACATTATTTTCATTGCAATCTTTTAAAAACGAAACCTAGTAACATTGCGCAATCAACATGTGTGATTTGTCCATATTTTGTGCGAGAAAATGTTATGTGTGCAATTATTTTTCAGATGTGTCACACATTTTTTGAGCAATTATGTGTGCATTGCACACGTAGTGTAATACCCTGAGCAAATAAATGTGCTTCAAATTTTATTTGTTTCAGATGTGTCACACATTTTTTTGAGCAATTATATGTGAATTGCACACGTAGTGTCATCTCACCTTTAGACGTTCACCCCCGAGCATACAACATTCGCGTGTGCAATTTCAAACTTTTCTAGTTTAGTTGACGAACGTTTTTTCAAATACCAAAACTGAAAGGCGCAAATTTCATAAAACTTTTTTGAAATGCATTACCAATGCAGACAAAGAATGGTTCTTCCAGTTAAGTGTATTGTAACTAAGATCTTCATATAATTATAATTTTAAATAAAACGCACGTTTTATAGTGGAAAATTAAATTAAAACCCACTCTTTATTGGAACAATTAAAGTTAGCTGTAAATTTTAAAGTTAATGTTGAAAAATGTTTCACCGAATCACTCAATATACACAACCAAAGCTGGGGGGTAACTCTGTATTGCGATTCGAAAATGAATGCGTTGCTAAAGCTCATTTTAAAATGCAAGTAAAACGGTTTTTTTAAGTTTATTGATTCCTAAATTCAAATTGCAAGGTTCAGAAATGAATTTCCAACGCTTAGAAATGAAACGAGTTCAAAGGACCGTTCCAAATGCAATTCAAAATCAGCTTTCGCATCGCATTCATTTTCGAATCGCAATACAGAGTGACCCCCCTGAATTTTAATCATTTTGCTGAAACCCATTATACATTGTTCAGCTTTTTTGAATTTAGGACGCTTATTGAGGCTTTTTATGCAAAAAAGGATTCGAGTTTAAAAAAAAAGCTGCTTAACGCGATCGGGCAACTCTATTAATCTGCTTTTTGCAATCAATTTAGACTGCAATCGCTGGCTATGGCATATATTGTCTTGGTTAAACTGTTGAAAAAGCATCTCTAGTTTCTTAACAGAACCAAAAAAGAGCTGAGAAGGTTTCCTTAAGTTTCCTTTAGACACCTGATCAACCCAAGTTAATGAACTGTGTTTGCTTTCGAATTCTGTCAAGTTCAGTTTATGAATGAGGAAGCCCGCAACGTACTCTAAACCGTCTTCATGTAAGACACCGATCTCTTTAGCGATCTGAGAGTCTTTTAACTCATCGCATTTCATCGATTCCATCTGAAAGTCATCGGGATCGTGCAAATCTGCTGTAGCATTCCCTCTGCGAGTGAGTTCGTCTGTATAATGAGAACTTTGCAACCAAATTGTATTT
Source organism: Chlorops oryzae (assembly GCA_020466095.1). Lineage (NCBI taxonomy): Eukaryota > Metazoa > Arthropoda > Insecta > Diptera > Chloropidae > Chlorops > Chlorops oryzae. The sequence goes on from CM035806.1 coordinate 67,846,164, forward strand.
TCAGTTTGCACGTTTCCGACTTGTCCCAATAATTCGGTATTTCTGACTGTGAATAGAAATTATACATAATATTGGCGAAATGAGTGCATTTTGATATTTCATATATTCACCTCAACTATACCTTTTTTCTGAAACGAAATACTACAGCTACACCTTGCTACAGCTCTTTCAATAAATGAAGAAAAAAATTCGAAATCGGAATCCTTTTTATCCAGGGACCTGACTTTTATAAGTATTTTCGAAAAAAGTCTTAACATAATAATTATTTTGTGACTAAAATAACTAAAATATTTCATAATTATTATCACAAATTTTTATATTTTTAAATTTCCATATAATTGTTATGATTGAGAAAAAATTTTATTAATTGAAAAATAAGTTTTATTTTTGAGAATTATTTTTTACGTCTTTTCAAAACTTTTATAGAGGGAAAAATTTTTTCTAGTTGCCTTAGAAGTTTTATGTTTGAAGAAAAATATATTACGTCGTCAGCAAATTAGATAAGGGAATTATTATGCCCTATTATTACCGCCAATCGACTTCCATTATATTATTCACTTACGACGAATCGACGTCGTACAGACGTAATTATGCCCTATTTAGGTTATTTATTTTATTTATTTATTTATTTATTTAATCAATATTTTCATAGTGCAGTAAGATTAAATCTTGTAGGTAGCACTATTCACGGTTTGCAGTTAACATTTCAGAAAAAATATATTTATACTTAAAAAGCTACTTTTTAAAAAGAAAAAAAAACAATTTTATTATTTAAAATCTAAAATTGCAGGATACTCTTAAAATATATGTTATGAGATACAATATAAATTATATTATATAATACATACATAGAATTGGATTAAAAAAGAAAATATATATTTATATAAGAGGAGAAGTAACGAGAAAATTAAAGATTGGCTAGATATTGAAAAAGTTGTTTCTTGAAGACCTTGGCGTTGTGAATGTTGGCAGTAGAATTAGTCAAAAAATTCAGTAAAGCGTTCCAGAGGCGTGAAGCGTATATAAAGAATTGGCGTTCTGATATTAAGGATGAGTGACGTCTGATAACAATTTTGTTAGTTCGTTGTGATTGTGTGAATCGAAGACGGTCGAAAAGATATACCGGTTTCTTGCTAAAAATAACTTTGTGGAGACATGTAAGTGTTCTAAATTTTAACATTTGGTCAAAGGATAGGTCAAATGTACTATTACTGTATTGTGAAATGGAGCTGTAACGATTCAAGTTATATGCGTATCTTATAATATTGTTGAAAGTGACATTGAGTTTTTGTTTCGACGCATGATCACAATTAGCAAAAATCTCACAACCAAACAAGAGCGTAGGTATACGTTTTACAGAGCAGCAGACGGACATGTGGAGGAGTGTAAGCTTTTGATAGCCATAGCGAACGAAGCATACCATAGACCTTACCAGCAACTACTGAAATGTGGCTGTTCCAATTGAGCGTGCGATTAAAAGTGAGTCCAAGATTTTTGGCGGCATCGTGATACTCTATGGACTGTCCGTTTATACTTGGTGTTGCAAAGTGGGATAGGTCAAAAGGTTTTTTGCTTATGACGATTAATTTAGATTTTTGTGGATTAATGTGCAAGTGATTTCTAGTCGCCCATTCATTAATTCTATCAAGCTCATTATTTAGAATTTCTAGGCATGTGTTGAAGTTGTTCTTGTGATCGAATAAATAGAGCTGAATGTCATCAGCATAAAGATGGATTTTTGCTCGATTAAGAACAGTCGGCAAGTCGTTAATGTAGAGATTAAAGAATAAGGGCCCAAGTGTAGACCCTTGAGGTACTCCTCGTGTCAAAAGTATTGGTAAAGATTGGGAATCATTTACACATACTTGTTGAGAACGTCCAGACAGATAAGACTTTATCAGATTGATGGCAGAAGAAGAAAACATGAACTTGTCCCTGAGTTTGTTGTAGAAAATTTTATGATCAATGGTATCAAAAGCCTTGGTGTGGTCGAGCAATGCAAGAAAGCAGACACTGTTCGTATCGATAGCTTCACGAATATCCTCTACTACATCGAATAGAGCTGTAACACAGCTATGATTGCTCCTGAAGCCCGATTGTCGGTTATTTAAAAGCTCATTTAAATCGAGAAAATCAGATATTTGTTTGAAAAGGATTTTTTCAAGAATCTTATGTGCTTTCCAGACGTACAACGAAATCTCGGGATTTCAGAACAAAATTGAAATCGCCTGGATTTCAAATGTCAAATTTGTTTTAAAATTTTCTGAAATCTCGAGATTTCGTTGTACGTCTGGAAAGCATGTTAGATAAGTAGCTTAAAATAGAAGTTGGTCGTAGGTCGCCGTTTTTTTTAGGAATGGGGATCACTTTACCTCTTTTCCAGCTTGAGGGAAAAGTAGATTTGGTGATAATATTGTTGAAGATGTAAGTTAGATATGGCAGGAGAATTGGCATTAATATTTTCAGAAAAGCGGGATGCATATTATCGAGACCCATGGAATTTGATCTGATAGATCTAATACATGTAAGAAATTCGTAATGGGTAATGCAACGGAATTCAAAAGAATCCCAGTTTGCAAAGTGTTGTGGATCTTCCGCACTAGGGCGAGAGCTAGAGTTGGTATTAGTGTTGCAGTTAGTGATAACAAAATTCTGATTTATAGCATCCAAATCCATATCATGTGCGATTGAGCTGTTACTCGAAGAAGGTAAAATACCTGCCGATCGGATTTGTTGCCACGTTTGTTTGGTGTTTAAAGCTGACATAAACTTATTACCAAAATGTTTAGTTTTCTCCAGTCTGATTAGCGAAACAACTTGTCTTCGAAGAGACTTATATTCTTCGTGTAGTACAGGCAGCTTATATCGCTTCCAACGCTGGTAGGCTAAATCACGCAATTGAATAAGTTTGTGAATTTCCCTTGTAAACCATTGTTTAGGGACTGAGCGTTCACGTCGTTCTATAATTGGTACGAAAGACTCGAATAAGGCGTTTATGTTTCTTTCAAGAAAGTCAATTTGGCTGTTAACGCACACCAGAGAAAAAGTAGAGTTAGTAGGTTAGGTCAACGAAATATTCTGACCTAAAATAGGTAAGAAATTACTAATTTTCGACCTATTTTGCTAGTTGGGATATTCATGCATTGTCATCCAAACCAAACATATGTGCAAAGTTTCAAATCAATCAGAAATCGGGAACTAAGTCAAATTTAAGTTGTAAGATTCCTTTACAAAGTTTGTTAGTTTATTACAAATGAAGCGAATAAAAATTTAACAATAATAATTTTCAAAGACGTAAAAACTTCTCATGAAAAATAAAAGTTATAAAGAAACGTAAAAACCAAAAATTGGAAACAAAAATTTATGAAAAGACTTATTGAATTTTTTGAATTTGTAAAAGTTATACAAAAAATTTAAAAATTTTTCTTTGAAATAAAGGCAACTTTTTTAAAATCTGAAATTTCAATAATTATTATTTCGGGTCCCTGTTTTTATCAAACCGTATTTAATACACCTTGCTTTTTATTTAAAATTCTTCATTTATTATATTTTTTTTAAGTATACTGAGCTAAAAATCGTAGTAAAAATAACAAAAACGTAGTTAATTTAACTACGAACAGCAATGATTTGGCTCTATTAACGGACGTAGTTAAAATAACCACAAGCGTAGTAAAAAAGTTTAAATACGAAAGTAGCAGCTAATCCCAACTCGGCGGGTTCGATCCCCGGTCAGGCAGGCGTAATTTTTTTTATTTTTTTTTTTTACAAATAATAACATAAAATTTAGGTATATAATATTATATTTAAAAACCTTACAGGAATAAAAATTTTTAAATGTAACATTTTATGCAAAACCAAAAAAAATATATTTTGGAAAGCCGGGATGGGGCCCTCTCTTCTCTCCAATTTATGCGGTTGGGGGTAAGCTTGATTTTTCATTCTAGATGTCTTTTTTTTTTCTTTTATATTTTTCCACTTACTTGAAAAATTCTAATTTTTAACACACTTCATTCGCCTGCTGTAGGATTTGAACCCGAGCCCTTCGGATTGCTGAGCGAATACGCTACCCGTACGCCACGGAGAAATCTAATTCGCGTGGACTAAATATTATATGTTACTTAAAGTCAAATGAAAATTATTTTACGTGTTTTTTGATAGAAGTTTTTTTAATACGTGTGTAAAGAGATTTGCTCCTAAAGAATACGCATGGCTGTTAAAGTCATGTTTGAATACATCCGTACTACAGTTTTGCTCTAAAATACCTACGGTCGCAGTATACTACGAATCGTGTTAAATTACACAACCGTAGTTTTCGCTCAGTGTACATATTACTAATTATTCATTTTTTAAAAAAGATTTAACTTTCATTAATTTATTTTTCACGACTTTATATTAATTTTAACCATCTTTGTTCAGTATTTAAAAGTAATCCTATATGTCAACTGATCATTATATCTAATTCGAATTTTATTAGTGTAAGCTAATCTTAGGTTAAACTAAACTAGTATCGCTTAGCGGTCTAAGTAAACATTTTTTAGTTGCTAGCAGCGATGTAAGCAAAATAATTTTATTTTACCACATATGTATATAAAAAAGGTTCTATACATTTTCGTGAGTACTTATATCGAACAACATTTGTAAAAAGTCTTCTTTTTGTTAAGAAAAATACCTAATAATTCACCGAAACTGGGGCTTCTTTTATTGTATGCACTAAAAATTTACTAAAGATTAGAGTGTTTTTTCTCAAAACAAGCGAAAACACTCCAATCTTTAGTAAATTTTTAGTGCATAAAAATAACTACGATTTAAAACTTGGAACACATTCGTACTTACCAAAAACATACTTTCTCAGTCTGAATTTAAACTCCATAGGAGTTGGATGATCGTTCAATCCTCCTCTCCTGCGGATGTTGCCAAAAAATTGCTCCAAAATGTCTTGGTTTAGTCGGTTTGTGGCTATAAACTCCATGTTATGCTTTTGGGAGACATACGAAGGAAGCTAAAACAGAGGCATATTCGTCATTAGAATTCCTTTTTCGAACCATTTCAAGCTCTTTTTCCCCGGTATGATAGGACAAGACATGAACTCATTCATCCTCGCTAAAATTTCATTTTGTGCCGAAAGCTCCAATCCATATGGTTTCTAAAACAGTTACAAAAATAGTTTCAATCTAGTTAGTATTTCTTATAATTTATGTCTAGCTTTCCCGGAAGACCTAAAGTTTTCATTGAGGAGGTCTGGACGTCAAACCAGTCATTCACAAGCTGCAAAAAATCAGTTGTCTTCAACGCTTCATATAAATCTATTCCATTAGAGTAGCAACGTCGGATTGCATTAGCAGTTGTGTTAGAAAATAGCTGTGCGGCTAATTTTACTTTTTGTCTTCCTAAAAGTTAAATATTTATCTTATTTGATCAAAAAAGTTATTTTCGCATACCCGGTCCTTTAACCGACAAATGTTCATCTGTCAATTTGTATACAATGGATACATCAGACGTGGACACATTTTGCAAAACATCCGAAACAGTTCGGCTGGTTAATAAGTGTCACTCCAAAATATACCAGTATCCAAGAAATTATTTCGTATGAGTTTCAGTAAATGGGGCACATCAGCAAATACAAAAATCTTTTCTTCGATATCGACAGGACTCTCAAACCAGGGCTTATCTAAATTGTTTTCAATAACTATGTAGTTCAATTTTTTTTAATAACACTTTTAAAGGACCTACCTATTGTGACCCCAAGGGTTTTCCAAAGGTTTCGATTTTGCGGACCCATATCGCTGACCATTGCAACGACTTTATAGCCGGCTTCGTCGAGCAAGGTAATAAGTTTTACAATTAACTTATTCGTCATTTGGCAGTCGTAGTAAAAAAAAACGGGCTATTTCCAGGACTTCCGCAATCCTCGAGCCATAACTACTTGCACGTAGTTTGAAGGTTTTACTACACAGTCTTGTGAGGCGTTGTATTCGTATGTTTCCGTTACTTTCATTTCATCAAAAGAAAGAACACAAAGTTTGTCCTCTTCAGTTGGGCCAGTAGCGCCGCGCATGAAATCGATGATGACATCAATGACTCCTTCGTTCAATGTAACCCTACGTGCCCATCGTTGTAACGTCGAGACGTGAGGAAGCGGGAAACCTTTTTGGTACATATGGTTGTACGCTCTGGGACCAGATGCGTGCAGACAGATGCACGATGAAATATCTTCCCATTTCCAATGTACTTCTTTTCCTTTATATGTAATTATATATGAAAGAAAATTTTATTTATTCTTGAGAAAAATATGTACCTGGATTTGCCATTTTCCGAATTTGACCATTAGTGAATATTTTTTCTATTCCTCTCATAACATTATTGGTCGGCTTCGCTTTTTCCTCCAACATGGAGATTTGTGCTTTGAGTCTTCTATTTTTTACACGCATTTGGACAATCTCCATTTATGAATTTGAAAAAATGACATCGCCGTTAAATAAATAAATAAACAATAAATTGGTTGATGTTATTTAAAAATTTATGCCACAATTAATTCATAAAATAACGAAATGTTGCACTTATAGCATGTTTCCACATTGAATTAACATAGTGAATTAACCATATGGATTAGAGTCTGAAAAGCATCTGCATCAAATCTCATCAACATTATTATTTGTTTTTAGTCTCCTGAACCAATATTTTCAATAATAATCGTAATTATACGCTTCTAAATGACCGAAATAACTCTAATTCATTTAGTTAATTCACTATGTGGAAACATGCTTTTACTCTGTTTGTGTACCACAACTCGTTTGTACCACGATGTTTTCTTCAAATCTGTTCAAAAGTTCTTCACGAAGTAATTTAAAAAATAAAAAAATTTAGCACTTACTCTGCTTGTTTATCACAACTATTATCTTGCAATGGCGAATCTTCGAAACAACCCGACAAATCCATTCATATCCAACGGACATAACAAATTGGCGCTTAATTGAAATTCCTAATAATTAGTCTATTTGCACTAATAGATTCATATATACTATATGTATACATAGGCATATATTTATATATGTATATTTTTGTCACTCTTACTCTTCATTGGAGACAATTCCAATAGAAGGCACTGCACTTGGCATTAATGCCAATCTTGCACCGAATATAATATCGGATGGCAAAAAGTGCTCCGAGCAGACATAGGAGGTCGCTTTTAATAGCCTGTTGCAGGCTTTTTCCCACTTCTTCCGCCGTTCGTCGGTGGGCGTTTTTAACAACGAAACACCTTTGTTTTTCCCGCACAAAATACACTTTCTCATATTTACTTCTTAACTTTGAAAATTTTCGAAATAAAACGAACGTCAATTTTGACAGTTGAATGAACTAAAAACAAAAACAATTCAGAAGAAGAAGACACATGTGCTACTGCTATCACCTTATTAAATCAGGGACCTGACTTTTATAAGTATTATCGAAAAAAGTCTTAACATAATAATTATTTTGTGACTAAAATAATTAAAATATTTCATAATTATTATCAAAAAGTTTTATATTTTTAAATTTCCATATAACTATTATGAATGAGAAAAATTTTTATTAATTGAAAAATAAGTTTTATTTTTGAGAAATATTTTTTACGTCTTTTCAAAACTTTTATAAGGGGATCATTTTTTTCTAGTTGCCTTAGAAGTTTTATGTTTGAAGAAAAATAGTTTACGTCGTCAGCAAATTAGATAGGGGGATTCAGTCGAAAATTATTTGCTGAAAATTGTCCAGTATTCGAAAACGCTTAATTGAAGAAGACAATTGAGGATCCTTCAAAAGATGGGTCGTAAACGAAACATTTTTATTCGCGAATTTTTCAATTATAATGAAGAAGGAAGTGTGAGCATCTGCAAAATATGCTCTTCCAAACTGATGGGGAAGAATGTGACCAATCTGAAGAGGCACATGACTTCTTCCCATATTGGAATCTATGAGCAGGAGCACAACTTAGTAAAGGAACGCGCAGAGCCCAAAGAAAAAAAAACTCGATCCATTGAGATGTCTAAAAAGGATATCACTCGCGCTTGTGTAGAGTTTGTTACCAAGCATTGTCAACCCTTATCGTTTTTTGAAACCAATGCTTTTAAAGTATTGACCGAGCAAATATTTGTTGGACTTAAAATTCCCCCAGTAACTTCATGAAATGTTATCCAGTTGGTAAATGAAAGTTATTGTGGAATAAAAGCGCATATAATGAAATGCATGAAAGGACGCATGTTGTCTATTAAAATGGACAGTGCCACGCGTCTTAATAGATCGGTGCTCGGAGTAAATTTGCAAGTTTATCAAAATAAAAAGATAATGGTTTATACTCTTTCAATGAAAGAAATCAAAAAGCGGCAAAATGCAGAAAATCTTAAAGAATACCTGGAAGAAGTCCTCGAAGAAATTAATCTGTCGAAAAATCAAATATACTCCATAACGACCGATAATGGCAAAAACATGATAAAAGCAGTGAATTTGTTAGCTTCTGGAGCTGATGAAGAATATGAAGAGGACGAAGACCAAGGAGAAGTTGAACTTTTAGAAAATGGACAGGAAATTTACAGGAACACCTCGATTTTATCGATGAAGTGCGCAGTGCACACAGTACAGCTCGCAGTTAAAGATTTGTTAGACTTAGATAGCGTTTCAATCAATCGTGCTCGTCAAGTAACGAAGGTGTTGAGTGGAGTCCTCAAAATCATTTCGGTAATTGGACCTTGTTTATCAGTGTTAAAGTCACAAAATACTTCTATTTTAGACAAATTCTTCAAATGCTGAACTTGGGAAAGCCTCAATTGGACGTGCCGACAAGATGGAACTCAACATTTAAAATGCTCAACAGCCTCTTGAAGTGTAAAGATGTGTCCTTGCAGACTTTAAAAAATCCCTTGCGTGATGAGGAATGGCATAAAATAGAAGAATTAGTGAGAGTATTAAAGCCTGCGAATGATATAACCCTCAAACTGCAAAGCCAACATTTGTTAGTGGGCGATTTTTTCAAATGTTGGTTAAGCTTTAAAGTCGAACTAAAATCTCTTGCGTACGGAATGGCAGTGGAGTTGCTAAAGTTTGTTGAACAAAGGGAACCACAGTTGTTGAACAATAGTGCCTTAAATTCTGCAATCTTTTTGGACCCAAGATTTCGTAAAACACTTTCGTCGTCACAAAAATTTTCTGCAAAGAAACACCTTAAATTACTATCACGTCGGCTCTTTGCATTGAATGAGGTAAGTAAACAGATTTTTTTTGTTTGTTATTATCTTAGAACTCGCACACTTAGGTGTACAAATTAATGCTGTCTCTTTACTTTAAGCCCAATTTTATAAGTAGAACTAACCGCAAAAAAACTGTTTGTCTGACTAGTTTGATGATTTTGAGTATCGAAAGCGACATATTAAAAAAATTATCGTTTGAAACTCTCATTGAAGAATTCGCTAGGATAAAATCGAGAAAAGTTTATATTGGTTGAAAAGACGCTGAATAAAAAAAAATATTTTATGAAAACTGTTAAATAAACAAAATGTGAACGTTGAAAAATATTTTCATTCTTATAATTGATAACCTTTCTACAAACACATTTTCTGCTATTGTGTGAAATTTCATCCTATATATTTCAACTAACAGAGGGGCCACCACCATTCTCTGGCCCCCGGGCCCCCGGCAACCTTAATCCGGCTCTGAATGGGAGCATTGTCTTGTTGGAAAATCCAAGGCAAAGGACCAAAGAGGTTATTTAGCTTAGGAAATACCGATTCAAGCAAAGATTTGAATCGAGTTCCATTCATGGTTTGCTCGACAAAAGTCAATTCAATTGTCCCATAAAATGTTATCGCTCCCCATATCATAACACCACCCTCTCGGCTGTGGTGACGGCTTCGAAAAATTTCTTCCTTTCTTAGATCGTGAAAATAATACGGTCCATCCAAGTTGAAGCGTTTTTCGTCAGTAAACACGACCAATCGCCAATCATTCGAGCGGGTGTCATTTTGTACATTCCAGGTCATGTACTTCTTCGCAAATTGAAGGCGTTTTTGCTTTCGATCAGCAGTCAGCGGTGGCTTAGATTTTATTTTGAGACGTTTTAGGTGTTTGGCTTTCGAAATCACTCGATGAATGGTAGTAATACTCGCGTTTACACCTGCTGCTTCCTTTATTTTGGGTAGCGATTTTGTCGAGTTTGAAGCGATTTTCAAAATTTTGCGTTCTTCCCGAGAACTCAAAGCTTTTTTCCGACCTTTGTAATTGCTCCCATATGAGTTTGGATCTTTCAAATAGCGGTCGACAGTTCTGGAGCTCCGATTTATTTTTTGTGCTATCTTTCTATTAGATAATCCT
>CM035806.1:67856601-67886601 GCA_020466095.1 Chlorops oryzae
ATCGAAGAATGTAGTATTAAGAGCTGTGAGCTTTGAGGGTGGAAATTTTCAAAAAGTTAAAGCTAAAGGCTCAGTTACTCTTGATTGAACGTAACTTGACTTTACTTATTTAATCAGCTGACTTGATGTGTTTAGTACATTTTCTATGGGAGCAGTTACTGAAAACTTAATTTGATTTAAGATAAGAATCTGTGGAAAACAGATTTCTATAAGTTAAGTCAAGTAACGTTCAATCAAGAGTAACTGAGCCTTAAGGCTAAATCTTATGCTTTCGAAGTAAAAGTGGCAGTTACCAAGTCAAATTAAACCGGTCTTAGAGCATTCGATATTCGAAAATGCACATTTTAAAATTAAAGCCCCAAAACATATGGTTTTTGCTATTTTCGAACACTCTTTCGAACTAGCGGGCCGATGGAAAAACGTTAAAATTTGAAAAACAAGTTGAGTTGAAATTAAAATAAGTGTTCAACGTTCGCCGCCGTGCGGCCGACGTCGCTCGCACAGTGTTACCGAATCGATCCAACAACAAAATGCTCTGCTGAACCTTCACTCGGTGACGTCAGGCAAGCTTTCCCGCACACCGCAGCAAACAAATGCAGCAAATGCATTACCCTTTCTGCCTACAAGCTCCAATACTCCCTGCTCGATCGCAGTAAGTACGCCAACTAATACTTTTGCTAGTCCTAAGTACACAGCTACAACGTCAACGGTTTCTGCTCTTATTGCGAGCCTCACCTCTTCAAAAACAACAGCATCACTGCAAAACGAAGAAACAACCGACATACTGACAAACACTAAGTCAGAAGAAGAATACAGCAGACAAAACGAAGCCGAAATTGCTGCTCAAACCGCTGCTCAGAGCTCAGCCGTGCGCTCTACTCAAGTGAATGCTAGCGCCGCTGCCGCTATAGCAAAAAACGTTGGCGTCCACGAAAAGCAAAAGGGGTCGGCAGTGCAGACAGGCATGGATCGCTACGTCAACATCAAGCGGAAATTGAGTCCCCAAAAAATGCAAGGACAGAAGGCTCTAAAAGTATTGAAACCCAATGCATCAACGAGCACTGCTACTAGCCCAAGCCAAAATAGATTTGCGCTGCTTGCTAGCAAAGATGACAATAAAGCATCTACTCCAAACCCCATCAAAAAAATTAAGCCTCCCCCAATCTACTTGCGTGAGGAATGTTCCAACGCTCTAGTAGCAACTATCGCTCGTTCCATTGGCAGCAGCAACTTTCACGTTGTTTCCATTAAAAGGGGTAACGTGAAAGAAACTAAAATACAAATTTATACGGAAATCCACTATCGTACCCTGGTGAACCACTTTGATGCACTCAAAAAAAGCTACTATACCTACCAGCTTAAAGCAAGCAAAGGTTTAGTGGTAGTAATAAAAGGCATCGAGCCCTCACTTGACCCAGCAGAGATCAAAGGCGCTCTGCAAGCTGCAGGTTTTCCAACGAAAACCGTTTTTAATATTAAAAACAAACAAAATATTCCGCAACCCCTATATCGCATTGAGCTTGATCCTTCAGCTAACTCCCAAAAACTAAAAAAGAACGAGGTCCACCCAATATACAATCTGCAATTTTTGCTACACCGCAAAATTACTGTCGAAGAGCCTCATAAGCGGAAAGGACCGGTTCAATGCTCTAATTGCCAAGAATTTGGTCACACGCAAAACTATTGCACATTGCACCCCGTGTGCGCTACATGTGGAGATCGGCATTCTTCGAACTCTTGTCAAGTTGATCAAGACAACCCCGATGTAAGAAAATGCAGCAACTGTGGTGGTAACCACAAAGCGAGTTATCGTGGATGCCCGATCTACATGGCAATAAAAAAAAAAGACCAACCCAAGCGGAAAACTCACGAAGAAGTTCCGAACTTCTTGCCGAGCCAGCAAGGGCCAGCATCAGCTGCTCTTCCTCCCAAAGCATTTTCATATGCTGACGCAGTAAAGTCTAACACTGCGACCCAACCTCAAGCATCTCTTGCGACAGCAGCACATCCTGTTCATACTCCTATGACTATTTCGTATGCTGACGCTGTCAGGTCGAACACTGCGGTACACCCTCAAGGTGCCATATCAAATTTGGAATCAATGATCTCGAATTTGACTAACTGCATGATGCAGTTCACTTCAACTGTGCAATCAATGCTGCAAGAGATGATGCGGGCTCAAAGCCAACTCATGCAAATTCTTATTGCAAAGAAATGAGTGTCCTAAAAATTTGTCATTGGAATGCTAACGGCATTCGACAACACAAGCTCGAAATTCAAACATTTCTTGAATTACATTCAATTGACGTAATGCTCGTCAGTGAAACCCACCTCACAAGCAAAAATAATTTTACTATTAAAAATTATACGTTTTATGGCACTCATCACCCAGATGGAAAGGCACACGGCGGCACCGGTGTTTTGATCAAAACTCGAATAAAACACAGTTTAATGGATGCATTTTCCCAAAACTACTTACAAGCAACCTCTATCTCATTGCATTATGGTAACAGCATTATCGCTCTAAGTGCAGTTTACTGCCCACCGAGATTTTCTGTTACTGGTACACAATTTTTAGAGTACTTCCAAAAGCTTGGCAACAAATTTATAGCAGCTGGGGACTATAATGCTAAGCACCCACACTGGGGCTCTAGATTAATTAACCCCAAAGGGCGACAACTATATTCAATTATAATAAATAGTCGTGAAAATTTTGACTGTATTTCAACAGGTCAACCCACCTACTGGCCTTCCGATTTGCAAAAAAAACCCGACCTCATTGATTTTGCAGTCAGCAAAAACTTTGATCGTAGCGAATTACTTGCTGAGCCCAGCTTCGATTTGTCATCCGACCATTCCCCTGTTATAATTACAATGATGGGCTTGCCCACATTCACCGAAAAACCCGGCAGAATTGTAACAAATAAAACCCACTGGCTTAAATACAAAAAATATATAAGCTCGCATTTGAACGGAAACTCTATACTCCGAAGCGAATGTGATATTGATGATGCCGTAACAGAGGTAAACAATATCATGATATCGGCAGCAGTTCATGCAACCCCAAAAATAATCAGCAAGCCAAAAGAACCTCGAAGATATACTTCAAGCGAGATCGAAACTCTTGTACGAGAAAAAAGACGCCTACGAAGGGAATGGCAGCGACAACGTTCACCCACCGCGAAAGTTAACTTAGTGCAAGCGACTAAGCGCCTGAGAGAAGCTCTTGATAATGATCTGAAAACTTATCTAGAAAATTACACTCGAAATTTGAGCCCGACAGCGGAATCAAACTATTCTCTTTGGAAAGCAAATAAAAAGATGAAGGCACCCAAAACAAACGTAGCACCACTGCGTAATAACACTGGAAGCTGGGCTAGAAAGGACGAAGAAAAAGCGCATGTATTTGCTAAATATCTCGAAAACGTTTTTAAGCCCAACCCACGCACTAACGCTTTTCAATTTCCCAAAATAAACCCTCGATCAATCGAAAATATAGGCGAATTTCAGCACAAGGAGATCAAGTTTATCATTGGCGAGCTAAACACAAAAAAGGCCGCAGGCTTTGATCTTATAACCCCACAGATGGTGCAACAACTCCCCACTGTAGCAACAAGATTAATCCTCTTCATATTCAACGCAATATTGAGGCTAGGATATTATCCTAGACCCTGGAAAATTTCGAACATAATTATGATCTCTAAGCCAGGAAAAGACCTATCACTCCCATCATCATATCGGCCAATTAGCTTGTTGCCAGTACTCTCAAAAGTCTTTGAAAAATGTCTCTTAGCAAAAATTTTACCACCCTTACAAATCTCTGGAGCTATTCCCCAGCACCAGTTTGGTTTTCGTAAAAGCCATGGCACCATTGAACAGGTAAACAGAGTTACCACTGAAATCAGAAACGCATTTGAAAAAAAGAAATACTGTTCCGCCATATTTCTGGATATCTCGCAAGCCTTTGATAAAGTATGGCACTCTGGCTTAATATTTAAAATTAAACATACCCTTCCCGAAAACACTCACAAAGTCCTACAATCCTACCTCTCTGAAAGGAAGTTCAAAATCAAATATGGAACACACACGACATATGAATATGACATTTCAGCAGGTGTACCCCAAGGTAGTGTCCTAGGGCCCCTGCTATACCTGATTTACACGGCTGATCTGCCTGTATCCCCAGAACTCTTCACATCTACATTTGCAGACGATACAGCAATTTTGTATGCACACAGCGATCCTGTGGTCGCCTCTCGAGTTCTTAATAATCATCTTCATACTGTTGAAGACTGGCTTGCGAACTGGAGAATAAAAGTAAATGACAGCAAATGCACCCACATAACTTTCACGCTGCGTCGCGAGACATGCCCTCCAATTATGCTTAATAACACACGAGTTCCACAGGCCAATGAAGTGAGATATCTAGGCATTCACTTAGATCGCCGACTCACATGGCGCAAGCACATTGAGGCAAAACGCACCCAAATGAAGCTGAGCGCCCAAAAACTGCACTGGCTACTCAACAGTAAGTCAAGATTGCGGCTCGAACACAAAGTGCTTCTTTATAACGCAACACTTAAGCCTATATGGACTTATGGCTCCCAGCTCTGGGGAAAAGCCAGCAACTCTTTATTAGACATTATACAACGCACACAGTCCAGAATTCTTCGGACTATAACTGGTGCTCCATGGTTTATAAAAAACGAAAACATACATAAAGACCTTTGTACCCCGATGGTCAAAAACGAGCTTATCTCATTAAGCCGCAAATATTGCACTCGGTTGTCCCAACATCCGAACCCACTAGCTAGAAATTTGTTGCTAACAAACAGCTCCTCAAGGCTAAAAAGGCGTGACTTGCCATCACTGTCTCACAACTAAGCCCCCTCTAAATTTTTGAAAAAAAAATATTTTTTTTTGTAACTTTTGTAACAAAAAAATCCTCCTGGAAACCCATCTATGGATTCATCATACGGAAAGGCAGCCCAGTTCACGCGTTGGCGTGGACTGAAAAGCATATAATAATAAATATTTTTTAGTTTTAAGATTCATTAACTTGTTGTTAGTTCATAGGATATGAAGATGCAATAATAAAAAACCGTTAAAAAAAAAATAAAAGTTGAGTTGTGTCATAGGACACCAGATAAGAACGAAGTTCATTATGGTATTTATAAATGTTAGTAAATATAATTCGCAGCAAGGTTTTTCGCAAAACTCAATTGTTTTTATTAAACGAAAAATATATGTATACAAGACGGCTGTTTGTTGTTTTCAACTGTTTTTCACAAGCGAAAATGCGATACAGTATATTCTGCTTAGCTGCATTCTATTATTTTCCAGACAATTTTATGCACTTACGCGAAAAACGCACCTACCCGAAATTTTTTGCTGTATTTTTGAGTAACATATCAGAATGTCTTTAACAACACTTGAATTCTTAAAAGAACGCCGTCCAAATATTAATTTTATTAACAAAAAACATATTTAACTTTTGTAATAAAAGGAAAATTCTTTCATAACTGACTAGAAATAAAAAAATGCAGTAAAATGAAATGAAAAAAAAAAATAGGTTTATCGTCTTCAACCTAGCTTAAACTTTTTGATGGTTTAAACTTTCAAATGATAGTCGCTATGAGAGCTTAAACCAGGTTTATTAATTTTGTATCAACATTTTTGAAAAATTCTAACAAAGCAAAGGCATTTTAGGTCGATAGGAAAGCGATTGAAATTCAAAAGATAAATTTTCAACAGGGCTGTTAAAGGAACATTTTACCATGAATTTTTATTTCAAAAACTAAAAACAGGATACTGTTAAAGCGAATGTGCACCTAAGTTGAATGCAGCTAAAAGAGAAATTTTCATACAAATACAGACAAAAATGCTGCCGTAGAATATTTTTTTGCAGGTATGTAACCTACATGTGCGCTAAAGGGCTCTGCGCTCTAAAGCTGCAAGTAAATTTCCAATACCAAACACATGTGGAACCAAGTAAGAAAGCTAAAGTCGGCCAAGCGCGACTTTGAAATACCCAGCGTCCCGACATTATTGGCGCACTATGGTACGAAAAATCTCCATTTGTGGGCGTGGCATTTGGCGGGCTACATAAATTTTTTTCCTGCACCTATCGTTCACCTTGGTCAACCTATGTTGCGAATTTGAAGCTTCTACGCCTTTTACTTTATAAGTTACGATAAACCCTTATTTGTGGGCGTGGCTCGAAGGGGACGGCGTCCATTTTTTTCCAGGATATGTCCCTTTTCGTAGTTTACCAGTACACCAAATATCAATGAAATGTGTTGAGTGGTTCGCAAGTTACAAGCATTTTACTGAAAACACATTAAATTCATTTGTGGGCGTGGCAGTGAGCGGATGCCTTCCATTTTTACTTAGGATCATACTCGGACCCCGATATACCTGTGTGTCAGATTTCATTTTGATTGGTCAAGCCGTTTCGGAGGAGATCCGGACACGGATGGACGGACAGACGGACATGTCTAAATCGATTCAATTTTTGATCCTGATCAAGAATATATATATATATATGTCTATAACTACGGAGCGTGATTCTGGCTATAACAAGATACCCTTATATACCCTGTTTACGCTGGGTATAAAAACAAATAAGTACTTTGACTTACTTTCGCTACTTGAACGCATACGCTTATTACAAGTAATCGGACTCACAGGGTTGCATTTAAGTCACACATTTCCTATATTTCTGTCGACCTGTCATCGAAATTTCAACTCTGATTTCCTTTCTTCAAAGCAGTGAGCTCGTTACTTCCTTTCAATTTACTTTAACAGCCCTCAAAGTGCTAAGTTAGATAAGCAGAATATACTGGAACTGAAAAAGCATACGTGTAAAGGGTTTTCCATCGCAAATGAGATAGTTTCGAAAATGCGAATTTTCATACATAAAGATGTTTTAAAGTATCGATATTTTTCACACCGATATTACATCCGCAGCCCCCGGAGTACAGACGATGATTTTAAATATGTTTTAATTATGTACGAATTGACGTATACATTAATAGCGCAAAAAAATTATAAGCTACCTAAAATGCCCTTATATATTTGCAACAACCTACTAATCGGAGTTATTCTGAAAACGTTCAGTCTGGCAGCACCACATATTGTTTTGTTTTGTTTGAATGAATTTATGCTTGTATGTGCCTGTGTAGTTTCTGAATTTAATAATTAATTGTTTTTTCGGGATATCGTCGGAAATAAGTGTCGCCTAAAAAAGTATAATATCTCGGCCGCATCAGCAAGTCATTTTACGTAAATATTATATATGTATATTTCTTTCTTTTTGCAAAGGTTATTATACCCTTTTTTGCGAACTTCAATTTAGGTAACGCGGATTTTATAGCGGTTTTTCACTTTTTCTCGACTAGGTCCCCTGTCGCTATCGTTTCATAAAGAACTTCGTTCTAAAAAAACAAGAAAAATACAAAAATCTTCATCTGCTGCTTTTTAGAGTTCTTTCCAAATTTCATAATATCCCTTCGTACTAATCATCAGTCTGCTATCATTTCCTTCCTCAATATTATGAAAATGGCAAAAAGCGACACTTTAGCATGGTATTTTATAGTAATATTCTTATCATAAAACTATAGCGCTAACGAAATGTGAAGGCGCAAAATTATGTGTGGCATAAAAGTAGGCGCCAGAAAAGTTTCTACGCTCTTCTCTCTCTTGTTGGTCGAAAATTATACAAAATTTTTGGCAAGCCCTGTTTCAGATAGGAACCGAAGCCAGTTAAAGGGATTTCGCTTTTCGATGACAAGCATTTTCTCTTGTTTTTCTTGTTATTTACTTAATTAAATCGAGAAAGGTTTGCTAAATGACCCAAATTTGTTGCTTTTTATTTTTTGTTGCGAGGTGCAAAGCCATTCATGTCAACACAAACAGAGGTTACTAAGCTAATTGTCTAGAACCAGCGAAAACTATACACAGAAAGCATTGTACAGCGCCTAAAATGATGCTACAAAACAACAGAACGCAAAACAAATAAACGAACGAACGAGCAAACTTATTCAAGTCGGGATAGTCGAATGAAAAGTGAGAAAAGTGAGGATGTAGCGGGAGCCATACATATTTCCATAAATTCGTAAAGTCGCGTTCATTTTCATTACAACTGAGAGGGAATTTTTGTTGTCCAAGGTTTTTGTAGAGCTCTTTCTGGCGCTTCTGCTCTTCGTGTCGTCATAAATTATGACATGGCTTTAATAAAATGGGTTAATGTTTTCCTTTCGCGTTTTTGAGTTTGTCTTTCCCCTTTTCTTTTCCTTGTATTTCGTATTTTAAATTTTTTCTTTTTATTTGCCTTTTGAATTGCTTTCGTATTTATTCTATTTTTTTTTTGCTTCGTTTTTTTTCGGGGTCGTGTGCAAAAGAGTACCCCGAGGCACCTACGAATCGCTTGTATTAACAGTAATTAGCGTTGAACTTTATGGTTCTGGATTAAAATTAAGTTAAAAAGCAATAAGTAGGATTATTAGTGAGCTTACAACGGACGACGGTCGTCGCAAGAGCTTGTCCTTTCACTTCATGGCGATGATCATTAAATGCGTAATCTTAAAGGCATTAGCGTTATTGAATGTTGAGCCTTTCCGGAAAAAGATGCTTGCCATCCGCTTAAAAATACCTTCAACATAAACTTAACGTCTTCGATTGCTCGGATTTGATTAAATGACTGCAGTACAGCCCGGTTTTGTTTATTTGCGTCAATAATTTTAATGAAAAGCCCAAAAGCTTTTCATGCCTTGGTTCGAAAAGTTTCTTCGATGAGGAATTGAGTTAGTTGTGTGTGGGAATGTATATGCGAGTAGTTGCCTTTGGTTTTTTGCGGCGATAGTGTATTCATTTGTAATTCTTAAGGGGCTATTATGTTACTCACTGTTGTGTTGGTTCGAGACAATTCCATCGCTGAAGCCAATATTGTCTTGAAAAAGTTGCCTTTGCGATCCGGTGTCAAACAGAAGAAAATTTTTAAAACACTGGACGGGAATACAAGACACCTGTAAGGTCGATTAAAGTCATCTAAATGAACTTTGTTTGTTAATTGGAGAGAAAGAAAAATTTTTTTAGTTGTCCTTAAGGGGTTATTCTTTCTCTACCCTGCAGTAATTGAGACTCACCCCCTACTCACCTATGGTTAACCTCTAAAAGACTACAACTAGTCCCGACATAATTTACTCTTACATGCATTCAACTCACCTCTTTAACATGGGGCCTACATTAGAAAGAGAGCAGTGCATGTAAGACTCACCCATGGTGAGACGTTTTGGGTGAGTTGGAGGTCAATTGACGATTTTGTTAATTTATGGGAAAAAAATTTTAATTATATTTTATTTATTTTTTTTTCTTGTTTTTATTTTATTTATTGTTTTTATTTTTTAAATCTTTTTGTTTAAACATTAGTTATGTTTTTTTAATTTTCTCGTCTCGAACGAACCTCGAACCGCTGAACTCTGGGTTGGTAAGTCGGCGTCTTAACCATTACGCTAAACAAGGAAATTGAATATGTTGATCAAAATGCTGACTTGAGTTTTTGGGTGCTCAAGTTGTTGTGAAATAAAATAGAATTTTTCATAGCAAAAAAATTTTCAATTGAAAAATAAATACTTTTAAAAAAAATTTAAATAAGCGAAAAAACTTACATATTAAAGAAAAAAATTTTTTCAAAATTAACTAATAAAAAAAATTCATTAAAATATGAGCATAAAAAAAACTCTAGGCAATAGAGAAGAAAAAAAAATGTCCAACCGAGCCAGGGATCGAACCTCGACCTGCGTGGTTGCTGAGCGAGAGTCTTACCCTTTACGCTAATCAACTCTTGACGGTACGCCGATCAGAATGCGAACTTAAAGCAGACAACAACAAGCGCACAGCAAGAGTACACAAAAAAATGAACTCACCGACCCTCGATCTCTTACGGAACAGTCAGCGGTGAGACCTATAGAGGTCGACCTTAGGTTAGACGTGCTCCATAGTTTTTATGGTCTAGTTGCTAACAGTCTCACCTAAGGTGGGTCCTATTTTGCAAACTGACCGCTCGTTTACTACAGGGTAGTTTTCGGCTCATAATTATGTATGAGTTGAAAACTCGTATCCTGGACTGGTATCAAAATGAACCATAAAGAACGTTTTATTTGAACTCTGGAGGGCTCTGGAGAACTTTGCTCAGCCGTTTCTTTTTTTCTCCTATTCAAAATCAACAACTTTGCTTCAGACACGAAAAGAATATTGCTTACGGTTAACGAGATAGACCTATGTCAAAAAATCTAAAAAGTGGTTGGTAGAGAATTTGAGTAAAAAATTTCCAAGGCCGCCGTTTTCTTGTTAGGAGCCAATTTCAAAAAAAAGGAATGATGCAGAATGTAACGGCTTTCCAAGTACTTTTAGGAGAAAGTGTCACACGATCTACACAAAATTTGTCGCTCAGTGTAAATCATTCGATCGAATTTTTAATGAAATCTTTAAAAGAAAATTTTAAAGGCTAAAATTTTAAAATGATTTAACTCATTTACAGCTCTGCAGGAGCTTTAATTTTTTGTAAAAAAATGAAACGACAAAAAATTAAATAGAATGATTCGTAGGCACTGGAAAGGTGTTAAAAATTAAGAGAGCTCATCAGGAATCATGTTATTTATGTCATCATCGATATGCATTCCTATTTTTAGACAGAATTTTTGAAAGAAAACTTTAACCCATTCGTACCCTACTACAAAGTCATTTGCTTAATATAGCTTATAGATTATAAACATACCTTACTTTAAAGAAGGGGTTTCCGGTTACATTGTTGATGGTACTTTTCTCTTTACATCGATATTTTCAAAACAAAAGTAGGTATTCGGTTACATGAATGCTCCGTAGAAAGCAGCTCATCTCTGATTCCTTAAGTCCTCTATCACTGCCAAATGAAATGCTTTCAAAAAGTTACCTGAAAGCTGTTGTAAAATTTACTAAAAACTGTTAATTGCGCCGTTCAAGTGCGAGTCGAAAAGTTGCCGAAAACTTGAGGACAAACTTAAAGAGCTCGTTCATTAAATTTCCATTTACATTCTGTCACTATTTGTTCGGAGAGCATGTCGGATGTTCAAATACGTTTTGAATGCATCAGGAAAGTGCTCGTTCAGCGAAGAGCTTAAATTCCCATCATAAAAGTAATAATTATCGTCATCATTAAAAGAGACGAAAAGAAGAAAAACACAAAATAAAACAAGTAAGGGTGTTATAGTCAGGCGAGCCTGACAATAGAATACCCGACACAGACACTTATGTTCGAATAATTTTTAATATCAAGAGGTGTTTAAGGACATATTGGGCCCATATACCGACTTTTGTTAAATTTCTTTATAAAAACCGCCCATTTGCCACGCCCAATTTTTCAATTTTTTTGAGATTCCAATCGGACTCTTATATATACGCTTAAATTCTAAGTTTCATTGAAATATTTCAATAAAGTCCGCTTTTGAGGCATTTTTGGGATTTTTGTGACAGACCCTAGTACTAGAGGTACCCTTAATAATGGTTCGATCGAAAAAGGAGAGGACGTTACTGGCTATCAAGGAAGCATACGTGCCAACTTTCGTTCAAGTCCCATTTGTATTTCGGGTGTAGGAGACAATTTTCGAAAAACGCCCTTATGCCACGCCCACTTTTCAAATTTTTTGAAATCATATTACTTGCCTTTAAACATGTTCAAATACCAAGTTTCATCAAAATATCTTGAAAAACTCAGGTTTTAGAGCAGTTTTTGTGATTTTCGTAACAGACCCTAGTACTGGAGGTACCCCTAAAAATGGTCCGATCGGGTCCATTCTCGAACTTGTTCTTACTCATGTCCCCGTGAGCACGCATACCAAATTTTGTCAAGATAGCTCAACTCCTTCGATAAGATAACTGTATACAGACAGACAGACAGACAGACAGACAGACGAACATGTCTAAATCGAATCTCCTGGTGACGCTGATCATTTCTATATACATTTTGTATGGTCTATCTCGACTCGTTCTGGGTGTTACACACAACCCAACAAACGCAATATACCCTCGACACAGAGTGTGTCGGGTATAAAGAGGAGAGTAGAAAAACAACTAATGACTTACGAGTGTGCCTTCCTGTTGAACTTTGAAATCATCAAAAATCCTGTCCTCGCTGTCATAATTCTCATTGTTCATTGACAAATTTATTCGCGTTGACATGCAAAGTTATTTGCTCATTTTTAGAGATATGCTCTAAGAGGAAATGAGCTTCAGTTAAGTTCCTTTCAAGGGAATAATTTTTAAGAAAAGAAAAGCATGTTTTGAAAGAAGAAGTCCTTTCAGGAAGTAATTTCTTTATGAAATAAAGTCAAAAACAAAAAAATTTCTTTAGAAATAAAATAATATTGCAGTAGAAAATGTAAGATTTGCTTTTTCAAATGTTTGCACATCCTATGCATTTCCATGAATATGTCAACCACGACAAAAAAAACAAGTAAGGGTGTTATAGTCAGGCGAGCCTGACAATAGAATACCCGACACAGACACACATGTTCAAATAACATTTAATATCCAGAGGTGTTTAAGGCCATTAGAGGCCCCATATACCGACCTTTGATAGATTTTTTTATGAAAACCGCCCTTTTGCCACGCCCGCTTTTCCAATTTTTTTGAATTCTAATCGGGGGCTTAAATATACGTTCAAATTCTAAGTTTCATTAAAATATTGCGAAAAAGTCCGATTTTAAGGCAGTTTTGGGATTTTTGTGACGACCCTAGTACTGGAGGTACCCTTAAAAATGGACCGATCAAGAAAATTTTTTGGAAGGATGTTTAAGGCTACAAAGGAAGCATAAGTGCCAAATTTCGTTCAAGTCCCATTTGAATTTCGGGTGTAGGAGACAATTTTCGAAAACCGCCCTTCTGCCACGCCCAATTTTCCAATTTTCGGAAATAATATTACTGGCCTTTAAATATGATCAAATATCAAATTTCATCAAAATATCTTGAAAAACATCGGTTTTAGAGCAGTTTTTGTGATTTTCATAACAGACCCTAGTACTGGAGGTACCCCTAAAAATGGTCCGATCGGGTCCATTCTCGAACTTGTTCTTACTCATGTCCCCGTGAGCACGCATACCAAATTTTGTCAAGATAGCTCAATTTCTTCGATAAGATAACTGTATACAAACAGACGGACAGACGGACAGACGGACGGACGGACAGACGGACAGACGGACGGACATGTCTAAATCGAATCTCCTGGTGACACTGATCATTTCTATATACATTTTGTATGGTCTATCTCGACTAGTTCTGGGTGTTACACACAACCACACAAACGCAATATACCCTCGACACAGAGTGTGTCGGGTATAAAAAAAAAAAAAAAAACAACACAGAGAAAACGATACCACATAAAATGGAAGAAAAACAATAAGATTTTTCTATGGTTTTTATCCAAGAAGATTGTCTTATTGAAACCATAGAGAAAAACTTATCATTTATTTTAACGAAAGATTTAACGAAAAGTTAAGAAGATAACTCATAATTATACCCGACACACTCTGTGTCGAGGGTATATTGCGTTTGTTGGGTTGTGTGTAACACCCAGAACCAGTCGAGATAGACCATACAAAATATATATAGAAATGATCAGCGTCACCAGGAGATTCGATTTAGCCATGTCCGTCTGTCTGTCTGTCCGTCTGTTTGTATACAGTTTTCTTATCGAAGGAGTTGAGCTATCTTGATGAAATTTGATATGCATACTCACTAGCATATAAGTAAGAACAAGTTCAAGAATGGACCCGATCGGACCATTTTTAGGGGTACCCCCAGTACTAGGGTCTGTTACGAAAATCACAAAAACTGCTCTTAATCGAAGTTTTTAAAGATATTTTGATGAAATTTGATGGTTCAACATATTTAAAGTCAAGTTATTCAATTTCAAAATATTGTAAAAGTGGGCGTGGCCGAAGGGCTTTTTTCGAAAATGGCTTCCTACACCCGAAATTCAAATGGGTATTGATCGAAATTTAGAAGTTATGCTTCCTTTGTAGCCATAAACAGCTTCTCAAAAAATTCCTTTGATAGGTCCATTATAAAGGGTACCTCCAGTACTAGGGTCTGTTACAAAAATCTCAAAAATTTCCCAAAATCGGACTTTTTCGAAATATTTCAATGAAACTAAGAATTTGAGCGTATATTAAGGCCTCCGATTAGAATTCAATAAAATTGGAAAAGAGGGCGTGACAAAAAGGCAGTTTTCATAAAGAAATTTTACAAAAGTCGGTTCACGGGGCCCCTTATGGCCTTAAAAACCTGTTGAATATTCTTTCTTAGTGGTGCTGTTTTCTGGCCGTGGCTTAAAAATTATTTAATTAAATATGTGTGTCTGTGTCGGGTATTCTATTGTCAGGTCGCCTGACTAAACACCCTTATTTTTTTGTTTTTTTTTCTTATCCCGACGCAGAACATTTTTATACCCGACAACTCTGTGTCGAGGGTATATTGCGTTTGTGTGGTTGTGTGTAACACCCAGAACCAGTCGAGATAGACCATACAAAATGTATATAGAAATGATCACCAGGAGATTCGATTTAGACATGTCCGTCCGTCTGTCTGTCCGTCTGTCCTCTGTCTGTATACAGTTATCTTATCGAAGGATTGAGTATCTGACAAAATTTGGTATGCGTGCTAACGGGGACATGAGTAAGAACAAGTTCGAGATGGACCCGATCGGAACATTTTTAGGGTACCTCCAGTACTAGGGTCTGTTAGAAAATCACAAAAACTGCTCTAAAACGGAGTTTTTCAAGTTTTTGATGAAATTTGATATTTGAACATTTTAAGGCAAGTAATACGATTTTCAAAAATTTTAAAATGGGGCGCGGCAGAAGGGCGGTTTTCGAAAATTGTCTCCTACACCCGAAATTCAAATGGAACTTGAACGAAATTTGGCACTTATGCTTCGTTTGTAGCCATAAATATCCTCTCCAAAAATTTTTTTGATAGGTCTATTATTAAGGGTACCTACACGATTTGAGCGTATATTTAAGCCTCCGATTAGAATTCAAAAAAAATTTGGAAAAGTGGGCGTGGCGAAGGGGTGGTTTTCATAAATAAATTTAACAAAAGTCGGTATATGGGGCCCCTTATGGCCTTAAACACTTCTTGATATTAAAAAATATTTGAACTTGTGTTTCTGTGTCGGGTATTCTTTTGTCAGACTCGCCTGACTATAACACCCTTACTTGTTTTAAATATGTTTTGTTATAAATATATAGGCTATTCACAAAGGTATGCTAATATGGCAATGTGGCAACATTGCTACAAGCCAAAATCATTATTGTGAGCGTACTAAAATCTAAAATCTGTTGAAACAGCTGTTGAAATGTCGGCAGCCAGCGGAAAATCAAATCTTCTCATGGGATTATGTTTACAAACAGCATTTGATTTAAATAACTGCGATTCAAGTAAGTTAAGTGCAAATATATTGAAAAAGCGGAGGTAAAAAATGATTTCACCTTAGGTAGCAACGATGAAGACATAATTCTCGAATTTACGGTAAACGCTTCCTTGGTATTGCAAAACCGAAGAAGCACCCATTTGAATATTCCAATATCTGTACATTGGGCCCAAAATGTATTACCAAGGTTTGACGAGGGGCGCATTCGTCAAATGCTGCGAGTCAATAAAACTGAATTTGACCACATCCTTGAACTTATTTAAAATGACCCCGTTTTTGAAAAAAATGCAATGAGACCACAAATGTGCGTTTCTTTGCAACTAAAAATTGCTCTTTTCAGATTTGGTTCTTATGGACACAGTTGCTCTATTCGAAAAGTTGCAACACTTTTTGGCGTTGGTGAACTATCATTAATGTAACGATACTACAAAAAACTTAAACATCAATACGTTTTTGACTTGAACCGTTACTGTAATGCAGCGATCACCGCCCAATACACCAACAGTTGGCCATCCAGCGAAAAGAAAGTTGGACCAAACCTCTCCTGATTTGTCATTACAGGATTATTAGCAGCAATAAAAAGCAGTGAAGCAAGTGCTAACAAGAAAATGGAGAAATTGGCTTCTAAGGTGGACATCGATCATATGAGAACGGAATTTGCTGATAAATTTGAGGAGTTGAAAGCAGAGAACCAAATGTTGAAAGCAGAGGTAGAACAGCTTAAGAGAGATAGAGAAACCGATCGTAGAGAACTGAACAGAATGGTGGCGGAAATAAAGAGTAGAAACTTGATTGTGAGAGGCATGGCTAAGGGTGTCACACCACGGGACGAATTCAAAAAAATATGTGCAGAAAAGCTGGGCTTAAATGAAATAGTAATTCGAGAAGCGAGGGTAGTACATGAAAGGTTCGATAAAACTACAGTCGTTATTGAACTGGAAAACCGAAGTATGGTAAAACAGGTATTAATGAATACAAAGAAGCTTGTGGGCACGAATATATACATTGACAAAGACCTCAGCGAGGAGAAACGGCAACATAAAACGGCCTTAGTACAGCTTAAAAAACAAATTCTAACTTGGGATAAAAGTCGAAAGGTAATAGTGAGAAATGATGTCATCAATGTATACGGCAGAACAATGAATTTTAACATCGACGGAGAGCTGGTAAGCAAAGGCCAACCTGCGGAGAGCGTGCTGCAGGAAATATATGGGAATAATAGCAGTGACAGACATATGGTGTAAAGTCTATAGACTTCACACTACAATGAAAAAAGTCGATGTTGGGGTGACACACTACAATTGATTGTGGATTTATATTGTGGACTTCTTTAAAACAGCTGATAATTGAAAATTAAAACAACAACAAAAACAATAAAAACATTTTGGTAGCATTTAGCCTCGATTTTATCTCAAAAGAATCCATAAAAATATCGTCTGTTTGTTATATAAATCCATACGATGGAATTAATTTCATGCATTTCGCATAAATTACTTGAAACTAGAAATTTAAACATCTGGTTTCCGATAAAATAATCGATATTTCGTTTAATTTGGTGCGGCGTTGCCAAATCAATCTAAGAAGTCCACAATAAATCCTCCCTTTCAATGTAGTGTCAAGTCTATAAAAAGTCTATCGGGCATGTCATAGGGCTTTGACGATTTAAGTAAAAATCGTCAATTTGAAATCAACAAAATTTAATCAAGCTGTCACAGAAAAAAGACGATTTTCTAGTTTTTAACGATTAGTGTAAGGGGGCTTTAAGATGTCAAATTTGGCTGTTTTCAATCAGCTGATTGCACATTTCCAATTTTGTAAACACTTCAATTAGGTTAAACCAAAAGTTTAGCTCGGAAATATGCCTGTGGGAGCAATATTAGCTGCTCTTGAAAACGCTAACTACGAAAGGTTTCGTGTAGAACGTGTTCGACGTCGACATCTTCGAGATAACACCGACCAAATGGCACTTCCCTATGATCTGTAAGTGCAAATGTAACTATTTAAATTAACAAAAGTTTCTAAGTCTTTCCTTAATTTTTTAGGTTTATATTATATGTTACTATAGATTAAATAAGGATGCTTTCATGTATGTGCTATGCCAAATTGAACCACACTTCGAGCAGTCTTCCATCCCAGTGCCATTGAAATTAGCTACTGCATTACGTTATTTAGCAGTTGGAGCATTTCAAGCAGTAATTGGACGGGACGTAGGAATAAGTTTAGCCCGTACAACCGTATGTACAGTATTGTGGAAGGTAATAATGTATTGCAGAGTACCCTTTGCGGAGAGTGGATAAATTTAAAAATGACGGAGCAGGATATAAGAGAAATCAAAAAGCACTTTTTTGATAACTTTCGCATCCCTGGTGTAGTTGGCTGCATCGACGGAACGCATTTTCGAATTTTAAAGCCTACATATAACGAGTCTCTATATCTAAATAGAAGGGTACTTTAGCATTAACGGAATGATCGTAAGAAGACTTTCAAAGACAAAAAAAATATTATTTGAGTGTTTTCTCCAAATTCGGAGATATGCGACCACAAAATGCGATTTCGCTGCATCGACACTTGCAGACCAGGATCGAGTCATGATTCCCTTATTTGGAAGCTAAGTAGTGCACGTGCTCATGTACTTGGAATGTATTCCAATGGCGATAACAGTTCGTGGTTCTTGGCAGATTCCGGCTACCCTTTAGAGCCATATTTGTTGACTCCATTCAGGAATCCAACCGCGGGAAGTGTTGAGCACATTTTTAACAAACGCCATGCATCAGGACGCAATATTGTGGAACGAGTGATCGGAAACCTAAAAAGCCGATTCAGATGTTTACAGACTGCCTTACCTTACAAACCCGAAAAGGTTGTCAAACTTGTGAACGTTTCATGTGCGCTGCACAATATTTGCAAGTATTTTAAAGCAGATATAAATGAGGATCAGACACTAAGTGAAATTATGGAACCCGACAATAATTCTTATCATGATGACGAAACTTTAAACAACTTACGCGACCGACAAGCTGTCATTCGAAATGAAATTGCTAGATCACTTCTATAATTTTTTTTGTATTAATTCCAAATTTTATTAGAAAATAACAAAAAAGGTTTTTCTATTTTAAATAGATAAGGTACATAAAAAAAGCTTCCATAGCTTAAGTTAAAAAAAGTAATAACAAAAATTAACAACCTCTCTTTATATCATAACTAAACTAAATATTGTTTTCCAAACGCATTAAATGATTTCGCTCCATTTCGATTGCCTCAAGCTTTTGGTTGTGGCGGCGGGTTTCAATATTGGCTTTCTCAAGCAGCTTGCAAAGACATTTCAAGCTTTCAGAATTGGTTTGTGCGATTTGGGTCAACGCATCTAGTTTTGAGGAAATTCCGTCCAGTGACACAATTTCATCCTTTACAAGATTTGCGACATTGAGTTGTTTTTCTCTGCTTTGCTTTTGAGAAATACGCTGAGTTTTATAATTAGACAAACCCATAGTGGTGGGCTTTCCTATATCGCTTTCTAATTGCTTTTCCGGTCGTTCCGTGTTCGATAAAATTTCTATTGAGTTGTCATCTAATTCGTGCGGAGTCCCAAACGCGCAAGTATTTTGAATGCCCTCAACTGCCTTAAAAATTCCGCTTATAACTGCCACAGTCCTTTCGTTTTGAGACAGTGTTATTTGATTGAATTGTCCGCCACCAATTGCAATTGTTTCCACACGATTGTGGGCAAGTTTTCTTCGAATGCACGTTTTCCAGCTTTGCCAAATCTATAATTATTATGAGGGGTTATTAATATGTAGGAGTAATGTTTGTAATTTAGTTCACCTTTTTCCACTCCTTTACTGATTTCACTGGAGGGCCGTAAATATTTAGTTCTTCGGCAAGCTTCCCCCAAAGAGCTTCATTTTCCGTCCGATCCCCTTTCACGTACTCCTTTGCCAATTTGGAATTTTCGCTCATAAAAGAAATGAAAATTTCTTCTTGTTTAGCGTTACGGTGCATTTTACTGTAATTTTGTAATATAAGAACCGTAAAAATACGAAAAACTGCAACTACTTACGTCTTATCCATTTTGATTCCCTCCAAAAAATGCAAATCGACCGAAAATCGTCGAGTGTTGTATGCACTAAAATAATCGTAAAAAAATTGATCGATTATGATTTACCAGACATGTCGAAATCGATATCGCAAATTTTTTTGACGATATTGATATCTGTGACATACCTGTATGTTGGCTACGATAGACTTTTGAGAAATACCTATGTGTGTCACCTAGACTTCATACCATCATGGTGTAAAATACCTATGTCTGTCAGTGCTATAAGATATCTGTAGTAGATTTTACTCTTAAGGCTTTACTGCAACAAATAACTCCAAAAAACTAGAAACAGGAAATATACAAAAGAAGGAGTGTATACCGAGAGAAATAAGAACAGTTAAATCAACCACTTAGAACAGTTAAAGTAAGAGTGGTCAAATAAACTGTATTCCCCGTTAAATGCACTGGAAAAGGAAGTCAATTCAACAGTTGAAAAACAGTCACTTTTTATGTTCAAGTTCGCTTTCGTTCACTTAGACGTATAAGTTCGCATTCTGATCAACCGTCTCCGGAGTTTTCGATAGGTCAGTTGTTTAAGCTGTGACTCGACCATCGTTAGCTTCGGGGTTCTATCCCTGCTGGCGACGGCAATTTTTCTGGATTTTTTTTTTTTTAGTTACAGTTTTTTTTTTGTTCAGAGTGAAGTTGTTTTGGATGAAAAAGAAAAAGATTTAAATAGAAACAAATAAATAAAGAAAAAATATAATAATTTAATAAAAAAAAAAAATTATTAATAAGAGAACATATAAAAAAAGTCAAAGACCGCTACTACACATAAGCTAAGAATTAACGGTGAACTCGGTTATTTTAACCTGCTTTTTCAGTTAATATAACTACCTTTTTCTCTCGGTGTAGTAATTTAAGCTTGATTAGCAATACAAATGTTAGAAATTTCTGTGAAATGCATCAGTAACAAAGAAAAGACTAATAGCAGACAAGAAGCTCGAAAGTTAACAATACTCTCATTTAACGTGCATGGTTTACGGGACAAATTGCTTTTTCTAATTATATAATATAAACAGTTTTGATATTTTTATTCTTTTAGAAACCCACTTAGAAAGTGGTAAAGAAATCCGTTTAGAAAAACTTTTTGGAAATTTTTATCTGCATTGGAACCCAGCCATTCGAGTAAATACGTGTGGTAGAGCAAGTGGTAGATGTGTTTACGGCATGAGTAAGGACTTAAAAGTAGCTGGTATTGGTCATTCCTTTGAGCGGCAAGATAATGTCGATGTTATAAATGTAAGGATACGCGATTCAGCATTTAATATTATTCCCCTGTACTAACATGGAAACGCTGATTTTGAGAAGATAAAAACCTTTTTCCAGGAGCAAAATGTTTTTAAGCCAGTTATAATTGGCGATCTAAATATTAGATTAGGTGAGTTACAAGCAGGCGAAGAGGAACTCTTTCAGGAAATTTCTTCTGCAATAATTACGCCAAGAAATTCAATGGATAAAGTGGTAAACTCCAGGGGAAAAAATTCATTGAATTCTGTAATAACCATGTTCTTATAGTACTAAATGGCATGACGAAAGGGGACGAATCTGGTAGTTTTACTTTTATAAGTGGAGTTGGCGAGTCAGTAAACGATTTTTGCGCGTATAGAAGATTTCAAAGTTGATGGGAGGAATTGGTCAGACCATATGCCCATAGTAACATGTCTGCAAATTGATTTGAGGCAATTTCAAGAAATAAGAACAGTTATGCCGCCCAAGTTCAGGTGGAACGATAAGGAAGGGGAAAAATATAGAAGAGTTCTGGATATAAATTTGCAAAATGAAATAGCAGACAAAACTTCCTTGAGCTAGAAGACTTTACGAAAATGATAACAAAAGCAGCAAAGAATATGCAAAATAAAAGTCGAACACTGAGGAAAAAGAATGTATGGTACAATTGGACATGGATGGATGCGTAGAAAAACCCTTTTCTGGCTTAGAAAATTTAATAAACATAGAAGCGCAACGGCGAAGAGAAAATATTTAGAGTATAATGATCAGTATAAAGAGGTGTGTAAACAGTGTAGATCTGAGTAACACCGAAACTAAGAGTTTTGAATAAACGCGGTTAAAAATAGTAAAGATTGGTGGAAAATCGTAAGAGAGATTAAGGACAACGGAAAGCAGGGCGGATCCAATATATCACCGGATAGATTTAGGGAATATTTCTTAGAATTGTTAAATCCAGCTCAATTAGCTAAAAATATGCATTATGCACCAAATTTGATTGAAATTGATGAACTTGATCAGCCTTTTACAGAGATTGAGATAAAGGCAATGCTGAAAAAGACTAAAAATGGGAAGGCTCCTGGCATCGAAAGGATATCGTACGAGCTTTTTGAAAAAGCAAGTGTAAGCTTTAAGCGAAAATTGGCAGACACGTACACAAGAATGTTTAATGCGGGTGTTTCACATGAGTGTTTTGAGACCAGTATTCTTTATCCTATATTTAAAAAAGGCGACAGAGATCTTGTCTCGAATTATAGAGGCATATCCTTTGGAAATTGAAAATAAAAATTAATGATGGGAATTTTGACGGATAGGTTGTCGAAATGGGCTGAAGGAAATAAAATTATCTCGGAATATCAAGCCGGGTTTCGAAAAAATTATTCGACGGCCGATAACATTTTTAATTTAGCGTCAGTGGTACATTTAAAATTTGAAGAGAAGAAAATGGTCTATGCCTTCTTCGTGGATTTCAAAGCTGCGTACGATAAGGTGCCTAAGGAATTGTTAATTTATAAGTTGCATAGTCTAGGAGTGTCAAGGAAAATGGTGAATTTTATCTCACAAGTCTAAAGGACGTCTAAATCTATAGTATGGTTAAAAGACATAATGTCGGAGCCTTTCGATACACAAATTGGGGTTAAACAAGGTTGTCTGATGTCGCCATTGCTATTTTGTTTATATTTAAATGACTTACATAGCTTTCTAGGTGGGGGCCTGGAGATAGAAAACATCAACATCAAGGTGCTTCTATATGCTGATGATATTGCTATCCTGGCGGATGACGCTGGTGTGGTACAGAACATGATAAGAAAATAAGAAGAGTATTGTGATATATGGGGCCTAGAAGTTCATCTGGCAAAATCTGCATTAATGGTATTCCGAAAGGGAGGAAGACTTTCGAAATCGGAGAAATGGTATTTCAAAGGAGCAGAAATTAAAATCGTGAAGGAATTCTGTTATCTGGGTGTAATATTAACGCCGAAGATGGTCTTCAAAAGATATCTGGAAGCAAGAAATAACGCTGCCAAAAATAGTATAAACTTAACATGGTCAAAATTTTTTAGCATAAACAGCATAACATTAACAGCAAAGTGGACCAAAGCTATGCGGCTCAAGTGTGGGGAAACGAGCTATTTGACGAAGTAGACAAGCTGCAATCTTATTTTATTAAAAAGATATTAAGACTACCAGACAACACGCCGACCTATGCAATAAAGTTAGAAACGGGAATAGTCAATGGACATATTTATACACTGTGTTAATTCGATTAGTTCGATCAACAATTGAATGTTAGTTTTTTTTTTATGTCAGAATGAGTTTATTAATGGTTTTGCGTATGAAAGAAAAGTATTAAGTTTATCAGCGAATTATATGTTGTATAGCGATTTTTAAAGAACAAATTAGTTAGCAAGAATTCAAATAATTCACAACGATACGTGCGTGCGCGACCAATTGTTACCGCATACTGCCTCTATTCTCTTCTTCTCGGATAGTGTTGCCACCTTAATATTTCGGGATTTACAGTCGGCCTTTCCGGACTTCAAGCGTCCCCGCGTTCGGAAACGTCGTCGCTGTCGCTGTCGGTTGGCAGCTCACACCACAATTTCATCCGATCGGACGCATGAACTGACTTATAGTGTCGCTGCTTTCGGGTTGCTCCGGGCAAGTCTTCTATGGCGTAGCGGTCGTTGCCGAGGACTTCGGTGATGATGAAAGGACCCTTATATCGAGGCTCCAATTTCCGCGGTTTCCCAGTACTTGGTGCTTCATTTTTCACAAGTACTAATTGCCCTTTTTGGTAGACCTTAGGCTTAGAATGCGCCATGTCGAAACGTAATTTTACTTTTCGTCTCCGTTCATTGATTTTCTTCGCCGCCTCTTCCCTTCGTTGGTTCAGCTCGTCTGATGAAAACAGTTCCGTATCCTTGTCGTCTTCGAGTATGTGTATTATCTTATTGGCTAAGATATCTCGGGGTTGGAAGCCGTATAAAAGCTCGTGTGGTGTTTTCCCTGTAGTTTGCGATTTTGATGAATTTAGCGCCCACTGTATAGGTCTCAGTTGATCATCCCAGTTTCGATCTTCGTCAGTAGATGGTAACAGCATGGAGAGTATAGTGCGATTAATTCGCTCCACTTGTCCGTTTGCGCGCGGTGTGTGTACTGCATTTAAGATGTGTTTGATTCCGTTTTCAAAACAATATCGCTGGAACTCCTTGGATGTGAATGCAGTTCCTCTGTCACTAACGATTATTTTTGGGACTCCGAAATAACTTGTCAACTCGTTTAGAACTGTAGTGACATGCTTTGTACTGGTGTTCTTCACTGCTCGGATAACAACAAATTTCGAAAAGCTATCTACGATGGCGAGGACATGCTCGTTTTGTCTTTTACTCCGGGGAAACGGTCCTAAATGATCGATATGAATAATTTTAAAAGGAATCGGATCGACATCGCTATAGTGCATTTCTCCTTCCTTTTTGTCCGCTGGTCGTGTGTTAAAAACGCATTCAGCACAGGACTTCACGAAAGACTTCACGAAATTGCGCATCTTAGGAAAGTAAAAGTTTCGCTGTAGTTGTTCCATTGTTCGGTCAACACTGAGGTGTCCGCGCTTGACATGCGCGTCGTAGGTGATTCTCCAACGTAACGCTCTCGGTACCGCAAACAATTCCTTGCCGTTGATCTTCTTGTATAGTCGTCCTTTCTTTATTACGTAGTCTTTGACATCTCGTTCTTTATTGTTCACTTGAGTAACAATGATCTGCATTTTTGAATCTTGAAGTTGCATGCTGAAGAGCCAATCTTCGGTTCCAGAGCCCACCTTTAGCACCCTCATGGTTGCAATTTCCATTTCTCTAGCTTCGTCGTTAGGCATCCTGCTAAGTGCGTCCACGTGCGCCATTCTTTTCTCGCTGCGATACTCCATGTTGAAGTCAAAATGTTGAATACGCAGCCACCATCTGGCTATTCGGGGCGATAAATCCTTTTTAGAAAAAGCTAACCTGACAGCATTGCAGTCCGTTACTACTGTTATCGTTTTTCCATATATATAGTATCGAAACCGTTCAACCGATTCAACAACAGTCAATGTTTCGAGCTCGAAGCTGTGGAACTTAGCCTCCAGAGCTGTCGTTGAGCGGCTGTAGTATGCAACAGGTTTCCATTCGCTTTCACTTTGTTGCAGCAGAACGCCAGCCAATCCAACAGCACTGGCATCTGTATGTAGCTGATGTTCGGCACCCACACGATATCCTGTCAATACGGGCTTCGTGACAAGAGCATTTTTCAACTTTTCGAATGCTTCTGTTTGTCGTTCGCTCCATTTGAATGGCGTATCTTTTCGAAGTAAATTGCGTAAAGGCTCCGATATAATTGCGTATGCCGGTACGAATTTCCGAAAATATCCAGTCAATCCCAGATATCTTCTAATTTCCGTCTGTGTTTTCGGTGTCTTGTAATTGAGCACCGCTTCGACTTTTCGTTGACCAGGCGTTATTCCGTTGATACCGATGCGATGTCCAAGAAACTCGATCTCGCGTTTAAAGAATTCGCATTTGCGAGTGTTCAGCGTAAGGTTAAATTCGGATAAAACCCGTAAAACATCTTCCAACCGTTCAAGCATTTCGTCCTCAGTTCTTGATGCGATCAACATGTCGTCCATGTAATGCATCATTCCTTCAGTCTTTAGTTTGTTCTTGATTTTCGCCATCAGACGCATGAAAACAGTCGGTGCGTTCCGCAGTCCAAACGGCATCCTCTTGAACTCGTACAAACCATCCGGCACGATAACCGCTGTAAACTTTCGGCTCGCAGCTTCGATTGGTATCTGGTAGTAC
Source organism: Chlorops oryzae (assembly GCA_020466095.1). Classification (NCBI taxonomy): domain Eukaryota; kingdom Metazoa; phylum Arthropoda; class Insecta; order Diptera; family Chloropidae; genus Chlorops; species Chlorops oryzae. The sequence continues at coordinate 67,882,229 of CM035806.1, forward strand.
CCGCAGTTCAAGTCGAGTGACGTAAAAAGGTTATATTTTGTGGCTGCTTGTAAGCACTCCTCGATATTAGGCATCGGAAAACTCTCCTTTTGCGTGATCTTGTTAATTTCACGGTAGTCGACGCAAAGTCTGTCTTCACCGTTCTTCTTTTTAACTAAAATCATGGGGCTAGCATAGCCAGACTCAGACGGCTGAATTATATCGTGCTCCAATAGTTCTCTTATCATAGTTGAAACGACCTCCTTCTTAGGTTCCGGTACACGATATGGTGCTTGTGACACGACTTTGTTGGAGTTCAGTTCGATTTTCATTTCGATAACATTCGTTTTCCCAATTCCGCTAATATTTTCTGTAAAAGTCTTCCGATATTTTTCCATGAGAAAATTTAATTGCATCTCGCTCTTTTTCGTCATATCTCCGCATATAAAATCTTTGCTTGACATACATTCGGACTCTTTTATCGTGAGTACGTTTTTAATTGTTCGTTGAAACATAAAATTTCCGTTTGAGATTATGCACGTGTTATCGTCGTCAAAAAGCTCCTGACCCAGGATTATGTCAAAATCTAAAAATTTATCGTCGATTACGTGAAGCGTTACAGTTTTCTCGATTTCGTCGATTTTGATATTCGTCTCAATTTGTTCATTTGAGCATATGATTCCACCGGCGATGCCACCAATCGTGAATGGAGCATTCAGTCGTTTCCCTGCAACATCCTGTGCCTTCGTCCTTCGAATTAAATGACACTCACTTCCAGTGTCTATGAACGCTTTTAACGGTATGTCGCCGATTTCGATACTTTTGACGAAATTGTCGCTCGATAATTTTACTTTACGCGTAGTGACGTTTGGTTTTCCGCAGTTTTGAGGTTCGTTTCTGGGGTGCACCCTCTGGCAGTCGGCACACCTATTTCTCTTTTGTGGTTTGCTACACTTGATAGAAATGTGGCCCAGTTCGCCACAATTATAGCATTTAATAGCTTTTGAATTTTCCTCTTGTTTAACCCTCGTTGCATTTGACGTTTCTTCGCGAGTTCTTGCTTCTGTCGTCCTAACGCGATTCTGCAAGAAATGCTCACATGTTTCGCGCATTTGTTTCATGTTTTTGATCCTCAACGCCGCGATTGCCATTTGCAATTCACGATGCTTAAGACCATCGCGCGTGTATTTGACAATAGCCGATTCACTTAAATTGAATCTTCTCCCAATAGCGCTTATCCGAAAACAGAAGTCCATAACCTGTTCGTTAGGTTTTCGAGTTGTACGCGTCATAACACCATGAACTTGTGCTTCGTCGTGTGTGAAACCGAATTCTTCCAGTAAGTCTCGTGAAAATTGCCGCCATGTTGCATGCATCACTTGACAAGAATCAAGCCACAATCGTGCCACGCCTTTCAATCGACTATGAACCGCCAGCAACACGCTTTTCTCGTCCCAGCCGTGCACAGATATTGCTGCGTTGACGCGGTCGACAAATTGCTGAACTGAAATGGACTGCTCCTCGGTCGGATTAAATTCTGGTAAAATTTCTGCAATTTCCCTTACCGAATACGTGTGTCGTTCTGGAGGATGCCTTTAATTTGTGGGCGTGTCTGCATTGTTGCTACTTCTATCATTCGGTCGTTGATTCTGGGCATTCGCCATTGTGACTTCTAACAGCTGGTGTAACATTGTACGCAGCTCGTCGATTTGCTCTTGATGATTCGATGACGTTGGCATGTCTACTTCATCGCTCTGCAAATGTTCTTGCAACCGCGAAACGAGCTCCGAACGGTTGCCTGTCGTTAACAAATCCTGTTCTCGCAACAGGAATTTTAGTTGATCGACTTTAAGTTCATTTATTTTTACGATTGTCATGTTTGTTTATATTTTAACGTTAGTGTTGGAGTTTTAAGATTTTACTACCACGTACTCGTTCTTATTACCAAGTACCATACAATACTACAAGCGACACTCTCTAAATTTTTTGAATTTGCTTGTAGGTATGATAAGAATATGCGGGTGCGATAGAGACAGAGAACAGTTTACATGAGTGCGACTGAAAAATATAGAGTTTTGTCAACGACTGCTGTGGTGAACAGTTCAACAGCCCTGCAGGAAGTATGAGTAGTTAAGCTCTAGCGTTTTACTACTTCTAATTCCACCATCACTGGTTCTTCTTTATACCCCTGGTTATGTATTACTCTGTACAAAATTAACATTGCGTGTGGGCTAAAAATCACTAATTGTACATTTGAACTAACGCTTTTTTTTTTAGTGATTTGGGAACCAATTGGGTAAATTGGGTATAGTAAAACACTAGTTCCTTTGAAAGATTATTGACCATATTTTGTGGTTTTTTGGTTATTTTTGTTCTAAAATTTTTTGAGCCTCCAATACGCAATATTTAAAAGACACCGAATTATTTTTCGTGTTTGTTTTATTTACAAAAATATTTGTAATATATAAAGATAGATTTTATTTTTGATTTCGAAGCACCAACGCTCTTAGCAACAACTATATAATGGCAACTCTTATTACTGACACGAAAAACCATTTTTCTGTGCAATACTAGTCGGAGCTTTATACGAAGCTCTACCCCCCTTTGCACTAGTTCTTTAGTTTTGGTGAAAGTACTAGCTGCATCCGGGCAATATACCTCACGCTTCCTAGAGGGTAATAAGCATTGAGCTCTGCTGTGTTGAAAGTCAGATTGTAATGTCGATGTGTGAGTTCATCTGTATACAAATCGTGGTGAAAGTCAGTTTATTTTATGTGAATGTGTTAACTGTGGGCAAAGTCAGATTGTGAATGGGCAAAGTCGGTTTATACAAGCTCCCCTCACCCGTCTTAGTGATTTTGGGAAGTGTCGCTTGTAGTATTGTATGCCAAGTACTCTGGATTTGACGTTCGCTTGCTACCGAGTACCTTTGGATTTAAACGTTAATTCGGTACCAAGTATTTTTTTTTTTTTTTTTTTGATACAACGTTTGTTTGATACCAAGTACCTGCTTACGCGATCAAGTACTTATCGTTTGCTTTCTAAAGTATCGTGTGATGCGTTGCCACTAATTACCGTTTTGGGTTAGCAATCACTATTGGTCTAATCAACCGATTATGTTTATATATATATTTTACCGTTTGTTCGTTTTGCGTTAATATTAGTTTAAGCTGTCGTTACATAGGCTTTTTCACGTTGCACTATGTTTTTATTTCGTTGTAAATTCCCGTTTAGCACGCTTCCTATATATTTTTTTAATTTCGTTTCGTTACGTTTCGTTACCGTTTCGTTTCAGTACGCTACCGCCTTATGTATTTCGGCACATAAGAAGCCATTTTCCTTGTCTTTGCGCGTCACTGCGCTATGGAACCGTTATGTGTTAAAAAGAACGTTTAGTTTTTATATTCGCATTCGTATATTTTTTTGTATCGTATGAAATATACGAAAAGACTCGTTTTTTTTTGGTCTGCACGCCACACTTTCGTAAATTCTTGCAAAGGCACCGAGCGGTTATGCACTTATATCCCGCACTTCTGAGAATTGTTAATTCGATTAGTTCGATCAACAATTGAATGTTAGTTTTTTTATGTCAGAATGAGTTTATTAATGGTTTTGCGTATGAAAGAAAAGTATTAAGTTTATCAGCGAATTATATGTTGTATAGCGATTTTTAAAGAACAAATTAGTTAGCAAGAATTCAAATAATTCACAACGTTACGTGCGTGCGCGACCAATCGTTACCGCATACTGCCTCTATTCTCTTCTTCACGGATAGTGTTGCCACCTTAATATTTCGGGATTTACAACTGGACTTGCATCTTAGGTATATATTGAAAGTAGTCTTTGACTATGGGAATGATAGGTTGCCTAGGAAATTGGCTTGCAAAATTCTCGAACTACGGTTCGTTAGGGTTCTCTCAAAAACTGTTATGCCTAATATTGGAATAATTTGCACTGCTTGCTAAGATATGGCTCGATAATTGAGTGAAAAAAGTGAAAATATGAGCGAAAAATGGCCTTTCTGATTTTATAAGAGCCACAATTATAGTCGTAGGCTGGCGTTTAGGCACTTAAAATTTGCGCACGGTCTCCACTTTTCCAAAATAGGTCTATGCGCTTAGCTGTCTTATACGGTAATACGGTAATTGGGTTCAAATATGGGGCAAAGTAGAGAAAATGGACTTTTTTCACATTTTGGGCCATATCTCGGAAACGCTATTTAAATCCATCAAACCAATGACCTTTTTGGAATGAGGGAGCCCTAAGCTAACATAAAATAACCATTAGAAAAAAGTGTATGAAAAACAAAATTTTTTTTTAGCATTGTATTAAGTCTTAAAAAAAAAAATTCAGTCAATTCAATTCAGTTCATAGTAAAAAAAAAAAAATGAACA